>VDFB02281492.1:148244699-148696712 GCA_007258455.2 Sequoia sempervirens | reverse complement strand
TATTCCATTTGAGATATTTGTACCTTGGTTTTCATCATGGAAGCTATGATGTCAAAATTTCCTGAAGACGGATCTTGAGCAACTGGCATAGCGTTCTTCTGTGAAGGTGTAGGATTGGAAGTGGAAGGCACCTCTTCACCCTTTTTGTTTGATTTCCATTTTCTTCCTCTTCTTTCTGTGCTTTGAAGTGTTGAACATGTGTAGTCATAGGCGTCGAAATTTTTTTATGATTCACCGCAAGAGAATATTGACAGTATGCTTCTTTTTCTTCTTTAATAACGGGTTCAAAGTTTCCCATTGCGGAGTCGCCATCAAAGTTGTCCATCTATGGTAAGACAACATTCGAACTTGTTGGTACAAAACTAGAATTGGGAGCAGCTTCAGCGTATCCCATGATTTGGGTCATTCTCAGATTGTCAGGACATGTGGATCCGGTATGTTCTGTCATGGAAACAACAAAACACTACATTGTGTGTAGCTTCAATCATTGGTTTTGATGGAGATGTTGGCAACCATGGCTGAAGATTATCTCTCTTTGGCTGGTACGGTTGCTGAACTAGAGATTTGATAGAATTTGTTTTCATCAAGCCAGAAGTGATCATATTATCCTCCAACCTGATGGTGTGTTCTTGCACACTCTTCAGCTCTGTTTCTCTTGCCATCTTCAAGAAGAAGGCTATCTCTAATGGAAGAGCATTTATGAAACAACTCATTAGAATCTCCGATGATGGATCGAGCGTAGAAGAAAGTCTTGTAACAAGGCGATTAAATCTTGATACAAATTCCCTCATGTGTTCTTTGTGTTCCATCTTTGAATTTGCAAGCTGGGCAAACAACATATGATTGTCTTCAGTGGGCTTGAATCTCGCCAAAAACTTCTCACTCATAGTTTCCCAGCTTGTAATAATGCCTGGCTTTAGGTGACTGAACCAGTTCGCAGCATTCCCAACAAGAGTCTCCACAAAGAGACGCACTGCGATGTCTTCATGTGGCACATGCAAGATGGCGCAAGCCGTTGTGAATGCAGCAAAATGTTCATCTGGGTGTTGACTTCCATCGCCATGAAATTGGGGAAAGTGTTTCCTTGACCCTTTAGGTAACTCATGATTTACCTGAAAAGCCAGAGGTCCAATACTATTACCCCAAGGTAATGAAGGTGGACGCCTCTTGCTAGCATTATTGTTGTTACCATCCATTGCTTCTTGTATGGATCATGCAATCGGATGCTAGAGGATCATTCTCGTGACATAAAAGCGTTATCTTTTTCTTGAAGTTTTAATGCCTCGTTGCCCCACGGTGGGCGCTAGAAAACTGTTGGCGTTTAAATTACAACCTCTGGAATGTTGATTGTAAACAGTCAGTTATTACAAATGTTTTGCAACACTTCTTCGTTATTTAAAGAGAAGTCCTTCTCTGCTGATGTAATGTGTAAGGAAGGGTAGGGTAAACTAAGGTTCCTATCTTTTTGTACTCAGCGGTAGGACACAAGGGTGCATAAACACAATGCACTGTAGCTAAGCTTTTTCTTTGGTTTCGGCAGATCTTAACTACGACTATTCTAGCTTTTAATCTATCCTAAATCCTCAAGGTAAACAGAGCATGAGGGCATAGGAGCGGGAATGGATGGGTTGGATCACTTGAATCTGCCGTCTCCTTAGAATATGGCTGAGGCTCTAAACTCATGGATATACGTAGGGATAAGGTTTTATACAAGCAAATGCTCTTCACGGTAAGTTGGATCTGAGACCTGCCAAGGAGGAGGAACCCCTATCCGAGGTATGGGCTAGGAAACGACTTACAAGAAACAACAAATTACGATGTCTTGGCCGACAAACTTGCTAAGGAGGAGGAACCCCTATCCGAAGTATAGGTTGAAGGACAATCCATTAAACAACAACAAACGACAACTGTTAATAATAGATATCCAAGGAGGGAAATGAAACAACAAGCTATTAGATACAAAACGTAGAAAGAAATCAAATATGTAGATCAAAATGCAAGCGCCTTCTGATTTTCTTCTTCAAGCTTCATCAACGAGTTACAAAGATTGGGACAGCAAAGGCACAAAATCATGCACAATTACGATCAACCAATGAACTCTCATCCAAGAGTGAACAAATATTCGCTTTCAACACTGTTGGAAAGAATGGCGCAACAATTTTGCATAGCAAGTAAAGGTTAAACAAACAATGAGCCCAAGGCTCTTATTTATAGAACTCAAAGGATTGGGCAACCCCAAAATCTCCTTGTGTTAACAATGAGTTCTTGCCAATCAATTAGCAAGATTTATTCCTAAAAAAGGGGAACAAACAGTTAACTGGAAAACTTCAGTTAACTGACACTAAACAAAGAGTCAACTGGAAACTGCTTGAGTTGACTAAAAGCAAACAAAGAGTCAACTAGAAACTACTTCAGTTGACTGAAAGTAAACTAAAGGTGAACTTTAATGTAAAGTTAGGTGTCTCTAAGATAGACATCCATGATTAGTGGAGTGAAAACAAACATCCACAATCAATAGAAGTCAAAACAAATCTCCCCATAAATAGAGATAGACATGCATGATTCAAGGGAGAATTGGTTAACTTGGAATGAGTCATCAAGTTAACTAACTGTTAATCATAAATGCCTTCCTAGAGACTAGGACGTCCCAGCCTAGGTGTCCCTTCACACCTTACCACCTCCGGTCAACAGCGCTTCGATCCACGTGTTGACTTCTTTCGGTTCCGAATAGTCAATGCTTTGATGACGTGGCATCTCCTCTCCTTGTGCAAGCTAGTGCTCTTGGTAACTTTGGCGGCTTCGTGTTTGGAATGACCTTTTTGTATCTGGAAAGCCAGGATGCTTATTGCGATGCAGGAGGTGGTAATACTGGCATCTCGGCTGCAAGATCAGCGTTTCTTTCTTCTTCGTCTAGAGTAATTGCTGCGGCTCTCCACTGAGCGGGTGACGTATTCTTTTCAAAGATAAAAATCCGCAGACTTGTGATGATGTCCGTTTGCTCTCCAACAATATGTGTGAGATCTGGTTGGAGAGTTGCTATTGCGAGGTCTGGTTGTTCAATTGGAGCCCAAGGATGCCAAATTGTCATTCCATGAAGAAAAACTTGCCTGTTGACTATAAACACGGATATGTTAAGACAACTTCTGAAAAACCCTTAAAAATAGCCACCTGCCGAGAAGTATATTTTTGGAAAAAATCTGGCACATGGGTTTTGTTCGTGCTTCAATGTTGAACAAACCCAGTTCCTCAGAATTTTGATTTAGAAACTTTTTCGGAAAAAACCCCCAAAAATAGGGGCAGTAAGTTGGTTGATTCTGGAAAATCTGAGAAGATGGGTTTTACTGGAAAATTATTCTGAATCTGCCCTATTGATCAGATCTGTGGTAGCCTGCTGATTCGTGTGACATGCAAGAATACCTAAGACAAGAAAAGAGGAAATACACTGAAGATGGATTGGAAGTTTTTTAAATCTGACTCCCTGAGAAAATCTGTCTCTGAATCTAGCCTCTGATTAGAAATATTCCTCTGCCTCTAATCTTCAAGAAATATTGAAGAACGGTCAAAAACCTTGGCCAAATCTGAAAATGGCGTCCTTGAGAGCTTATTGTTGTTCTTGTTCATCAACCTGCAAAGAAATAATGAAGGACGCCTAGATTCTCTTTGTATAGACTCAAGCCTGAGATCCTTAAGTTTGGGAACCTAACTCATGATCAAAAGTTGATTTGGCTTGATCTGAAGTTCAAAAAGGTGATTTCCACTGATTGTGGAGTGAGTTAGCCAAGTTTGCCTCAAAATATGTTAACTTTAAGTCAACAAAGTTGGCTTTGACTTCTTTAAGGCGTCCCTTTTGAGTTCTGCAAGCTTTTTCATCATTTTGTATGCTGAATGACTTCTGTTTGATGTCTGATCTAGATTGTTTGGTTGATCCTGAGCGGTTGCTGTTGGATTCATCCTTGAGCTGGGACTACACTAAAGAGATGAGCGTGGGAGTTATGAAGGAAATAAACTAAGTTTGTGGCCCTAAAAAGAAGGGTGCCTTTCTCAAGAAGAGGCGCGTTCTTTCATGCCTTAGTGATTTTCAATATCTGTTCTTTCAAAGTCTTCATTCTGACCTCTTGTGCTTTAATTTGGATTTCCCGTTGATTGGAAAATTAGATGATCTTGATATCTCATCAGGTAGCTAGCTCCGTTTCGCAAAAGAAGACTGGAGTTTGAATTTTCAGAAAACAGTTAAAGTTCCCTTTATTCAAGGGCGCCCCTCACTGAAAAGGGCGCTTTTGCTCTTTTGCACAGTGATTTTCATTTGAAAGATGCTCTAGTTTGATCCTAATTATCTAGTGATTGCCTTGTCGGATGTTTGTGCTTGCAGTTACGTTGTCGAGAACAACCTATGCTGAGAAAACTGTCTTGGGAAGCCTTCTGACATCTGATAGCATCTGGAGGTTAAAAAAGGAGGGCGTCTTTCCTTGGAAAGGGCGCTTTTTTGACCTTGATCATCATTTCGACAACCATTTCTGATGTCTTTGTCAACTACCTCTTTTCGCTCTGCTGACAACTGCCGGTGATCAACTTATCAGATGATCTTACTAATTGTTTCGTTGTTGACCTAGAAGGAGAACGCCGAGGATGATTGCCTTGGATGATTCATCAGGTTGTATTTGATCTTTAAGAATCAAGGGCGCCCCTCACTGAAAATGTCTCTTTTTTGCTTCGTGAACTGATTTCTCCTTCATAACGTTTCAAGAGTTATTGAAATTTTGACCTTTTCTGGTTTCGAGAATCTCCTTCGTCGAACAACATCCTTTTAGACCTTTTTCTCCATGGTTGCATTGTTTAAGCTTTTGAAGCTTAGCTTTCAGCACCTGGTACTGGCCAAACTAACATTAATGGCTGTAGAGCTCCTAACTTTGTTCCTGAAATACAAAAATAGACCCACCAGAGTAAAACGTGTCTTTTGATGATTTTGACTTGACCAATGTGATCGTGAAGTCATTTAATCCGATCAAAATCATTTTCAATCATTTCCGGGAAGGTGCTATTTTTGGGGGTTACCCTAAAAATAGGGGCGTAAAACCCTAATTTTCAATTTTTCAGAATTTTGCACGTGTTCCTTGACAGAAACCCACAAAGACCCTATGTTTGGTTTGACCTAAAACAGACTTTTGACGGCATTTTAACAAGATTTGGCTCAATTTATACAGAATGCCAAAAATTTATTTTGGGTACAACAAATCCAAGATACTATTTGCGCAGAGATTCAGAAGATGGTGGACTCGAAGATAATTTTTCGAATTGATCACTCCACCTGTGTGTCTAACATAGTTCCTGTGCGCAAAAAGAACAGTGATATCAGAATTTGTGTGGATTTCAGGAATTTGAACCAATCGTCCTTGAAGGACAGTTACCCCTTACCAATGATGGAGCGTACCTTGCATACAGTCACCAGTTCGGAGATGTTATCACTTCTTGATGGTTTCTCCGGATAGAATCAGATTGCTGTGGCAAAGGAGGATCAGATCAACACAGATTTCACTAGCCTGTGGGGAACGTTTGCTTATGAGAGGATGCCTTTCGGCCTTATCAACGCCGGTGCAACTTGTCAAAGGGCCATGGATTTGGCTTTTGGGGATCTCAGGAACAAGATAATAGTCGTCTACCTTGATGATTTTGATCGTTTTCTCAGATAAACGGTAAGACCACTTTTCACACCTAGTTAAAGTGTTTGAAAGATGCAAGTATCACAAGATCTCATTGAATCCAAAGAATACTATCTTTGCAGTGACGAAGGGCAAGCTACTTTGCCACATCGTTTCGAAAGAGGGGACTAGAATTGACCCAAATCAGGTGGACTCAATCAAAAACCTCTCTTCCAATAAATAAAACACAAATGTGCTCCTTTTTCGGTAAAGTCAACTTTATCAAGAGGTTTGTATCATATTTTTTGGAGCTAACGAAGGAGATCTTAGCCATGATGAAAAAGATGTCCACTTTCATATGGACAGAAGAAGGCAAGTAGGTCTTTTACCAAGATCAAAGAAGCTATTGCTACTGCACCAGTGTTGGTTCGTCCTTACTTTGAGAAGGATTACATTCTCTATTGTTATGCATCGAAGCACACGTTGTCTGTTATATTGGCTCAGAAGCTCAGTGAAGAAGGAGAATCTCCAATTGCTTTCATGAGTGCCAGTTTTAAAGATAGTGAATCGCGCTATTCTCAAATTGAGAAGAATGCGTATGCTGTCGTCAAAGCTGTTAAGGCTTTCAGGTTTTATATCTTGAATTCATATACAATGGTGTTTGTTACCGATCCAATAGTTAAAAGTGTGCTAACTGAACAGGAGATGGGCACGAAAAGAGGAAATTGGATTGCAAAAGTTCAAGAATATGACCTGGAGATCAAGCCGACCAAGCTCTTCTATAGGCAAGGTCTTTGTCGATATTTGGTAGAAGATGGAGATCAAAAGCATCAAACAATGGTGGAATTGAACCTTAACCTGAAATTGAAGAGGACCTTCCTTTGGTCTTATTTGTTGATTTTGTGGATGAGTGGTACATAGCCTTGTGGTATTATTCAACATATGGAGAATGTCCACGTCACATGGACAAACAACAGAAAAGAACATTGGAGCTGAAAGCAGAAAACTTTGTGCTTATCAATAACGTTCTGTACAAGCGTGGCCTTGACAAAACTTTGCTATTATGCATTGGGAGGATCCAACAACAAAGATTGTTGGAAGCTTTTCACAGTCAAGCATGCGGAGGACACTTTTCATTGAGGATCACTGTATTGAAAATCCTGCGAGCACAGTTCTATTGGCCAACTATGTTTCGTGATGCATATGAATGGGTGTACAGGTGTCAAATGTGTCAGTGGTTTGCTGGAAAAGTCAGATTGGCATCTTTTCCACTCAGGCCAGTGATTATCGATGCTCCATTTCAGCAATGGGGTATGGATTTTGTAGGTCCTATCAACCTACATTCCAGCAAGGGGCATGTTTATGTCCTTACAACCACAAATTATTTTACAAAATGGGTTGAAGCAGTTCCTACCAAATGAGCTACCTCCGAAGTTGTTTGCGACTTTCTGAAAGAGAATATCATTTCGCCCTTCGGGGTGCCTCGTAAAATTGTGACTGATAATGCGACATGTTTCTCGTCAGAGGAGCTACTAGAGTTTTGTTTTGACCATGACATCATGTTGTCATACACATCAGATTATTACCCTCAAGGTAATGGACAAGCCGAGTCGTCAAACAAGAACATAGTCACAATAGTGCCTAAGTTGGTTGACTCAATTCAGCGGGCTTGGCACAAAAACTAGTATGATGCTCTTTGGGCTGCTAGAATCACTCCCAAAAGAGCCATCGACACCTCGCCTTTTACACTTTTGTATGGCACAGAAGCAGTTCTGCCCATCACATTGGAGCTGTCTTCTATACAGCTGGCATCTGTAGTGGAGGATGAAAAATACAAAGATCCAATCGAGAAGCGGATGTTGTGCCTAATGAAGCTTGAAGAGGAAAGGGTAGAGGTTGTCGATAGAATCACTCAGCATCAAGAGCGAGTGAAGAGGATTTTTGGTGCAGGAGCACCTAGGCTAAACCCCAATTTGGTTTGCTCAATTTTGGCTTGTACTTGATCTTGGCCAAATCAGGGTGTTAATATGTTGTGAGTTTGATTCGGACCTTAGAAGGTCTTGCATTTGTGTGTGAAGAGTTGGTCACTAGGACTTAGGACATCCTAGTTTGATCAAGGTTGTTAAATTTTGCTTTATTAAGCTTTGGACAGTCTAGGTTAGAATACAATGCATTAAGTGTGTCATAACCACATCTAATTTGTTAGAAGATGCCAAGGAACGGTTAAGGGAGATGTTGATTGTTCGAGATCAAGGTGTTAGAGGTCCTATGTTTGAGGATCATGACACAATCATGGCATAATGGAAGTTGCAAAATGCGGTTGTAAAGTTGCATGGCAAGATTTGTGGATTTGCATGCAATTTAGTGATTGGAATCCCTAGAAATCAGGGGTAAGTGCTCGACCAACTCCCCTTGAACTGTGGAAATGGCATCTAAATGGATGTAATGGCTCGTAGACAGTTAGTTTTGGCATTGTAATAAAATTTTGGTGTGAAGAATAGAAGACAGTGAGCAGATTTTCTGTATTTTCTGTGTTTTACTGTAATTCCCGTGTGTTTTGCAACAGAGCCATTGAATACTCTGATTTAGCACTGTATTTATCTTATTAGAATAGATTTGATCCACTTTTCATTGTGCATTCAAGTTGAGTAGAGTAGAGTTATTGATTTGTATTCTTAGATTAGAATTTAGAGGGTTTGTAAATACAGTTTTGAGTAGTCAGTCAAGAAATGGCTCCCCCATGAAATCTGACCGTGGAGTTTTCCTGAGTTTGGATGGAAATGATAGGGGAGCCATGCCTTTGTAAATATTTAGTAATAGGAAGCTTTGAGAGCCAAGCAAGAATGTGTAACACCAAACCCTAGGCGAGTTTCAGTTACCCGGTTAGGAGTTTGGAAGTGAAAAGTTGAAGAACTTAGGCAGGGGTGGAAGGTACGGTACGGAATCCGTACAGTCTCAGGTAGTGATAGACAATTTCTACACAAGTTAGAGTGATAAAGGCTTTGTTCAATCCCTTGGAGGCAGACTTGACACAAAAACCAGTGAAGCCCTAGAAAATAGGCCAATTAGCCCTTCTCTCCAAGAGTATGGGAATCACTTGTACGGTACTGATAGAGACTAGAAACCTTGTGGAAGATTTAAAAGCCAGAAAAGGGTGTCAGGAAATGTGATTTGTTTGTTAGGTCAAGTGGAGAATTTGAGAGAAAAAGTCAGAAAACTGACTGGTAAGGGCTAGTAGGGTTTAGGCCTCACCAAGGCAATCTCAAGAAAACGGGTAGATTGAAGGTTGAACCCCAAGCAAGATGGATCCATTTGGATATGGAAGGCATGAAATCAATGTCTCTAGCTCCCCTGCAAGCAGTTCTAACAAGTTGATGAAGTTGGCATCTAGACTCTTCTAGGTGTTGAGAGAGGTGTTGCAAGTTCAAGAGGTGTTTGACTACCCGAGGTAAAGCACAAAGTAGGAACTCTTTGAGAAGAGTTGGAGCAGGGTTTGGTCAATCTCCAAGCTCAAGAGGAACCCATTGGAGTCAGGTTCCAGGAAGGAGACAGCGAGAAAGGTCTTCTTGGAGTTGTTCAAGCAACCTTGGGTTTTATCATTCACCAATTTTTGACAAGAAGGCTCATCAGAGAGACTTCAAGATTGAAGATCAAGTCCTGCTATGGGACAAAAGGCATGAGCCTAAAGGAATGAATGGAAAGTTCAATTCCTTGTGGCTAGTGCCCTTGCTGATCCACAAATCCGCAGGGGAGAACACATACATTCTCTTGCATCAGGATTGAAAGCTCCTCCTGCTGCCATACAGCGGGCAATATCTCAAACACTTCAACCCTCCAGGGGAGGAGTGAATTTTTGTATATAATTTACTTTATGCTTTATCGTTATGTCGTTATGTTTTTCCCCGTTCAGTGAAGTTTTGTCGTGTTTTAGGTGATTTTTAGGATTTTTTTTTTTATAGGTGATTAGGGAAAGTCCTGTCTCCAATGCCCGATTGGTAAGACACTAGTCTACAAAAACATAGAGAATTTCGGTTCTCCTATGCTGTAAATATCCGACATGGTCACCAGACGGAGGCTAATGTTGTACTCAAACCAAATTTTTTGCTTTATTAAGGCATTTTGCTTAAAATAGTCTAAACCTTGTGAAAATGTCATCAGAAGTCAGTTTTTGGGCAAATCAAGTATGGGCTTTTGGTCAGTTTGATGTCAGGAAGATACTGGCAAAATTTGAAAAAATTGAAAATGAGGGTTTTTGGACCCCTATTTTTAGGTCAAAAACCCGAAAAATTGAAACTTGTTAGAATTGAGTAAAAGTTGTTTTGATTGGCTTATTTCACTTCACGATCACAATGGTGAAGTCAAATTCAGTTAAAAGTCAGTTTAAGTCTGGTGGGTAGTTTTCACTTTTTCTGAAGAAAAGTGAGGACCTCCAAGGTCATCAAAAGGCAGATGCCCAGATACCAGGTGTTGAAATCTAAGCTTAAAATGCTCAAATGAAGAATCAATGGCGAGATATGTGTGAAATATTGCTTTGTCTCAGAGGGGATTCTTCGTCAAGGTGAAAATCATCAAATTTTTTCTAACTATGGAGCAAAAGAGCCCCTAAAGGCCAGGGGTGCCTTAGATTTCAGAGGCCTAGATCAACTTTCTGAGATTTCTCACTTCCAAGAAGACTTCTCTAAAATACTGTTAGCTTCGCGATGAGCCTACTAGCCAGCTGAAGGATCTTTCTAGCACCTGAAATAGGAGATTGAACAAGAAATGAGGGAGTTGGAAAAATGACTAACACCGGGAACAAAAGCGCCTCTAGAGGCCAGGGGCGCCCATCTTTTTGAGGTACTAGATGAAGGTTTCTGACCAAATGATACCTAGAATGTTTTTCTCAAATTTGATCAGGCTTCACAACGAATCTGTCAGTGAGTTAATCTGAGTTGATGAACTGGTGGAATCAGGAGTCAAACATAAGGTTTAATCATGGTCAAAATGTCAAGGAAACAGCAAAACCGCCCCTGGAGGCCAGGGGCGCCCAAGGTTTTGAAGCCTCAAATGCAGTCTTTTTGGTCATCTTAGATATTCATCCTGTTCGTGATGCTTCTGGCTTTTTGTTGCATACCTTAACCGGGTCAAAGGACTTCTCAACGACCTGCAATCGGGGATTAAGTGTGGATATAGCCAATTTGAAAAATGGGTATCTCTAGGAAGAAAAATGCCCTTGGAAGCTAGGGGCGCTCATGATTTTCACTTAGTATATGATGATTTTTGGAAAAGTGCTCTTCAAGAGCTCATGATCAAAATGGAGCCAGCTTCGCAGTGAGCTTGTCAGTCAGTTTGAAGTTTTTCCAAATGTTAGAGGACACGAGATAAAGGGAGGTCAAAATCACCTTCAAAATGATGAAAATGCATGAAAAATTGACCAAGTCTGAAGCCAAAAGCGCCCTTGGAGGCCAAGGGCACCTTGAATTTTGAAGCCTCAGATGTCAGAATTAGGATTTGCAACCTCAAGGAGTTTCTTGTCAGTTTTGATCCTGCTCTTCAATGAAACTGTTAGCTAGTCTTCTGGACATAGCAGTCAATCAGAATCAGTGATCGAACATGGGCTCCGGTGACATTTGGAAATTGGAATTTTCAAGAAAATTTCTAATTTTGAAAAGGTGACGCCTAAAATTCAAAATTTGACTTTTGAACTCAAGTGCATGGGCCGCCCCAAAAAGGTGGAATTTGTTAATTGAATTTAAATAATATTTAATCCTCAGTTAGTCGACTTCAATTGAACTTAATATTCACTTGCAAAAGGGCGACTTATTTTTGCATGCACAATTAACTGAAGTGCATGGAGGTGGCACCCAATTTAGGGCTTATTTTTAATCCAGTTAATTGAATTTGAGGTGCAATCAGAAGGTGGCTCCGAAATTTAGGAATTGCATGTATTTGTTACGCCTTAAGACATGAATTTTTTTATTAAGGCATTTTTGCGCTTATTATTCACATTACAGGTGAGAGCAAACACGTATTTCTTGAGCAAGCAAAGATCTGAAGGCGCTTCAGGCAATATTTTTAAGCATTCTTCGCAATGCCAGGTCCAGATTGTTCAGAAGATATATTTTTTCAGACTTCATTTTTCAAGTGCATGCAGACTTTATCAAATCGAATTCAAGCATAAGGCGTGGTTTTCAGAGGCAGAATAATAACTTCTATTTTCTATCTCTAAAATTCTTCTATCCTTGTCTTAGGTTTTCTCTCGCATGTCAAAGTAAACGGTAAAATTTTCAGAATTTGATCATCTGGGTTCACATATTTTAGCATCAGCAGCAAAACCCATGTCTTAGATGTTTTTGAGAAAATTGCCCCGTTGCTTCCATTTCTGAAGCTTTGTGCTTTTTTTGAAGATTCCTTTGCATGTGGGCCAAAAACCCAAATTTTCCAAAATCTAATCATCTGGGTTGGCTTAGAGATCCATTGCCTACAAAACCAATGTGCTAGTTTTTCTCGAGAAAATTGCCCCCGAAAACCCGAAACCCCCTACAGTTCTCAACTGAAAAGCCTTTGCATGCCTTGCGGAAACTCATTTTTTCGAATTTCTAACAATCTAGGTTGGCTTAGAATTCGATTCTCTACAAAACCCACGTTTCAGAAAAATTCCGAAAATTTTCCCGCAACTGGGTATTTTTAGCCTCATACAGAGCCTTTTTCAACTTTTTCTAAAAGTTGTGCGAACATATCCGACTTTACAGTCAAAAATCCAGATTTTCAAAATGCAATTCAACCCCATAGAATACAAGGCCAAAATGGTCTTAGTTCATGACTTTTTGAAAACCTTTGATACAAACTTGGGTCATGTCTATCCAGTGGTCAAACTGAGCACGTTGGAAGGTATTAGCAGCACCATAGTGAAAAATTTTGAGCGTTCCAGGTTGTTGGCAGCAGCATCTATTCCTATGACAGTTTTTGATCTTGAGTTCATCATTGCATGCATAAAGCACTACAACTCTTCCACAAGACAAATCAGATCAGCCGATGGGAGAGTCATTTGCAGCCTCAAGTCGAGGGACGTCGAGAAGTGTTTTGATATTCCTCCTTGCTCAGAAAACTTTACCATAGTCATTCAGGATTGTGACAAGATATGGTATGGAGACAAAGAAAGATCTCAGAGAAAGATTGCTCAGAGATGGCTGAAAGAACAAAAAACTAAGATGCCAAAGAAGGTTGGCCGTGGGGAGTTCATGGACGAGGTTGCTATCTTGATAACGTTGCTCAATCGGATTACAGGTGAAGAGGAGGCTCATATTTTCCGACCATGGATGTTCTATGTCATTTCTCAAATTATCGACAACAAGGAACACTTTGACTGGGCCATGTTGATCAGTGAATGTCTTCACCAACAAATCACAGGATTCCTTAAAATTCACGAGTTTCACATGGTCTCTTATTTGGTCTACTTAATTGCATTCCAAGGCAATTATAGAATTTTGAAGATTGTTGGAACACTTGGCGTTCAGCATGTTCACGAATTCTTTGCACAATTGGAGTTCTCTAAGGCTAAACAGGATTTCAAACAGGTGAATGATCACTTCCTCATGAAGACAGGCAGAGACCTCGATAATGAGATGCTCATCAGAATATCAGCCGAGGAAAAATCAGCAATGGAGATTTGGGCAGATTGGTTTATCTAGTTTCCCACTTACACATATATTCGAGTGTATGGCTACATCGTAGAGCCTATGATCCTACCTAGATAGCCGACAGACAAGGTCCTATTCATGGAGTTCCTGAGACAAGCTCATGATGTTCACTCTTTTTTTCGCAATCGCCACAAGCAAGCATTCACCTTTCCTTTTGGATGGGGTATTTACAAATGCAAGACAACAGCTGATTGCAAGTTAATGACAAACGAGTTGTTAAAACTCAATCTCAGGTACCTCAGTGAGAAGCTTTCTGTAATGACCCCTTCTTGAGCATGATCTTTTCAGTTGAACGTTGGCCTATTCCGTAGACCCGTAGGCTACTCGGAAGGTGAAATTAGGGTTTCCTGTTTGTTTGGCTATTGTTGCTCGTAATTTTGTGTTTGGTTTGCGGATTCTTTCTGGGTTTTCAGAGAGCTTCGCAGTGGTGTGACTTGCTTTGCGTTCCGAGCACTTTCTGGAATTTACTATTTTTTGTAAATTCTATTTTTGGCAGTGGTCCTGTTGATTTCGGCACAGTTGGCCCTCTTCTTCAGCTGGTTCAGTTGGGTTGTTCATTTTTGGCCTTGGGATGCTTTTGGAGAGATAAGTTCAATTAATGTAAATAATGTTAGATTTAATGTTATATTACCCCCTTGGCCTAGTCTTATAACTTATGTTGTTTTAAAAAGTGGTCTTCAAGGGTGGGCGCCTCATGGAGGTAATTTTATATTTTATTAATGTCAAATTGAAGCTTAAAGTTTGGATGCCTATTTTATGAAGAGGTGAATTAAAATAAAGTCAAAAAGTGAAGCCTTGAAAAGGGACGCCATCTCTTGGAGGGAAAAAGGTTTATTTCTAATTTGAAATTAGGGCTCCTCTTCTAGAAGCTTCTGGAGTTTCCTTGCTGTGCCTTTATAAGGAGACCCCTTCTCTTCATTTCATCATCTTATGTCTTGAATATTGTTATGCTGCCGAAATGGTGCTGGAATTGCTTCGAGGAATGAATGCCTCCTAGCCTTGGCTCGACTTCGTGCTTGAGAGATAGCATCTAGTGGAGAAGTTTGCTTGCTGTTGAGAGGATTTTGTAGTGAGGTTTGCATTGTAGCTTGAGTTTTGCTTTGTAGTTCAGTTTATTGCATTTCATATCAAAAATCTGGAGTTGCTGATATCATGGCTGATCTGTAGTTTCATTCATATCATTGAATATAAAAATATGCTGGTTATGGGTATTGTCTCATTGTGTTTCCTTGGCAAGGGCGCCCCTATTTGACAAGTTTCAGATTTTTTGGCAAAGCATTGAATTTTATAAAAGAAAATCGCCCTTCTTAGAGGGCTGTACCATCTGTACTTCCTTGGGATTTGTGCAAAAAATAATTAAGGGTTAATTGGTATGGTTTTAGTGTCCCATCTTGGTCGCCATACTTATTAGGGTATTCTGCATTTGATTTCACTTCATTAGTGTGGGTATTGAGTGAGATATGTGCAATTTGGTGAGATACTAGGTTGCTGGTTATGCATTTTAACTTGCTGGTCTGTCATATCAGATTTGAGTAAATTGCATTTTGGTGAAGGGTTGGTGTTAGGAAGTCATATTTAGCTTGGTGGAGGTCACCTTTACTATTGCAGCAATTGAAGAGCTTCTAATACTTGTTCTTGCAGGCACTTCCTATTACTTTGTTAGCTGAACAGTAGTGCTGTCAGCATTTCTTAATATCTCTCTTCATGTTTTTGTAATACCCACTGAATAAGTGGAAGAGGCTGGCTTGCCGCCTATTTACATTTGAATTGTATTGTAGTTTGTAGCATCTCCGCCATATGGTAGCTCCATTCCCATCCTGGGTTGGATAGCACATTCTTGGCGTTGAGTTTACTTTCAGCAATTGTAGTTGGTAGGGATCCTCTGACCATATGTTTGTCCACCTTGGACACATTCTTGGTTAGAGTTATTCTTTCAGCATGCACTGAGATCCTCTGACCATATGCTCACACCTTGCCCAACTCGGGATCCTGGTGTACATTCTTGGTTAGAGTTGTATTCCGCATCGTTTTGGTTTAAGTGCTAACCCTAACGGATGTGTGTTGCTTTGCTTATTGTAATAAAAAAAAACTGAAAAAATTGGTTCAGAATATTTCAGTGGTATCAGAGCCACACATCTTGCCATCCTGTGAAACGAACCTTCTATGAGTGACAGAGAAAAAATATACTTAGCAAGGGAAGACAAGAAGGCTACAAGTCAGTTTCAATGGCATTAGGTTCCAGAAGGTCAGACAGCATTAGAGGTTTTGAGGGCTCATTGGGAGTCTTCTCAGGAAACATAAATGGTAGAAGGTGAAAGGTCAGCGGGTGGTAACGAGAGGTTCACCAGTGTTGTACCCGAAAATTAAAATTTTTGTTACACTTAGACATTTTGAAAAAATGAGTAAAAGTCTTGTCAAAACAGTCAAAAAGGTCAAAATTTGGGTGTGCATGTCTTGCATGAGGGGTTAAAACGCAAAATTTTCAATTTCTGACGATCTGGGTCTGCTAAGAGCAGCTTAACCTACAAAACCCAGATCTCAGTTTTTCATCCCTAAATTTTAGGAAAACTGCTATTTTTAGAAATTTTCTAAAAATAGTAACGTTTTCTGGGTTTTTCTGGGTTTCTCTCGAAACAGATACTGGCAAAATTTTCTAAAAATAGAAAGTTGGTCCGACAGGGTCCGAACTGATTTTGATTGGCTCAAAATGCGTCCATATCAGGTTGGTGCAGTCAGAATCTTAAAATAATCAGCTTTTCCCTACTAGGTCTATTCTGCTTTTCAGAAGCATATCTGGAGCTCTGAGATCATCAATGGAGGTCATCCGACTGCTAGGCGTCAATTTCAGCATTCAAACTTTTGACGGAGGGTGAAAAGATAAACATGCACGAGGAACGAGAAAGGAAATTGAAAATTCATGAAAATTTTCCAACTCTGCTAGAAATGGGCGCCCCTGTTGAAGAAAGGCGCCCACCTTTTTAGGGCATCAGATGAGTGAATTAGGGTTAGGACCTCCAATGGAAGTTGCTCAGTATTCAGTCAGCTTCGCGATGGATATTCCCGTCAGAACGTCCGACAATCCAGTCTCCGGAAAATTCGAGTCAAAGTGGAAGGTATAGAATGAAGATCTGAAACTCGAAGAAGAAGATTAAAGTAAATTGAAAATTTTCTAAGTCTGGAGAAACTGGGCGCCCTAGGTGAAGGAGGGCGCCCAACTTTTCAAGGGTTCAAATAGATGAATTTGCAGTCAAAGTTATAACGAGATGTCTTCAGAATGCAACAGGCTTTCCAGTGAGCTATCCAGCACGACAAACGGAGCTCGCAGTCATTAGATTCAAAGCGCTGAATAGAGGGTCCGATGAGAGTTGAAAAGAGAAATCCGAAAGCAAAGGTGAAAAATGCGAAAAATAAACTAACTCTGGTGAAACTGGGCACCCCAGCTTGCCAAGGGCACCCAAGCTTTTGAGGACTTGAAATCTACTTTTTGGCACAAGTGTTTCCAGAAGACCCCTCCTGAAATCTTCTCAGCTTCGCAACGAGCCCAAACATTCATCAATCCGATGCCCGGAGCTCAAGATTCAAACAAGATCGCCTGTAGGAGTGAGAGACATGAATAAATTGAAAATTTTCCAAGTCTGGAAGAAGTGGGCGCCCCAGTTGAGGAAGGGCGCCCAAACTTTTGAAGCTCATAATGATGGATTTTGCAGAAGTAGCATCCAAGAATGCCTCACCAAAATCAGTCTGGCTATCCAAAGAAATATTCAGACAGTCAGTCGGATCTACACAGCTCCCGGAATCGAAGATTCATCAGAAGATCAAAGGGAGAAGGAAGAACTCGGAAATCATGAAAATGGCTAACACTGAAAAAGTTGAGCGCCCCTGGAAGGAATGTGCACCCGTAAATTCGGAGGTCAAAATGAAGTCTCTCGTCAGAGGT
Source organism: Sequoia sempervirens (assembly GCA_007258455.2). Classification (NCBI taxonomy): domain Eukaryota; kingdom Viridiplantae; phylum Streptophyta; class Pinopsida; order Cupressales; family Cupressaceae; genus Sequoia; species Sequoia sempervirens. Next base: position 148,679,460 of record VDFB02281492.1, on the reverse strand, counting down.
GCCTCCAAAACTTCTTTCTCAGTTTCAGTCAAGCTCTGCCGTGAAACCTTCAGCTTGCCTGTCGGATCAATCTGTCAACGGGAAATCAGAGGCGAAGTAGCATGTCAAAATGGAGAAAAGTTGAAAATATCAAAATTTTGACTAACACTGGAAGAAGTGGGCACCCCTTGTGTAAAAAGGCGCCCAAATGTTCATGCCTTAGAGAATTTTCAAAGTTTTCAAAATTTCAAAAAATTGCAAGAGGAGAAGGATGGCGTCCAAATTCAAAGAGACTGAGATTTAGGGTTTTGAAAAAAAAAGAAAAAAAAACAGAAAGCAAAACCTAAACCCTAAGTCTATTTAACACCATTCTTTCATGTATTTTTCATTATTATTGAAGGTAGCATCCAGAGGAGAAAGTTGGAGCAGCAAGTTTGAAGAATTTTTACGATTCAAGAATCCATCCTTGCTGGTTTTACATCAGATTTTTCAGACCAACAAGCATAAACCCTTGTTTTTTCAAGCTTTTTGTTCCAGAAGATCAAATTTTTCAAGCAGAAGGCCAAGGCATTCCATTTTTCAATCATCTGGGTCTTTTTGCCTCAATCTTCTGAAGAATTTTTCAAGAACTTCCTCAAGTTGCAGCAAGTGCTTTTATTTTGCATGTCAGTGAAAACCTCAGTGCATTCAAATTTCAACCATCTGGGTCCTTGCCAATCGGTCTTCTGAAGAAAACCCATATTGCAGCTTTTTTTCAAGAAAGTTCAAAAACCTAGGGTTGGCTGCTTTTTCGATCAAACGTTAGGGTTTTGCAAAACCAATCAACTGGGTCCATTTCTAATCATATTCTGAACAAAACCCAGATGCCAGCTTTTTTCAGGAAAAATTGAAGAAATTAGGGTTTGCTGCTTTTTCAGGTAAAATTCAAAATTTTTAAAAATGGACGATCTGGGTTGTCTTGCATCGATATTCTGAACAAAACCCATATCTCAGAAAAATTTCTCAAAAATTTGTCCGTTGGAGCACAAAAATCAGCATTCTAAAAATAGAAATTGTTCAAGACTTGTCTGAACCAAGGCAAGTTTACAGTCATTCTTCGAGTTTTCTAAAATGGAGTACACTCCTAATGTTTTCAAGTCTGAATCAACTCTCTTTCACAATTATATCAAAACAGCTGAGACAGACTTGCATCATGTCAAGCCGGTGTTCGATCTTCATGCCTTAGAGAGAGCAGGCAACACTTCAATCAAGAACCTGGGACATTCTGGACTCCTCGCAGCGGCGTTAATTCCTATATCAGTTCAGAGCCTTGAGTTCGTAATCGCTTGCATTAAGCATTACAACCCGGCTACTAGGGAGATCCAGTCAGCAGACGGTAGATTGATTTGTAGTCTAAAGCCTGATATGGTCGAAAGGTGTTTTTCCATTCCCCCGTGGCCTGAAAGTGTAACTCTTTCAAGGGATGAATGCGAAAGGATGTGGAATATGCATAAGGAAAAATACAACAAGAAGATTGTACTGAAGTGAATAAGAGAAAAACATAAGATTGTGCCAAGTCACACTTTCATGATGTCAGCAAAGTTTGAGAAAGTGGCCAATGAGGTTGAAGATTTCCTGAGATCTATTGCAGATGCTGAAGATATTCTTGAAAAGCGGTGTTTTGTTGTTGATGGCATAGATGCACCGAACCGGGACACAATCTCGAACTTCCTAGCAGATGTGATCGAGCTTTAAAGCAACTTTCTTCTAGAAGCTTTCTTTCCCACTTTCTTTCTATTCTTGAAATAATCCTTATCCATTCTTTGAGGATAGAAAGAAGATAAGATATAATAGTTGGCGTTTCCCGCTTTTTTCTGCTTTCTAGGGTTTTATCTTTCTAGATTTAGTAATAAAGCTTGCTTGCTGAGCAAGCCCTAGATTGTGAAAGCAAGGAGATTTTAGGGTTCCCTACTCCTCTGCTTCTCTATAAATAAGAGCCTTTGCTCATTTAGTTTCTTTAACGGTTATTGTCATAGCAAATTGCGAGCCTGAATTGCAGCAAATTGTTATTCAGTTTCAGTTCACTTAGAACCGTGCTAGTGAGAATAAAACGCCGAGCCTAGTGTGCCTTCTATTTGTTGCTCAAGTATTGTTCATTTGTGTTGTGATAAGCAAATTGTTGAGCCTCTTTAGCCAACAAGGAGTTAGTGTGATTGCTGTTTTCTATTGTGTTAAGAGTAAGTTTGCAAGCCTCTTTAGCTGCAATTTCTTGTTCAAGGCATGTTAGAAGTGAGCTTTGTTTCAGAGATTTGAGTAATAAAATCATGAGCCTCTTTTGCCTTGGTCCAAAATCTCAGATTTCCATTATCTATGTTCTACTTTTATGATCTTTATTTCAGCTTGTAGTGAAGTGTGTAGGTGTTCGTTGAAAGAGAGATTATTGAAGTATTTTTGTCAGAAAATCTACCTTGTTAATTTCTAACTTCTCTTGCTCTGCTATTACTTGAGAGGTTAGGAACGTCTTTAGTTTAAGTTAGTTGTAGTTGAACTTCTTATTAGAAAACCTCAGCTGCGGCGTTTGTGTTTAAAAAACCTTGTGCTCTAAGCTGATCAAAAAGATAGGCAGCTTAGTTTTAGTTTACTTTCTTTCAAACACCATCAGCAAGAGGGAGCTTCCCCTCCTAATTTGAAGAGCAGTTTATCTATGCATAGCTGTCCATTTTCAAATCTGCAATCCAGAGGTGCGAATTTAAACGCCAACAACCAGCAATAGAGATGAAAGTGGAAAGGGAAGAGAAAGAACGCCAAGTCCGGGAAAGAGGTTCGAGAGGAAGATGGATGCCATAATGGATATGGTATCTTTCATGATGGGGAAAATGGGGCAGAACCCAATTCCACAGAACAATCCAGGGCATACTGGAGAACACAGTGCCACCAACCAGCATAATGGACACGCTGCCCAGCCTACTTTAAATAACACATACATTTCTTCCAGGCCATTTAAACCCACCTTCTTGGCACCAGTAAACCCCCAACCTGATCTGGAAGAAAATGCGTGGAACAGTTGAGAATCAACCGTGCTGAGTATGATTCTCTCCCTGATAAAATCAAGCTAGACATGTCTTACAACGACTTTGTGGACCATAAGAGGAAGAATAGAGGGCAAGGAAGACATCATGAACATAGAGGAACAACAGTACAAAGGGATTTGCATCAAGCTATCAACAAGGTTATGCTACCACAGTTTGATGGGAGTGACAACAGTTCAACTAGAGCTTGGATACAAAAGTTAGATAACTATCTATCTCTTAGACCCATGGCAGAAGAGGAGGCGATTACATTCGCTACGCTACACCTAGATGGGGTGGCGCACGAGTGGTGGTACCATGGCCTAGTCACCTTGGGTCATCAGTCTATCACTACCTATGATGAGTTCACCAATAGACTCATAGAGAGATTTGAGAAAAAGGATCCAAAAGTACATTTTCGAGAGTTGGCACAGCTTAGGCAATATGGCACAGTTGATGCCTACACAGTTGAGTTTCAGAGACTTTCAGTAATGGTCACGGGAATCACTAAGAGGAGGTTGGTGATCCTATTCAGTGAAGGGCTTATGAAACCACTCAAGGGTTGGATTAAAGCCTTTGATCCACCCTCCTTAAGAGAGGCAATGAAGAAAGCAAGAAATATGGAGTGGGCTGCTTCTAAAGCCAAATTTCAATCCAAGCCATCATTTCACAAGAAGGATAGAAGAAAAATACCTCATCATAAGGAGTTCAAACAGCGTAAAACTCATGTCGCAAGGTTGGATCCAGAAACACTTAACGAACTCAGAAGAAAGAGGTTATGTTTCCGATGTAGAGAAAAATGGTCCCAAGATCATATTTGCCCAAAAGGAGTCAAAATTCATCAAATTGAATACTATTCAACTGAAGAAAGTAATTCTGATTTTTCAGATCAGCAGTCTGATTTTGATAACAGCGAAGTGGAAAGAGCTCCAGAAGAGTCTGGAGATGAAAAGGGAAGTGGAGGTACTTTGGCTCAACTTTCGAGCTTTCAAAAGAATGAATCCTTCAAAGTTCGAGGGATGATTAAGGGCAGCAAATAGTTGCTTTGATTGACACTGGAGCAACGCATAACTTCATTGATGAAGTTGTGGTAGCAAAGAAGGGGCTGCAAACAAAAGAATTTGAAGGCTTCAAGGTTATGGTTGCTGATGGGTTTCACATTTCTTGCACCAAGAAGATTTCAAACATGACTATGCAATTGGGAAACTATGAAGTCAAGGATGACTTCTATGTAGTCAACATTGGAAATACGGATGTCGTTCTAGGCATTCAATTATTGCGTTCACTTGGAGAGATTTCTCTAAATCTTCAAACCATGGAACTTAAGTTCCAATCTGATGGAAGGAAGGTGGTGCTAAGAGGAATGTCCAATGGTGGTCCTCGGATTGTGTCATTCAAGCGAATGGCAAGGCTGATTCGGAAAGACCAAGTTGAGTGGGCTGTGGAATGTATGATTCTTCCAGCTAGTCCGGTTGAAACAAAGAGGGACTATCCTCCTGATATTCAGTCTTTACTCACCAAGAAGAGCAAGGTGTTTGCTGATTTACCTCCTGGGCCACCTCCTGAACGGGGTTCGGAGTATGTCATAGAGCTCAAGGAAGGGGCTAAGCCCGTTATTACAACTCCATATCGGTACCCTAAGAAGCAGAAGGATGAAATTGAAAAAAATATTAAGGAACTCTTGGAGATGGGCTTCATTCGTCCAAGTAAGAGTCCCTTCGCTTCAGCAATTGTTCTTGTGAAGAAGGATGGTACCATCCGTATGTGTGTGGATTATCGTGCTTTGAATCAAAGCACCATCAAAAATCGATACCCCATTTCGAGGATAGATGAGCTCATTGATGAGCTACATGGAGCCAAGTTCTTTTCAAAGATTGATTTGAGGTCGGGCTATTACCGGATTCGGATGAGAGGGTTTGATGTTGAGAAGACAGCATTTAGATGTCACTATGGCCACTTCGAGTTTTTAGTCATGCCATTTGGGTTGACTAATGCTCCTGCTACCTTCCAGTCTTGTATGAACAGAGTCTTTCAGAAGCAGTTGAGGAAGTTCGTATTGATATTTTTTGATGACATTCTGATCTTCAGTAAGACATGGGAAGAACATCTCAAGCACTTGGAGGAAGTGTTTAGCATCCTAGAATCAGAGAGCTTGTTTGCCAAAGAATCCAAATGTGAATTTGGAATGAAGGAGCTACTTTACCTTGGTCACATAATTAGCGCTGATGGAGTGAAGGTTGACCCTGAAAAGATCAAGGCAATAGTTGATTGGCCATCTCCAGAGAACTTGACTCATTTGAAAGGGTTCTTGGGTCTTTGTGATTTTTACAGAAGATTTGTGAGGGGCTACTCACAAAATGCTGCTCCTCTTACTGACCTCACGAAAAAGGGAGCTTTTTGTTGGTCAGAAAGGGCTCAAACTACTTTTGATAAGTTTAAGAAGATCATGAGCTCTTGTCCGGTTTTGGCTATTCCAGATTTTTCCAAGCCCTTCGAGCTACAGTGTGATGCATCCAGTGAGGGAGTTGGGGCTGTTTTGATGCAAGTCAAGCATCCCACTGTGTTTCAGAGCAGAAAATTAAGAGGTGTTGAAAGGACCTACTCCATCTATGACGAGGAAATTCTTGCAATCATGCATGCATTAGCTAAGTTCAGACAGTACTTGGTGGGGAGCAAGTTTGTGGTCAAGACTGATCACAATAGTCTCAAGCACTTCATGCATCAAAAGGACTTGAACGAAAGGCAACAAAAGTGGGTGAGTAAGCTTCGAGCTTACGATTTTGACATTGAATATGTCAAAGGGAAAAACAATATTGTGGCTGATGCTCTATCTAGGAGACCTCATTTGAGCTCATTGTGTGAGCTTACTGCTGATTGGAAGGAGGTGTTGCTTGCTGATTATGCCAAAAATCAGTTTGCAACCAGCATCATTGAAGGTACTTTTCATGATGAAAGGTACAAGGTGGTTGAAGGTTTGATACACTACAAGGGTAAAATCTTTTTGGCGGCTGATTCTAAGCTCAAAAAGAAGATTTTGATGACATTCCATGACATTCCACTTGCTGGTCATCAGGGTTTCTTCAAGACATATAGGCAGATTTGGGAAATATTTTCTTGGAAAGGGCTGAAAGGAGAGGTTCAACGCTACATCCAGGAGTGTCCCACTTGTCAGATGAACAAAAATGAGTATACTCTACCAGCTGGTTTGCTGCAACCTCTCCCCATTCCCAATTAAAAATGGGAAAGCATATCAATGGACTTCATCACTGGGTTGCCAAAGGTCCAAGGTAAAGATTGTATCTATGTTGTAGTGGATAGACTAACAAAGTTTGCTCACTTCTTTGCCATTACTACCTCTTTTTCATTAGCTCAAGTTGCAGATTTGTTTTTCCATGAGGTGTTTAGATTGCATGGGTTGCCGAAAAACATTGTGAGTGATAGGGACAGCAAGTTCCTAAGCACTTTTTGGCAACAGGTCTTTAGAATGAGTGGTACAGTGCTGACTCCAACCACTAGTTATCACCCTCAAACCGATGGACAAACAAAGATAGTGAACAAGTGGTTGGAAGGTTATTTGAGAAACTATGTTTCGGAGCAGCAAAGAGCATGGGTGAAATGGCTTCACATAGGCGAGTATTGTTACAATTCTTCTTTTCACATGTCAATAAGGATGTCACCTTTCATGGCTCTTTACGGTTATGAGGCTCCTAGCTTTGCTGATTTGGTGTTTGGTGATAGCAAAGCCCCTTAAGCCAAGGATTTGTTGCAGCAGAGTCAAGATATCTTGAAATCCTTGAAGAACAACCTTCAGATTGCACAAAATCAGCAAAAGATGTACGCTGATCAGCAGCGTGTTGAGCGCTCTTTTGAGGTTGGAGATATGGTTTATCTTCGGCTGTAGCCTTACAGACAGTCTACTCTCAAGAATAGTGGAGCTGAGAAGTTCAAACCTCGTTTCTATGGGCCCTTCAAAGTTATCAGAAAGGTTGGAGCAGTAGCTTATGAGTTGGAGCTACCTTTGGATAGTAGAGTACACAATGTCTTCCATGTGTCTCGCCTCAAGAAGGCACTTGGATACAATGTTGTTGCTTCATCGCAGTTACCACCTTTGGATGAAGAAGGACAGTTAGTTTTGATTCGAGAAGAGATTCTTGATTCCAGAGAGCGTTCTTTAAGAAAAACGACAATCAGAGAGTACTTGGTGAAGTGGAAAAACTTGCCTATGGAGGATGCGACTTGGGAGAGTGGGGAGATTCTGCAACATCTAGGCTTGCGATTGCTTGAGGACAAGCAATCTTGGGGAGGGCGGACTGTAATGACCCCTTCTCGAGCATGATCCTTTCAGTTGACCGTTGGCCTATTCCGGAGACCCGTAGGCTACTCGGAAGGTGAAATTAGGGTTCCTGTTTGTTTGGTTGTTGTTGCTCGTAATTTGGTGTTTGGTTTGCGGATTCTTTCTGGGTTTTCAGAGAGCTTCGCAGTGGTGTGACTTGCTTTGCTTTCCGAGCACTTTCTGGAATTTACTATTTTTGTAAATTTTATTTTGAAAATATTCGAACCAATTTTTTTTTTTTTTGAAATGCTATTACAAACAACATGCACCCATTAGGGTTAGCAGATAACTAAACAATGCAGAATTCAACTCTAACGAAGGATGTACACCAGGATCCCGAGATGGGCAAGGTGTTAGCATGTGGTCAGAGGATCTCAATGCAATGCACAAACTGAAATAACCCTAGCCAAGAATGCCCCAGATGACGGCGTGCATATGGTCAGAGGTTCCCTATCAATTACAATGCTGAAAGTAACTCAACACCAAGTATGTGCTACCCAATCTAGAATGGAAATGAGGCGACCATATGGTAGAGATATTAAAACTTCAATGCAACTCAAAGTAAATAGGCGGCAAGCCAGCCTCTTCCACTTATTCAGTGGGCATTACAAAGTATGAATAGCAAGAATAAGAAAGATGCTGACAGTACTACTGTTCAGCTTACAATGAGATGTAGAATGCCTACAAGATCAAGGATTAGAGCTCTTCAAATTGTTGCAATAGTAAATGTGTCTTCCACAATGCTTATCATGACTCCCTAACACCAACTCAACTCAAATGACAGCCTAAATGCAAACTGATATGACTGAACCATGGACTGAAACTAATAATCAGCAACACAGAACTTAACCAAAATACTCATAACTCTCCAAAAACTCACTCAATTCTCATGAGACCAAATGCAAAGTGACTCTCAGATGATGGCGCCCCATATTGAATCAAGAAAATAGACCCAAAGACTTTAAATCTTTTATGCACAAATTTCAAGGCAAAACAAAAATGTGCGGCCCTATAGGTTGGGCGATTTTGCTTGCTAAAATCAAAGACTTCATTAAACAATCTGAAAACTAGTGGAAAGGGTCACCCCTCATAGATAAAGAGATTTAAACAATACCCAGAATGATTCTTTTTGTATTTTTTGACTTATGAGTAAAACAACAAATCTGATACAACATTCAGCAACTCCATAAATGATAGATTATGCAACTAAATGAACTTCAAAAGACAAAACAAAACTACAATGCAAACCTCATTACAAAATCTCTCACAAGTAGACTAAATTCTCCACTAGATGCTATCTCTCAAGTATGAAGTCGAGCCAAGCTAGGAGGCATTCATTCCTCGAAGCAGTCCCAGCACCATTCCGGCAGCATAACAATACTTCAGACATAAGATAACCAAAAGAAGACCCAAGACCTCCTTTTATAATTTTGTGAGAACCCATCCAGAAGCTCCTAGAAACCCTAATTTCAAATTTTGAATTCAACCTTTTCCCACCAAGAGAAGGCGTCCCACTTTTCCAAGCAATATTTGACTTTGATTTTTAAATTAATCTCCTCTTCAAGGATGGCGTCCAACTCAACATGGAATAGACCTTTGAATAATAACAAATTTCCTCAATGAAGCGCCCACCCATGAGAACACCTTTTAAGAACAACATGAAGTGATGAAGCTAGGCCAAGTGGGGGGGTCAACATTAAAATATAACATTAACATAGCATTATTTAAATAAAATGAACTTATCTCTCCAAAAATGCACCCCAAGGCTAGAATTGATCAAACCAACTGAACTGATTGAAGATGAGCGCCAACCGTGCCGAAACCAACAGGACCACTGCTAGGAATAGAATTTACTAAAAATAGTAAATTCTTGAAGATGCCCGGAATGCCAAGAAAAACATATCAGCGCGAAGCTCTCTGAAAACCCAGAAAGAATCTGCAAATCAAACACCAATTCACGAGCAAAAGCAACCTCTAGACATGAAACCCTAATTTCACCCCCGAGTAGCCTACGGGTCTCCAGAATAGGCCAACGGTCAACAGAAAAGATCATGCTCGAGAAGGGGACATTACAGTCCGCCCTCCCCAAGATTGCTTGTCCTCAAGCAATTGCAAGCCTGGATGCTGCAGAATCTCATCATTCTCCCAATTCGCATTCTCCATAGGCAAGTTCTTCCACTTCACCAAATACTCTCTGATTGTTCTTTTTCTCAAAGAATGCTCTCTGGAATCAAGTATCTCTTCTGGAATCAAGACTAACTGTCCTTCTTCATCCAAAGGTGGCAACTGTGATGAAGCAACAACATTATGTCCAAGTGCCTTCTTGAGGCGAGACACGTGGAAGACATTGTGTACTCTGCTATTCGAAGGTAGCTCCAATTCATAAGCTACTGCTCCGACCTTTCTAATAACTTGGAATGGCCCATAGAAGCGAGGTTGAGGTTTGAACTTCTCACCTCCACTCTTCTTGAGAGAAGACTGTCTGTAAGGTTGCAGTCGAAGATAAACCATATCTCCAACCTCAAAAGAGCGCTCAATACGCTGCTGATCAGGGTACATCTTTTGCTGATTTTGTGCAATCTGAAGGTTGTTCTTCAAGGATTTCAAGATATCTTGACTCTGCTGCAACAAATCCTTGGCTTGAGGGGCTTTGCTATCACCAAACACCAAATCAGCAAAGCTAGGAGCCTCATAACCGTAAAGAGCCATGAAAGGTGACATCCTTATTGACATGTGAAAAGAAGAGTTGTAACAATACTCGCCTATGTGAAGCCATTTCACCCATGCTCTTTGTTGCTCCGAAACATAGTTTCTCAAATAACCTTCCAACCATTTGTTCACTATCTCAGTTTGTCGATCGGTTTGAGGGTGATAACTAGTGCTTGGAGTAAGCACCGTACCACTCATCTTGAAGACTTCTTGCCAAAAAGTGCTTAGGAACTTGCTGTCCCTATCACTCACAATGTTTTTCGGCAACCCATGCAACCTAAACACCTCATAAAAAAAAATCTGCAACTTGTGCAGCTGAAAACGAGCTAGTGATGGCAAGAAAGTGAGCAAGCTTTGTTAATCTGTCCACTACAACATAGATACAATCCTTGCCTTGGACCTTAGGCAACCTAGTGATAAAGTCCATGGATATGCTTTCCCATTTTTGATTGGGAATGGGAAGAGGTTGCAGCAGACCAGCTGGTAGAGTATGCTCATTCTTGTTCATTTGATAAGTGGGACACTCCTGAATGTAGCGTTGAACTTCCCCTTTCAGCCCTTTCCAAGAAAATATTTCCCGAATCTGCCTATATGTCTTGAAGAACCCCTGATGACCAGCAAGTGGAATGTCATGAAATGTCAACAAAATCTTCTTTTTGAGCTTAGAATCAGCCACCAAAAAGATTCTACCCTTGTAGTGTATCAGCCCTTCAACCACCTTGTACCTTTCGTCATGAAAAGTACCCTCAATGATGCTGGTTGCAAATTGATTTTTGGCATAATCAGCAAGCAACATGTCCTTCCAATCAGCAGTAAGCTCGCACAATGAGCTCAAATGGGGTCTCCTAGATAGAGCATCAGCCACAATGTTGTTTTTTCCTTTGACATACTCAATGTCAAAATTGTAAGCTTGAAGCTTACTCACCCACTTTTGATGCCTCTCGTTCAAATCCTTCTGATGCATGAAGTGCTTGAGACTATTGTGATCAGTCTTGACCACAAACTTGCTCCCCACCAAATACTGTCTGAACTTAGCTAATGCATGCATAATGGCAAGCATTTCCTTGTCATAGATGGAGTAGGTCCTCTCAACACCTCTTAGTTTTCTGCTCTCAAACACAATGGGATGTTTGTCTTGCATCAAAACAGCTCCAACTCCTTCACTAGATGCATCACACTGTAGCTCAAAAGGCTTGGAAAAATCTGGAATAGCCAAAACCGGACAAGAGCTCATGATCCTCTTAAACTTATCAAAAGTAGTTTGAGCCTTTTCTGACCAACAAAAAGCCCCCTTTTTCGTGAGGTTAGTAAGAGGAGCAACATTCTGTGAGTAGCCCTTCACAAATCTTCGGTAAAATCCACAAAGACCCAAGAACCTTTTCAAATGAGTCAAGTTTTCAGGAGGTGGCCAATCAACAATTGCCTTGATCTTTTCAGGATCAACCTTAACTCCTTCAGCACTGATTATGTGACCAAGGTAAAGTAGCTCCTTCATTCCAAATTCACATTTGGATTCTTTGGCAAATAAGCTCTCAGATTCTAGGATGCTAAGCACTTCCTCCAAGTGCTTGAGATGTTCTTCCCATGTCTTGCTGAAGATCAGAATGTCGTAAAAAAATATCAATACAAACTTCCTCAACTGCTTCTGAAAGACGCTGTTCATGCAAGACTGGAAGGTAGCAGGAGCATTAGTCAATCCAAATGGCATGACTAAAAACTCAAAGTGGCCATAGTGACATCTAAATGCTGTCTCTCAACATCAGATCCTCTCATCCGAATCTGGTAGTAGCCCGATCTCAAATCGATCTTTGAAAAGATCTTGGCTCCATGTAGCTCATCAATGAGCTCATCTATCCTCGGAATGGGGTATCGATTTTTGATGGTGCTTTGATTCAAAGCACGATAATCCACACACATGCGAACGGTACCATCCTTCTTCTTCACAAGTATAACTGCTGAAGCAAAGGGACTCTTACTTGGACGAATGAAGCCCATCTCCAAGAGTTCCTTAATGTTTTTTTCAATCTCATCTTTTTGCTTCTTATGGTACCGATATGGAGTTGTAATAACTGGTTTAGCTCCTTCCTTGAGCTCAATGACATGCTCCGAACCCCGTTCAGGAGGTGGTCTGTAATGTCCCCTTCTCATCAGTGATTAGCCTTGCAAGTTCTTCAGTCTATTCTGGAACCCGTAGACTGGAATGAGGTGAAATTAGGGTTTCTTGGCTTGGAGTTTGTGGCATTTAATGTTATTTACTATTTATAGTAAATGCTAGTTGTGGCAGTTGCAGTTGTCTATTCTTAGTCCTTTGCAGTTGGAGCAGTTATTGTTATTATGGTTTGGTCTTCTGAAAGCTTTATTTGGTGAAAAATATTTAATTAAAGGCATTATGTTTTAATTCACTGTTGACACCCCCCTTGGCCTAAGGAGATAACTTAAGTTGTTTTTAAAGTGGGGCCATGAAGGGTACGCCTTCATTATAAGGTTATTTATTCTTTATTCAAATATTTCCTCAACTTGAAATTGGACGCCACTTTTATAAAAGTTACTTTTTGAATAAAGTGAATTTCTTATGAGGCTTTTGGGACGCCACCTTGAGAAGTTGAATGGTTTTGGGAAATTGAAGGGTCTCCTGTGTCTTTTGGTCTGCTTCTCAGGCATTTGAAGAGTTGTGAGCTCTTATTTATTGAAGGTCTTTGCTCCAGCATTTCATGCATGAAAATTATGCTAAAGTTATGTTGTCGAAATGACAATTGACATATTGCTTCGAGGATGTCTACCTCCTAGCTTTCCATCCAATTTCGTGTTTGCAATATAACACCTAGTTGGCTACATTGCTGCTTCTCAACATCAGACTAGCAGATTGAGCATCAAAGATTGAAGAATTTTGGAGTATTTTCACAGTTCTGGTTTCCTGGTTTTTTATACAGCTGAAGCTGATTTTTGTTCATATCAATTTGAGTGATTTTATTTTCATTCTGGGTATTTTGGCAATCAATTTGTTGACTCAAGGCGCCATCTTTCACCAAGAATTGGAATTTAATTCCAAGTATTTAATTTTTACTTGCAAAATTGATTTTTGAAGAAGGTCGTACCATTTAGAGGTGCATTGGGATTCGTGCTAAATAATCTGGAGTTGTTGGTGGCTGTTTCTGGATTGCATCTTGGGCGCCAGACCTCTAGGGAGCATTTGCAACTTATTTCACGTCATTCGGAGGAGAATTAAGTGAGTTATGAACATTTCATTGATTCTCATAGTTGCAGATTGATAATTCCACTTTACAGTTTCTGTATCAGATTTTAGAAGTTCTGATTTCTGATTCATTATCAGCTATTAGAGAGTTAAACAATCATTGAAAAACATCTATTATTCTTGTGTTTGGAGATTATTGTAAATCTTATGTAATTTGCAGCTTATTTCTCATTTGTACAAACTGTAAACAGTAGTACTGTTCCAGTTTTAATTGCTGCAATTCTTTCTTTATCTTCTCACATAAGTCCCCTGGATGGTTTACCGCCAGTGTGGTTAAATTGATTGTAATACCTTGTACCCACTCATAGTGGTGAATCCCCACAGCTCTGTGGATGCCCGCTGCAGTGGATGAATTATTTTTATTGTAATCTTTTCCCCCCACTGTTTGGTGGTAGTGTGGAAATGTTTCTCATGGCTGGTTATCCGCCTATCAGTTCTTAATTTCAATTTTTCAACACTCCGTCATATGTTAGCACCTCGCCCTCAGTGGGATCTTGAGTGCACATTCTTGACGTTGAGTAGTTTTCATTCCAAGTTTAGTTTTCAATTTGATGCTAACGCTAATCCAGTTATCTATCTCTGGTTATGTGTGTCAAATTCATCAAAAAACTGGTTAGCATATTTCATGGTCCAGGAGGTAAATCAGCAAACACCTTGCTCTTCTTTGTGAGTAAAGACTGAATATCAGGAGGATAGTCTCTCTTTGTTTCAACCGGACTAGCAGGTAGAATCATACATTTCGCAGCCCAGTCAACTTGATCATGACGAATCAGCCTTGCCATTCTCTTGAATGACACAATCCAGGGACCACCATTAGACATTCCTCTTAACACCACCTTCTTCCCATCGGATTGAAATTTGAGCTCCATGGTTTGCAGATTTAAGGAGATCTCTCCAAGTGAACACAGCCATTAAATGCCTAGGACGACATTCGTATCTCCAATGCTGACCACATAGAAGTCATCCTTGACTTCATAATTGCCCAATTGCATAGACATGTTTGAAATCTTCTTGGTGCAAGAAATGTGGAACCCATCAGCAACCATAACCTTGAAGCCTTTGAAATCTTATGTTTGCAGCCCCTTCTTTGCCACCACAACTTCATCAATGAAGTTATGCCTTGCTCCAGTGTCAATCAAAACAACTATTCGCTGCCCCTTAATCATCCCTCGAACTTTGAAGGATTCATTTTTTTGAAAGCTCGATAGTTGAGCCAAGGTACCTCCACTTCCTTTTTCATCTTCAGACTCTTCTGGAGCTTTTTCCACTTCGCTGTCATCAAAATCAGACTGCTGATCTGAAAAATCAGAATTACTTTCTTCAGCTGAATAGTATTCAATTTGATGAAATTTGACTCCCTTTGGGCAAACATGATCTTGGGACCATTTTTCTCTACACCGGAAACATAACCCCTTCTTCTGAGTTCGTTAAGTGTCTCTTGATCCAATCTTGTGACATGAGGTTTATGTTGTTTGAACTCCTTATGATGAGGTCTTTTTCCTTTATCCCCTTTGTGAAATGATGGCTTGGATTGAAACTTTGCTTTAGGAGCAGCCCACTCCATGTTTCTTGCTTTCTTCATTGCCTCCTGTAGGGAGGGTGGATCAAAAGCTTTAATACAACCCTTGAGTGGCTCCATCAATCCTTCACTGAATAGGATCACCAAACGCCTCTCAGTGATTCCCGTGACCATGACTGAAAGTCTCTGAAACTCAGCTATGTAGGCATCAACTGTGCCATATTGCCTAAGTTGTGCCAATTCTTTGAAATGCACTTCAGATCTTTTTTCTCAAATCTCTCTATGAGCCTATTGGTGAACTCATCATAGGTAGTGATAGACCCATGACCTAAAGTGACTAGGCCATGGTACCACCACTCGTGCGCCACCCCATCTAGGTGTAGCGTAGTGAACTTAATCGCCTCTTCTTCTGCCATGGGTCTAAGAGCTAGATAGTTGTCTAACTTCTGTATCCAAGCTCTTGCTGAACTGTTGTCACTCCCATCAAAATGTGGAAGCATAACCTTGTTGATAGCTTGATACAAATCCCCTTGCACTGCTGACCTCCTTTGTTCATAATGTCTTCCTTGTCCTTTATTCTTCCTTTTATGATCCATGAAATCATTGTAAGACATATCTATCTTAATTTCATCAGGGAGAGAATCATACTCAGCACGGCTGAGTCTCAACTGTTCCACAAAAGATGCATTTTCTTTTGGCTCAGGTTGAGGGTTTACTGGTGGAAAGAAGGTGGGTTTGAATGGCCTGGAAGAAATGTATGTGCTATTTGAAGCAGGCTGAGCAGCATGTCCATTCTGCTGGTTGGTGGCATTGTGTTCTCCCCTATGTCCTAGATTGTTCTGTGGAATTGGGTTCTGACCCACTTTCCCCATCATGAAAGATACCATATCCATTAAGGCATCCATCTTCCTCTCAAACCTCTTTCCCGGAATTATCGACCTTTCTCTTCCTTTCCCACTATCATCTCTGTTACCACCCGATGTCCTCTCATTATCCCCCATTTCTGTTTCCTGAGAAGACTCCCAATGAGCCCTCAAAACCTCTGATGCTGTCTGACCTTCTGTAGCCTGATGCCACTGAAACTGATTTGCAACCTTCTTGTCTTCCCTTGCTAAGTATCTCTTTTCTCTGTCACTCATAGACAGTTTGATTCACAGGATGGCAGGATGCGTGGGTCTGATACCACTGAAATATTCCGAACCAATTTTTATTTTATTTTTTGAAATGCGATTACAAACAACATGCACCCGTTAGGGTTAGCAGATAACTAAACAATGCAGAATTCAACTCTAACGAAGGATGTACACTAGGATCCCGAGATGGGCAAGGTGTTAGCATGTGGTCAGAGGATCTCAATGCAATGCACAAACTAAAATAACCCTAGCCAAGAATGCCCCAGATGACGGCGTGCATATGGTCAGAGGTTCCCTATCAATTACAATGCTGAAAGTAACTCAACACCAAGTATGTGCTACCCAATCTAGAATGGAAATGAGGCGACCATATGGCAGAGATATTAAAACTTCAATGCAACTCAAAGTAAATAGGCGGCAAGCTAGCCTCTTCCACTTATTCAGTGGGCATTACAAAGTATGAATAGCAAGAATAAGAAAGATGCTGACAGTACTACTGTTCAGCTTACAATGAGATGTAGAATGCCTGCAAGATCAAGGATTAGAGCTCTTCAAATTGTTGCAATAGTAAATGTGTCTTCCACAATGCTTATCATGACTCCCTAACACCAACTCAACTCAAATGACAGCCTAAATGCAAACTGATATGACTGAACCATGGACTGAAACTAATAATCAGCAACACAGAACTTAACCAAAATACTCATAACTCTCCAAAAACTCACTCAATTCTCATGAGACCAAATGCAAAGTGACTCTCAGATGATGGCGCCCCATATTGAATCAAGAAAACAGACCCAAAGACTTTAAATCTTTTATGCACAAATTTCAAGGCAAAACAAAAATGTACGGCCCTATAGGTTGGGCGATTTTGCTTGCTAAAATCAAAGACTTCATTAAAAAATCTGAAAACTAGTGGAAAGGGTCGCCCCTCATAGATAAAGAGATTTAAACAATACCCAGAATGATTCTTTTTGTATTTTTTGACTTATGAGTAAAACAACAAATCTGATACAACATTCAACAACTCGAGAAATGATAGATTATGCAACTAAATGAACTTCAAAAGACAAAACAAAACTACAATGCAAACCTGATTACAAAATCTCTCACAAGTAGACTAAATTCTCCACTAGATGCTATCTCTCAAGCATGAAGTCGAGCCAAGCTAGGAGGCATTCATTCCTCGAAGCAGTCCCAGCACCATTCCGACAACATAACAATACTTCAGACATAAGATAACCAAAAGAAGACCCAAGACCTCCTTTTATAATTTTGTGAGAACCCATCCAGAAGCTCCTAGAAACCCTAATTTCAAATTTTGAATTCAACCTTTTCCCACCAAGAGAAGGCGTCCCACTTTTCCAAGCAATATTTGACTTTGATTTTTAAATTAATCTCCTCTTCAAGGATGGCGTCCAACTCAACATGGAATAGACCTTTGAATAATAACAAATTTCCTCAATGAAGCGCCCACCCATGAGAACACCTTTTAAGAACAACATGAAGTGATGATGGTAGGCCAAGGGGGGGGGTCAACATTAAAATATAACATTAACATAACATTATTTAAATAAAATGAACTTATCTCTCCAAAAATGCACCCCAAGGCCAGAATTGATCAAACCAACTGAACTGACTGAAGATGAGCACCAACTGTGCCGAAACCAACAGGACCACTGCCAGGAATAGAATTTACTAAAAATAGTAAATAACTGAAGGTGCCCGGAATGCCAAGAAAAACATATCACTGCGAAGCTCTCTGAAAACCTAGAAAGAATCCACAAATCAAACACCAATTCTCGAGCAAAAGCAACCTCCAGACATGAAACCCTAATTTCACCCCCGAGTAGCCTACGGGTCTCCAGAATAGGCCAACGGTCAATAGAAAAGATCATGCTCGAGAAGGGGACATTACATATTTCTGGCAGTGGTCCTGTTGATTTCGGCACAGTTGGCCCTCTTCTTCAGCTGGTTCAGTTGGGTTGTTCATTTTTGGCCTTGGAATGCTTTTGGAGAGATAAGTTCAATTAATTTAAATAATGTTATATTTAATGTTATATTACCCCCTTGGCCTAGTCTTATAACTTATGTTGTTTTAAAAAGTGGTCTTCAAGGGTGGGCGCCTCATGGAGGTAATTTTATATTTTATTAAGGTCAAATTGAAGCTTAAAGTTTGGACGCCTATTTTATGAAGAGGTGAATTAAAATAAAGTCAAAAAGTGAAGCCTTGAAAAGGGACGCCATCTCTTGGAGGGAAAAAGATTTATTTCAAATTTGAAATTAGGGCTCCTCTTCTAGAAGCTTCTGGAGTTTCCTTGCTGTGCCTTTGTAAGGAGACCCCTTCTCTTCATTTCATTATCTTATGTCTTGAATATTGTTATGCTGCCGGAATGGTGTTGGAATTGCTTCGAGGAATGAATGCCTCCTAGCCTTGGCTCGACTTCGTGCTTGAGAGATAGCATCTAGTGGAGAAGTTTGCTTGCTGTTGAGAGGATTTTGTAGTGAGGTTTGCATTGTAGCTTGAGTTTTGCTTTGTAGTTCAGTTTATTGCATTTCATATCAAAAATCTGGAGTTGTTGATATCATGGCTGATCTGTAGTTTCATTCATATCATTGAAAATAAAAATATGCTGGTTATGGGTATTGTCTCATTGTGTTTCCTTGGCAAGGGCGCCCCTATTTGACAAGTTTCAGATTTTTTGGCAAAGCATTGAATTTTATAAAAGAAAATCGCCCTTCTTAGAGGGCTGTACCATCTGTACTTCCTTGGGATTTGTGCAAAAAATAATTAAGGGTTAATTGGTATGGTTTTAGTGTCCCATCTTGGTCGCCATACTTATTAGGGTATTCTGCATTTGATTTCACTTCATTAGTGTGGGTATTGTGTGAGATATGTGTAATTTGGTGAGATACTAGGTTGCTGGTTATGCATTTTAACTTGCTGGTCTATCATATCAGATTTGAGTAAATTGCATTTTGGTGAAGGGTTGGTGTTAGGAAGTCATATTTAGCTTGGTGGAGGTCACCTTTACTATTGCAGCAATTGAAGAGCTTCTAATACTTGTTCTTGCAGGCACTTCCTATTACTTTGTAAGTTGAACAGTAGTACTGTCAGCATTTCTTAATATCTCTCTTCATGTTTTTGTAATACCCACTGAATAAGTGGAAGAGGCTGGCTTGCCTCTTGTTTACTTTTGAATTGCATTGTAGTTTGTAGCATCTCCGCCATATGGTAGCTCCATTCCCACCCTGGGTTGGATAGCACATTCTTGGCGTCGAGTTTACTTTCAACAATTGTAGTTGGTAGGGATCCTCTGACCATATGTTCGTCCACCTTGGTTCGGAATATTTCACTTTCTTATGATCCTCTAGGTCATTACTCAGCTTAGTTGGAGCGAAGCAATTCACACAGTGCAACACTTGAGGACTTATGGGCCAACTGCGAAGATGAATTTGAAGTGTGTTGTACCCAAACCAAATTTTTTGCTTCATTAAGGCATTTTGCTTAAAAGAGTCTAAACCTTGTTAAAATGGTGTCAAAATATAGTTTTTGGGAAAATCAAGTATGTATTTTGAGTCAGTGTGATGTTGGGAAGATACTAGTGAAATTTGGAAAATTTTGAAAATTAGGGTTTTTACACTCCTGTTTCACGTTGCGAAACTCTAAAAATTGAAACTTGTCAGAATTTGCTGAAATTAATTTTGATTGGCTTATTTCACATTACGATCATAGTGGTGAAGTCAGTTTTAGTTAAAAGTCAGCTTAAGGCTGGTGGGAAGATTTCACTTTTTCAGGAGAAAGTTAAGATTTCCGAGATCGTAAATGGTAGTTGGCCAGTACCAGGTGTCAAAATCTAAGCCTGAAACTCAAAGCAGAGCATTCTATGATGAAAGATGCTGAAAGAGATGCTTGACGACGAAGGGGATTTTTGAATGGCAGAATATGCAAAAAATATTCTAAGTCTGGAATCATTTCACTTATTAACGTGGGAGATGCTTGTGCAATCAATGTGCAAATCAACTCTACAGTGTACATACATGTGAAAGTGGTGAAATACAGTCACATACACGCATCAGCAGTAGTAATGCTTCTACGTGGTCATCTCAGTAGTCGGTACGATGTTCGCGAGAGCGCGAAATGGAGGAAATATCAACCTCAGAGCAAATCTGCGCCCCTATAGCTTAGGGGCGACCTTCAATTTGAAGGCTCAGATTCAGTGCTTTTTGGTTGCAAATGTATTTAATCTCTGCGGAATTCAATCAGCTTTTCGGCAAGCTATCAAGCGAGATCATCCGAGTTGCAAAACTTTGGCAATCGAAGGTGGAAGCGGAAGGTACGAAGAGGTTACACATCACGAGGACTGTCAAATTTGTAGTTTTTGCACCCCTGTAGCCTAGGGGCGCCCTGAATTAGACCCCTCAGATGATTGAATTTGCAGAATCCGTTTTCGGGAAATCTTTTTTGATTCAGTCAAGCTCTGCGATGCATTGGTTCACGAGATCATCAGATGTGCTGAGCGACCGTGACAGTAGTTCTAGCGAGCACGTAAAATAGAGAGTAGATAAGTATGAATATGTCAACCTGTACCTCTATAGGCCAGGGGCGCCCAGTCTTTTGGCCAACTAGATGAGGTTTTTAGCAGACGTCTTGACGAGACTTGCGCGGAATCCTCCTAGCTATTCAACGAGTCCAACCATTAGCCCTCGGGATTTGTCAAACGCTCGTGAATGAAGGGTCAGTAGAGATTGCTGAAGAATGTAAACAAGCAGAAAAATGACTATGGAAAATACATACTCCCTTGAAAAAGGCGCCCTTCTTGATGAGGCCTTAGAAGCAGTTTTCTGGCTTCGTCTCCTCCAATAACATCTCTTGTAAGTTGATCTAGCTTCGCAATGAGATCAACAGTGTGCGCATCGGAGCACTCCAACTCCCGGTGTCGAGGGTCAAAGTACAGTGTCCGTGCTGAAAGTTGCAAGTTGCAAAATCATTCTTAAAATGGTAATTGCGCTATTGTAGGCTAGGGGCGCCCTTGCTTTTGGGGTCCTTAACTCAACTTGCAGACACCTTATATACAGTCGTTGGTTGCAGAATTCTTCTAGCTATGCGATGGATCCATCATCCAGCGGACGGGAGTCATCGTTCATTGGCAACGACAGTTTGAAGCGTCAGATGGTAAATCAGAGAAGTGGCGAGAGTCTGGAGACCTGTACATCAATTTAATAAAAAGCGACTTTTATTTTGAGGTGTCAAACAAGGTTTTTAGCAGTTGCAGCTCCCAACAGACATTTCATCTTGGTTCTGCTGGCTTCGTGGTGGATATTTCAGTTTAGTTCCAGCATCAATCAGGCATTCAGAAATCAGAGCTCAATAGAGGCAATCGTGACTTTTCAGTGAGCTATAAAGTAGGAAGTTAGCAAAACTCTCAATTGTTGCTAGGGGACGCATGCAGAGTCAAATTTAGACTTTTTGGAATCAGTAAATTTTTCTTAAGCGCACCCGAATGCAGAGATTTCAGTTAACTCATTAAAATAATATTAAATTTTAGTCTTTTGCATGCTAGCTTTAAAGGGGCGATTTTGCTCAACATTTTAATATTAGCACCCTTTTTAATGTTAATTTGCAAATTCGCATGTAAGGGTGAACTGAATATTTTAATATTCTTATTCTTTCGGGACTTTGAGTCAATGAAAGTTGAACAAAGTGGGTCCACTCAGAAGATTTCTTTTGAAATCGGCGATTTATTCTTGTTGTGGCGCCATTAAGCAAAGAATTCTTCTATTTATTCAAGATGGCGTCCATTCTTCTCTCACACAGTTGAAGATCAAAGTGAATTTTCTCATTTGGGTGAGTGAATTCTTCAACAATCAGTATTCGAAGGCATCTCAGATATCATTTGACAAATTTCCTTGCAGGTACAAGTTCAGAATAATCAGCAAACTTCAAGACAAGATGGCGATTTTAGTAGAAGCAAAAACTTATGACTTCTATCTTTTGTCTTAATTTCTTCTAATCTCGTCTTAGGTTTTTTTCGCTTGTCCGAGATTCGACGACTTTTGACAAATTTGATCATCTGGGTTGGTTGTGCACGACTTCCTCTACAAAACCCATTTGTTAGAATTTTTCAGGAAAATTTGCTCCAGAGCTTCAATTTTCGAAGCTTTGATTTTCTCAATTGAAATTCCTTTGCATGGTGGAGTAGAAGTCGATATTTTTCAAATCTGACGTCGTGGGTTGTCTTATAATCATCTTTTGGACAAAACCCATTTTTCAGATTTTCTCGGGAAAATTGCCCCCGTAGCCCTTGCTGCCCTTAGTTGCTTTTTTCGGAAAAGCTTTTGCATGTCAAGCTAAACAAATTTTTTTCGCAATTCTAGCGTTGTGGGTTGTCTTAAAATCATCTTCTGGAAAAAACCCACGTTTTAGAATTTTTGGTGAAAATTGCCCTCCGATAGGCTAGTTTTAGCCTCATTAGGTGACATTTCAACTTCTAGAGAAAGTTGTCAGAACATAGTCGAGTTTACAGTCAACAGGCGAGTTTTTCATAATGTAGTACACACAGATCGAATTCAAGACTAAGTCAGTCTTGACTCATGACTTCATCGGAGCGATTGACACGGATTTGCATAAGGTGCTTCCAGAAGCTGTCTTGGATCCGGTTAAGATTAACAATGCAATACTTCAAAACATCCAAGATTTCGGGTTTCTAGAGGCGGCTTCACTCCCTATTTCAGTTCAATGTATAGAATTTGTGATGTCTTGTGTTAAGCATTACAATTCTACTACTCACAAAATCCAGTCAGCAGATGGACGGGTGATTTGCATTCTCAAGCCCCAGGACATTGAAAGATGTTTTGGTATTCCTCAACATCCAAACAGTTTGGTCATTACCATGGACCAGTGTGAAAGAGCATTCAATGTTGATAAGGACATGTATCAGAACAAGATGGTAGAAAGATGGTTGAAACAGAAGAAAAATAAATTGCCAAGTAATGTGGGTCGCGAAGAATACAAGGATGAGTACGTGATTTTGATCACTCTTCTCAATCGTGTTTCCGGTCATACAGATGCTAATAAATTCCAGCCCTGGATGTACTACATCATTGCACAGATCATTTCTAGGCGAGGGCATTATGACTGGGCCTCTCTTATTAGCAACGTCCTACACAAGCAAATTACCGTTTTCCTAGTTGCCCACCAATTTCACGTGTTCCTATCTCGTATACTTGATCGCCTATCAGGGTCAGTTTAGAGGATTGAACACAGTGGGTATTCTCAGTGTTCAGAAATTTTATCAATACTATGACTAGCTTGAGTTCACAAAGTCTAAGCGACATTTCAAGCGTGTGCAAGAGGCTTTCTTAATGTACACTGTGAGAAACCTAGACCGGGAATTGCATGTTTGTATTTCAGCGGTTCCCAGAGCAACAATGGTAAAATGGGCGGACTGGTTCATTTAGTTCCCTACATACACCTACATCTGTGTCTATGGGTATACAGGAAATCCAGCTATGCTACCTCGCTATCCTTCGGATAGGACAGTTTTCATGGAGTTCCTGAGGAAATTATATGATGTTCATCTATGTTTGTGCCACAAGCATAAACCAACTGCCAACTTTCCATTTCAAATGGGAATCTATTGGTGCAGGATAGTAGTTGATGCCAAGGCTGCAAGACAGGAGTTGGAGAAATACAAACTCAAGTACCTTGTTGATGCACGCACATATGACCCTTGGGGTCATTATTCAGCACGTCTTGGTGGTCTGTAACAACCTATCCTATACATGAAATAAAAAAATTCCTTAATTTTAATAACTTATAACGAAAGTAAACGAGTAAATAACACTGTAATAAAAAAATTCTTTCTTTTCAAATTGAAATACGCCATATAAATACAATTTAAAGCTTTTCATAACAAAATAACTTTTTCTTTTTCAAAGAGAGTAACAGAGTACGAAAGCATAAGAGCACATACATAGCTTAAAAAACTTTTGCACAAATAGTAGTAAGACGGTCCAGGATCTTCCCTTTCAAATCTTGGTTCTTTAGACGTCTGTTGTGGAGGAGAAACATCACTTAGGCGCTTTTCCGCCAACCACGGACTAATAATGCCGTCCCCTGCACATTCATTTTTCAATGAATGGCCCTCCCTTCGTCGAAAGGATTGGTTGAGTAACCGATTCTGTTAACCAACTGAGCATAGTGGTGTGTCCTACATAACTAGATTCTTGTATCCCACAATCCCAAACTAGTATGTACTTATTGGATCACGGTGAACTGACAATGTAATCATCGCCCGATCTAAGAGGATGTAGGTACATTACATTACTATGGCCATAGTATTCTGGTTTAATAAAAGATTGAGTAAGTCATCTATCACTTACACTACTCAGGGTCAATTTGACTTTGGGCTACCTTACTCTATGCGTAGGCTATGTCCTTCAATGGGTTCAGTTTACCCCAGACTTCCTACTTCAAACTGTCTACTAAGAAATGAGCCAGTCAACAAGTGTCTTATATCCTAACTCCTTATTTAGGAAGTCTTTATCCTAGGAGTGTTAGCTTGTCACAATTAACCTTATAACATAAGCTAGAGACCATACTTGGTTTGACATCATTTCGTTCCTAGTAGGTATTAATTACTCTACGTATTCTCCATATACGAAGATCATACAAAAATGCAAAACTCAGATGCATATAAAACCCCTCTTTAAAATCTCTCCCCATTATTTCCCTATAATGCAAGTTAAGTAGAGCCAAACCCTTAAGCTTCTCAAACATTTGATTCCCTTTTAACAATCCCTTTATCCTTAAATCCCTCATTCATTCTACCTTTAAAATGCATTGAATTCCCTTATACATTTATCCTTAAATGCATGAATTCCCTTATACATTTTACCCTTAAATGCATGAATTCCCTTATACATTTTAACCCTAAATGCAATGAAAGTTTAACAAAATAGTTCTAATTATCCTTGAGCTACTTGCAAACATCAAACACAAGACCAAGAGAACACAGCATTTCAAACAAGAATTATAATAAAATAGATTTCATGCCTGAGATTTAAAGCTCCTTCTCCCAGCACTGCGTCTCTTGACACTCCTTTAGCAACTTCCAGAATTCCTAATGAAGATGGCTTCTTTGCAAGATTCTCAACTATGGTGATCTCTCAAGTCACTCTTCACAAATTGCACTCCTCTAATAGAAGTTTACTCAACTATGGCTTCACTCCACTCTAAGCTTAAAAAGGATTTAACACTGTAATTTGATAATTACTAGTAAAAGCTCATTGTATCTCTTACACTCAGCATGAAGGAAAAATGCAGCAATAAAGAAAACCCAACAACTCAGATAAATGGATATGGGAGCTCTTAAAAACGTAAGACTCAGATTGCACAAAGATATCCAACAAAGAATGGCTGGGCGTGTATTTATAGGCCTGTAATTGCAACAAATTCCTTCATTGTGGGCATGTAAAATGACAACAAGGCGCCCAGACTCATTCAAATGCTACTTGGCAGATTTCTAAACCCTATATCATCATAAAAAGGAGTGATTCGACCCTCTTGGAGCCAACATTACCAGATTTATTCAACTCAGCTCAAAAATCGCCACTTATAGGAAAAACGTCCCTCTTTGGTGCATAGCAGAGAATGACTCATGCTTGCTGTGAATTTGTCAAGTTTAAGCTTGCTACAACACATTCCATCTGACTGGCGTTTCCTCTTCTCTAGCATTTGAAACTTTCCTCCATTTTTCCTGCGTTTGAAGCTTTCCTTCATTTCATGGGAAGAGCTTTCAGCAAATATAGTTGGTTTATTTCAAATGTTACCTCCAAATATTTTGATTCACATTGTTCCTTATGTTTTTAAAACAAGAAGCTCGATTTATTGATGAAGACTTATATTTCCTTTAAGTCTAGCGACTATTTTCTCCCAATAGTTCGCTTTATAAAGTTTGCTCATGTTAAAAGATTTAAATCTTTTAATTTTATCACCTTAGAGTTTTATAAATATTTACACTTTAAATATTTAATCATATATATTTATATATTTTATAATATATGTATTTATATTAAGTATTAATATATTTATATATATATTTTCGACATTACCATCGTAATGTATATATATATATATTTATATATATGCATATATTACCTTACTTCAATATATATACATATATTTTATACCTTATAAAATATATAAATATATATATTTACACATGTATTTATGTATCTATGTATATATCATATAATATAATTACTCCACTGATATATACATATATACATACATATATATGTAAATTTTCCAGACAATAATATTAAAATATTATTTTCACCACAGATATTAGGCGGGGTGTGTACGTATAAACATGCGTATAACCATATTTCCTCTTGTGTATACGTATGTATATGTATATTCATGTCAACACATACGTATGAGCATATCCATCTGCATATCGTACATTTGTATCAATATGTTTATACATATAGATACGTGTACATAATGTATACATGTGTATACGTACCCACTCAACTTTAAACATATATCTATCACATTTTCCATACAAGGATCACAGTATAGTAAGACTTAAAAAAAATCATCACTGACAAAGCACAGAGAAGTAAACCAGACTCCTAAAGCCTATGGATGACTTATCAAGACCAACTTATCTGACTTGGTTCCTCCAAACCCATTATGATGTGTGTGTATGCTCAACTAGTTAACATTACCGGTTAAACGACCAAGCTCCTCTCCCAAGTGATATTTCCCCTCTGCTTGGAGGAATGGTTCACATACCTGCATCCACCGTCATAAACTCATGGCAATCAAATGCTCACAACAATAGTAGTATGTATAAACTGCACAAGATATAACAACATTATACATTAACCTCATAATGCACATTTTCACATGATTAACATTAATTGAACATAAAAATGAGACAATCTTTTATGTACAAAACTCATATTGATAACAAGGTGCATCATATCTTATTCATTCATAAAATTATCTTTTACAAACACATAATCCCTATGCAGTACTAATAACTTAATAGCTATACAATCAGGGTGTAACATGGTTGCCCTTACCACAAGCCTACAATGGAGGATTATTGGGTCAATTGCGAAGATGACTTCAAGGTGCACCGACACAGCTATAGCAGGTTCTCTCTCGCACAAATTTCTGTCTTCATGTCAGAAGATGTGGGAGGATTGTCAGATGATGATGGGGATGTACTTCCTCAAATTTTCAGAGAAAAGGTTGATACATAGCCACTTCTAGCTGTTGATTGGTTTGCCAAAGAATATTCATCTGTTGAGGAGAGATCAAGTAGAGTTATTTAGAACATCATACTCTACCTTGATAGCAAGAAGACAAGGAGGGCAGTCATGCCAAGCATAGAGCCGCCATCGGTAGATGTTTCACTACCATCCTCGTCAAAACCAAAGCAAAAGAAAAGGAGTAACCCTCCTAAGAAGAACAAAGCGCCTAACAATTCAAAAGGGAAGGCACTTGTTACAGAAACACATGTGGAGCCAGTTAGGAATACAATTCGGAGCACATCAGAGCCTGAGGTTCAGCCTCCCATGCCATCACCTACACCATAGTAGCCTCCAGTTCCGGTTCACATTGATTTGGACCTAGACTCACCACGTCGTAGTGATACTTCTACACATTCACACTCATTAGAGCCTCTTATGACTTGCATAGACCCTTCCAGTGAGATTAGTCGGGAATCGTCTTGGCTTGAGAATCAATTGGGTAGGAAGAGGAGGCAGCCATCTTACATACTTGATCATTCAGATTTTGATCATGTCTACCAAGATGCGCCAGATAAGAGGATCAAGAAACAGGGTCATGTAGAGAGGAACATGTTGATGTGTTTTTCGTGACCGCACCAACGCAGAATAAAGTTGCCAACGGCTACCCTATTCTCTCTTGATCAAAGTATCCAGCACGCTAAGATTGCGAGAGAGTTCGTGCGTTCAACTCCAAGGTTCCTTCAGTGCGAATAGTCTCAGTTGGCTCGATGTGATTTGCTGGTATTTCAAGGGGACTTACGAAATTGTTCAACGGAAGATGAAGGGGTTTTCACAATTTGACAGATTTATCAATGAAGCACATGTTTCCTATTCTAACTAGAAAGTACTGAATTTAAAGTGGTTGCAGGGTTTAGAGAGTCTAAATCTATTCTAAGTGCGGGATATGGAGCTCAACTTCAGCAAACTTCAACCAAACTTCGCTTTGCCTTGCCTCGAACAACTTCCACGGAGTCGGTGCAATCTTCAGGGGAGATGACTAAAGGTGTTCAAACCACCACTTGTCATGAAGATACCATCACAACGACGCATACCATCATTCAAACTGTGATTGAAGTTAGGCCCACAACGTTTCTAGTTGACCACACAAGGCGAACACACCATCAGTGAGCCCGCTAGTGGTATGGATAAGCGAAGCTTGCTTAGATCAAACACCACATTCCACAACTAACATCTACTTGCATAAAAATGAAATTACGCTACTCTACGCTACTTGAGGTAGAAGGGATGAAGAAACCTCGCTAGCTATCCATAACAAAGACGAATTTCACCATCAATGAAAAGATCTTTTATTATGAAAGTTTTACACAACAATTTCTTGCAACAGTTTTCAAAGGAAAACTTTCCTTCTTCAACTACACTATTAATCTATACTAAGCTACTTCTAAGTTATCCCTCTACTCTATGTCTACTGTCTAATTTAATGTCTCATGAAAATACAAATGAGGGGGGATGCCCCTTTATATAGCTGGCCGAGTCCAACGGATGGCTCAGATTACAATCGGCTGGATGGCCCAGATTGTGCCACCCTAGCCCTAAACAAGATTCACCCTAAAAACCGCCACAAAGAGGAGTGGGGCAATAAATGAGCCATTAATGTCCATCATCTTCCAAAAGATTCCTGTTCATAGACGCGTTCACATTGCTTCAACTTCTTGGAATAGTAGGGCAGGCAAGTTCTCGATCTGAAACTTCAAGGCTGAAACCTCTTTCTCCTGCCCAACGATGATTTTCCTCCTTGATGTTGTTCTTCGACTTTGAAGTTCTTGAGGATCATTTCTAACCTTTGGGCCTTCATCTTTTCCTATCTTGGACTTGATCATTTCTTCCTCGCCATCCGCCTGACTGCGTTGGGTGCACATTGGGTCCTTGAGGAGAAACGCCAACACTTAGCCATTTCTTGCAACTTTTCTTCTTTCATGTTTTGGGTGCAACCGAGATCTCGTGGAAGAGCTCGAAACTCATAACTTTATCTCCCTTCGAAGGTTGTAATATCATCGTGCTTCATCACTTCAAGTCATCGTGCTTTGGCCTCGACATTCATCCTGCAAAACAGACAAAAGGAAGAGCATCAAAACACTTACAATATAAACTCCCCTTACCTGATTTTCATGCTTTAACTTCCAAGGGTTCATCGTTTTCCTCAAGCCAACTTTGCTTTCTTCATGATTTTCCAACATCTGCAGGCTGGGGCATATAGCACTTGTACATCATGTTTCAATGCCTTAGACAAATTTCATCCTCCTCAAGGGTGTATTTAAGAGATGCACTTTTAAAATCATCTTTTGAGAGTGTTAACTTCAACTGCATCATCTTCAAGGAATTCACTTCACCAGCCGAAGCTCTGACAACTTTGATTTTATTCATCTCTGACTTGAGAAGACTACTGCGAATTTGATCAAATTTTCCTAGGCTACCCACTTCAGATTCATCGCCCAAGGCACTTTATTTCAACAACACATTTTACTCCTTTTGCCTTAGAAAATTATTAAATTTTCCTTAGGAAAATTTCATAATTCAAGTGCCGATCAAAATCTTCATCTTGAAAGCCTTGGCGAAGTGCGGAAGACTTTAAAATTCATTCTTTGTCGAAGATCTTCAATACCCAAAAGAAAATTCCCATCAGAACGTGTCAAATTCATGTGTCCACAAACGAAGGGGTACTTTTAATTTTTTGAATCTCAACCTTAGAAAAATATTTGTCAATCAAAGTCTATTCTTATTCTTCACATCCGGGCAAATTTTCTTGCTCAACTTTGAAAATTTTCTTCAATCTCATGAAGCTGGCACATTTTGACTCTTTCCTGTCAACTTACCTATGCCTTAGCAAATTTCTTCATTCCCCAACCAACTTAGGCGTATTTCTCTAGAGGTGGAATAAATTTCGACACTTAGAAAAAATTTCAACATCTCTTATTAGGCGCAAATAGGGGTGAGAGCTTTCACTTTACTTGCCTTAGAAAAATTATCATGGACTTCCTCTTCAAGGGCTCATTTAATCCTTCAAGCTTCTAATTTCACACTCTAAAAAATTTTTTAGGTTCCTCTACGGACTTTGAGCGCACCTAACTAGGCCCACTTCCAGCTTTCAATACTTAGAAATTTTTATCAACTCATTTTTTTACCTTGGGCGCTTTTGAGGTGGTTTGCCTCCAATTTCAGTGCCTTAGAAAAATCCCATGTCCCACTTCTCCTTCTAGGCGCATCTGAGGGGGTCTCATTTCAAATTTGAAACACTTAGAAAATTTTTTAACTTCACTTCTTGAGCTGAGCATATTTCCCACTTCAAACTTCCATTTTACTTGCCTTATTCAAATCAAGTCTCCTTTACCTTCTTAAGGCGCATTTGGTAGGTGGAGCTTCCAACTTTTGGGACTTAGTTAATTTTCAAGCTTCTTCCTTTCACTTTGGGCGCATTTCTACCCATGAGATTCCAATTCTCCATACTTGGAAATTTTCCCACCAATCTCAAGTTGCTAGGGCGCATATAGGGGGTCTTCTTTCAATTTATAACACTTAGATTATTTTCAAGCTCTCCATGCAAGGCAAGGCGCATCAAAGGGGGAGAGCTTCAAATTTTGAACACTTAAACACTTTCCAACTCTTCCTACAAGTCAAGGGCGCATTTCAAGGTGTGCACTTCGAGTTTTGAACACTTAGAAACTTTTCTTTGCTTCATTCCTTGCTTGGGCGCATTTGGGGTGTCCAACTTCAAGCTTAAATGCCTTAGAAAATTTTCAATCACCCTCTCCTCCTTCTAGGCGCAGATGAGGGTAAGAGCTTTGGGTTTATCATACTTAGAAGAAATTTCAAACTCCATCTTCTTCCAAGGGCGCATTTGAGGGTGGCAACTTCAAATTTCCATGCCTTAGTTGGATTTTTACCTCCTCCAGCAGCTTGGGCGCATCTGGGGTCCTCTACTTCCAATTTAGCAGTCTTAAACAAATTTCAAGGCCTCCTCTTCTTCTTTGGCACATTTGATGCTGGAGCTTCAAATTTTGAGCACTTAATAAAATTTTTACTAACTCTCCTTTAAGTCAAGGCGCATCTAGAGTGTCAAGCTTCAAATTTCTCAGACTTAACTAAATTTCTCATGCTATCTCCTTCCAAGGGCGCATTTTCATGGGTGAGCATCAAGTTTTGAGGACTTAGACAAATTTTCATCCTTCTACCAGCTGAGGGCGCATTTGACAGGGTGAGCAGGAATTTCTTCAGACTTAGAAAATTTCTCTGGCTTGCTCGTGCTTTACTATATTTATTAAGTCTCTAATTTTCATACCTTTGAAGCTCAGATTGATTTGAAATTCGCGCCACAGGATCTTCACAATCAAGTTGATCTGTTCACACTGCCATCTCATGCTGACTTGCTATTTATGGCATGTTTCTGAAGGTGGTTTACTATTTATAGTAACTGTTCAGTTTCACGACTTCCCCAATTCCGTTTGACTTGAAATTTGAATCGCGTGCTCCTCATGGGGTAACCTATCCGTTCACACTGGCGCCTGACACTGGTTTACTATTTTTAGCGAGTTTCTGGAACGCCTTACTATAAATAGTAAATGCTCCGATTGCCTTCAAATTTTACCGGTGGATAGCTTGAAAGATGCTGATCGCAATGGGATACACCGGTTTTCGGAAATTTTGACTTTTTACCCCTCTTTTTGGGTCCTGAAGCTGGAAACCCTAATCTGACTTGCATGCATATCAAATGACCTCCGTTTGACCTCGTTTCTGTTGCACTTCGCCCCGTTTGTGATTCTGATGTGCTGGGCAGCTACCGGAATGGAACTGCTAAAAATAGTAAGTCACTGAAAACCAATCATCTTGCTTTGCATGTCACACCACTGCGAAGCTCTCGAAAAACCCATAAGGAATATGCTGACATGCAAACCCTAAAAATAGCCTCTGAAGATGGCTCTTGAAAAAGTCTTGAACCTGGTTTGCATGTTACATCGTCGCGAAGGTCTCGAAAAACCCACAAGGAAAATGTAGACATGCAAAGAAAATCTCAACATGCAAACCCCAAAAATAGCCTCTGAAGGCTGAATTCTGAAAGTCATTATCTCACTTTGCATGTTATACCATCGCGAAGGTTTCAAAAAACCCAGAAGGAAACTCCAGACATGCATCGGAAAACTTCACATATAAACCCTAAAATTTGCTTCGGAAGCTGAACTTGCTAAAAATAGACAGTTGTCCGTTCTAGCTCAAAATTTGCAGGCGAGCAACTTGACATGTTCTGAATGCAGCGTGACTGTTGAAACTTCGAAAATGCTGAAAGAACGCCCTGAATTGGACACTTACTAAAAATAGTAAGTCGCCAAAATTTGATGAAACTTCAGTGGAAACTTGCTGAAAGCACACTGACATCAATGTTAGTCTCAATTTTCAATTTATTCACTTCATTTGACCTCAGATTGACCAGAAGACTCAAAACCCTAATTCTCAGACTTGGCCACAATTTGACGTTCAAGCTCAAAGGCGGGCACATCCCTGGAAAAGCAGATAGCAGAAAGAGAGAGACGACAGCAAAACAAACCAAAAGCAAAGCCAAAAGACCGAAACGAAGCAAAAATTAGGGGGTCCCCATTTGCAATGGGGCGATGTGTGGAAAAGGTCACAATAGAACGCTGACCAGGAGATCATCATAGAGACCGCTGCACCTCTAGAGGGTAAGAGTCTGAACGAGATAGAAGTTCAAGACTTCGAAGTAATCAGAGTTAACCTTGGTAGAAGCACACGCCAAACAAAGGTTGATTTCCTACAGGTTGCAACAGATAGTGCAAAGGATAGAATAATGAAAGACGAGGAAGACAAGGCAGCCCTCAAGGCTGCAGCTTCGTCAGTATATTTCCAACCTTGTGCATAGAACGGAAAATGTCACCGCTTCACTCCCTTAGATGATAGAGCCACCAGCAGAGCAGAATCAGCTTAATCAGCTGGTCGTATACGGGAAGCGCTTGGTAGAATGGGAGGAGGAGTTCATCACTCGAGGTCGTTTTGTACTTGCAGAGTTATATCAGTTGAGGTACAATGCTCATGAACTCCTTCTACGCATCTAGGATGAGGAGCGAGACTTGGAAGTTTAGAAACCCAGAGATGAAATCATGATCTCTCACCTGAGGATGGCATACAACTCAGTCACTGATGAAGAAGACAAAGAAGCTATTTTTACTTGGAGGACATAGTTGATCTTCAAGGCAAAAATACAGGATACACTGACTTTAGAGTTGGTTGAGAGCAGAGAGCATGTGACAAGTGCACTTCGATACGTGAGAACCTTCGTGTCTCAAGTTCCATGCCGGTATCAGCGAGAGGGTGGTGAGTACGTCGAGCTTATTGATGTTCAGTTAGAGTTGCAGACGCTCATCTGTGGTATTTTCAGTGGGGATTCTGTTGGCTGTAAGTTAGATCAACTTACAGTCATGTCAGTGTTATTTGATGAGGCAGTTAAGAGTAGATAACTTTAGAGCCAGATCATAGGCAGTGAGGAGATGCTGCGAACACACAGTGTGCTACGATAGAGTATTAGTGCTCCAGATAGTGATGCAGTCACTAACCTCGTTGAGGGGTTACTTGATCGAGATCATGGTTAGTGAACTAGACACAGTGGTTAACTCGACGCTTCTTTCC
Organism: Sequoia sempervirens; assembly: GCA_007258455.2. Taxonomy (NCBI): domain Eukaryota; kingdom Viridiplantae; phylum Streptophyta; class Pinopsida; order Cupressales; family Cupressaceae; genus Sequoia; species Sequoia sempervirens. The sequence goes on along the minus strand of VDFB02281492.1, from coordinate 148,645,526 downwards.
GAGTTAACTCGTTGTTCCACATCTCATGCCATGTCTGTCTTGGAATCATCTTTGTACAGTTGGAGTTTTCTTAGTTTTGGTTAATTGATGGTAGTTTTCCAATTAACTTGTTTTCAATAAGGACGTGCATGCTTGCACATGTCCATTTAGATTAGCCTTGTTTTGGTTAACGGATGGTAGCTTTCAAGTTAACTGTATAGTTTCCTTTATTAGGGTTTAGCAATAAAATCTTGCATGATTGCAAGACTATAGTTGACTCAAGGTGATTTTAGGGTTCCCTACACCTTTTGATGTCTATAAATAAGAGCTTTTGGCTCATTTGTAATTAAATTTTGCATGCAATGGTAATATATGTTGAGCCCACCTTGCCTGTAATATTGTTGTTCTGTATCTGTTCACGAGCTTTTACTGTGATAATAAATAGCTGAGCCACATTACCTTCATGTTATTATTATGGTATTTGTTCATCTTAAATATAGTGGCTAGTTTGATCGTTTATTGTATGTGTGTTTTGTCTATGCAATTTATTGTACTAGTTGGCTATTCTGTGTTTTGTTTCTAATAAGCCAATTTAGATGAGCAAATTGTCAAGCCACCTTGCCCTCACATTGTGAATCTGTACCTAAAGCTTATTGTTTGATGTGTGTGTCAATAAACTTATTCAGCCAAGCAATTTGTTGAGCCACCTTACCTTCATATTGCGAAGATGTACTTAGTTTATCGTATAATTATTTGTTTCCAATAAACTTCTTCCCAGCCAAGCAAATAGTTGAGCCACGTTACCTTCACGTTGTGAATCTGTACCTGAAGTTTATCGTATAGAACATTCCTGCTCCATTTCCTCATGCTTTGTTTACTTGAGGAGATTGGATAGATTAAAGCTTTAGTTTAGTTGTAGTTAGTGATCTACGAAACCAAAAAATCCTTGCAATGTTCGTGGTTTTTCTTAACCTTGTGCCTCTTCCAGCTGAGAACAAAAAGATAGGATTTAGATTACTTTTCTTTTCCACGCATTTCAGCAATACGAGGGAGCTTCCCCTCCTAATTTGAAGAGCACTCATTATGCAGTGTGCATAACTGTCCGTACCAACTTGCACTCCAGAGGTGTGTGTTGTTACGCCAACAAAGTGTGCCTACGTGATTACTGCGGACTTACTGTTCCTCAGCTTGCTGATTTCCTATTAGAAGATGTTGATGGTTTGTTAGATGATGATGGAGAGGTGTTGCTTAGCATGTTCTTCAAAGACCAAGTTGCTCGCCAGCCACTTCACCAACCGGATTGGTATGGTAGAGAGGATACTTCAGTAGAGGAGTTGTCAAGAGGGGTTATCAAGACCAGCATGTACTTCTTGGACAGCAAGAGAAGGTGAAGGCACGGGAAAGGTTATCATGAAACCTCCTCAAGGTGTCAGAGTTAGTGGGAACACAAAGGGAAGAAGCACAGGAAAGTAGAAGCAGAAGTAGATCGAGGAGGCACCAAAAGTTCTAGTGGAGACAGTGATACAAGTTGAAGCCAGATTATCATCTCTTGGTTCACCATTTTCACCATAGTCATCTCCCATTGATATTGACTCAGGGCCAGAATCACCGGTTCGGGAAGATTCAATGCCAGTATATCCACCACAGGTTGACATAGCAGCAGCAGTTTCTCCTCGTGAGGATAACATTGATAACACGTGTTGGCTCGAGAGAACTTTGGGAAGGAGGCGAAAGCCTTCATATCAGCTTGATCTATCTGAGTTTGGAAGTCCCTATCAGGATAAGTCGAACAAGAAGATCAAGCAGCAGGTGCACATAGAGAAAACTCCTGAAGCAGAGATCGTTGTTGAAGTTGCTACACCCCCAGAGGGCAAGAGCCTGGATGAAGTTGAAGTTGGTGATTTCACCTTCGTCAAAGCTAATCTTGGCAGGAGGATTTGGCAAACAGACGTGAGCGTCTTTAAGGTTGTCGCAAGTAATCTTGAAGAGTGTGTCATGAAGGGTGGAGAAGATAAGGCAGCCCTCAAGGCTGAAATCAAGCAGCTCCGACAGTACGTCTCTGATCTTATTCATGGAATCTCAAGCAAAACACCTATTCTCCCATAGTTTCGCGAAACACCTGAAGAACAACAGAGGTTGGGTCGGTTAGTCAATCGTGGAAAGCTCTTAGACAACTGGATCGAGGATTTCATCATTGCAGGCAGATACCTTCTCACAGAGTTATAGCAGTTGAGGTACGATGCACATGATCTTTGTCAAGGGATTCATCAGCTTGACTTGTCTATAGTAGAGGGCAAGCTGAAGGACTTGATACTCATATCTCAGTTGGCAATTGCATATGACGCCATTGTAGCAGATGAGGATAAAAGGAAGGTTTTCGCTTGGAGAGAACAACACCTCTTCAAAGTGGAAACATATGAGAGAATCTCTACAAGGATAGATGTGCTCAAAGAGATGTTGTCGGAGCTCTCAAACTCATCAGTGGGTTTATCACTCAGATCCCATGCCACTATCTTCATGAGGATGGTACATATGCTGAGCTTGATGAAGTACAGATCGAGTTCGAGAAGCTGGTTCGTGCTAGCCTTGATGGAGATCCTGTGGCGTCTAAGTTGGATCACTTCTCAGTGATGACAACTAGTTTAAACAAGGCAATTGAAGAAGTCAGAGAATGTCAGAGGGTGATTAAAGATTAGGTGAAGGAGTTGAGCAGGCAATCTATCATCGTGGATAATGTCAAAGTGCCAGAAGATGAGATGGTCGACTAGTTCCTAGACGAGGTGATAGCCCGTGATGGCTTGGAGTAGTCAGTCAGTTAGATCCTATAGTTATTCCTGAGGATAGAGTCAGAAGCAACAGTTAACTCGACATTAGTCTTCAGTTCTAATTGCTGATTTTATGCACGTTTATCTCATCCTCGGAGATATCTTTGGAGGAGGTCGGACTTTCAGTTAGGATCAGTTAACTGACGTTAGTTATCAGTTAACTTTTATTTCAATAAGGACTTGCATGTTGCACATGTCCAGTTAGTTTAGTTTTGTTTCGGTTAACGGATGGTAGCTTTCTAGTTAACTGTATAGTTTCATTTATTTAGGTTTAGCAATAAAATTTTGCATGCTTGCAAGACTCATGTTAACTCAAGGTGATTTTAGGGTTCCCTACACCTTGAAGTTCTATAAATAAGAGCACCCTTGCTCATTTGTAATTAACTTTTGCTCGTGATAGCATACATGTTGAGCCTGCCTTGCCTATAGTATGGCTATTCAGTATCTGTTCACTTAGTTAAATATAATTGTTGGTTTGATCGTTTATTGTGTGCGTGTCTCGATGTACAATTTGCTGTCCTGGTTATTATTATTGTTGTGATTAATAAGCTTTTTCTCATATCTACGCCTCGGATAGAGTATTTTACCTCCTTGGAAATTTAGAGATGAAGATTATCGTTCAATGTTGTTCCTAGTAATCTTGTTTGCAGCCTACACCTTGGATAGAGTATTTTACCTCCTTGGGAATCCTAAAAACTAGTTTACCATTTGTTGTTGTTCTCAATTACCTTTATTTCAGCCTACACCTCGGATAGAGTATTTTACCTCCTTGGGAATCCTGTGATAAAGTTTATCGTATACCAATTCCCTTCTCCTAATTCCTCTTGCTTTGTTTATCTAGAGGGAATAGGATAGTTTAGTGTTAGCCTAGTTGTAGTTAAAGATCTGCAAAACCAAAGAAAATCGTTAGCTGCAATGTGTTTGGTTTCTTAACCTTGTGCCTCTTCCAGTTGAGTCAAAAAGATAGGATTTAGATCATTTAATTTTTCACGCATATCAACAAAAGAGGGAGCTTCCCCTCCTAATTTGAAGAGTAGTCATTACGTACTGTGAATAGTTGTGCATTGCCAATACGTACTCCAAAGGTGTGAATCGTAACGTCAACACCTCCAAATCTTGATGTAAAGAAAATTGTACGTTTCCTCCTCTAGATGCTAACCTGCAAAAGGTGAATAATGAATGCCAAAAGTCTTCTTAAATAGGTTTTGAGGATGAAAAGGCTTTATTCTCCGGCTTTAAATCTTTGAAGCCAATCTTGAGCCAGAAACATTGAACGTAGACGCTATTTTAATGATGCATGACGAAATTCAGAAATTTCACTAAGGCATTGAACTTGGGCGCCTTTACTTGGCAGAGTTAGCCATTTTTTCTAAAATTTTCAACTTTTTGCTTGATAAAATGCATCCCTTTGATCTTCAATTCCGAACACTAGATGAATCCTGTGAACTGGCTGACTAATCCATTGCAAAGCCTGATTAAATTGGATATGATTGTTCTGGAGGCAACATTTTCTAAAAACATCATCTGAACCCTCAAAATCTTGGGCACCCTTGGCTAGCTGGGGTGCCCAAGTCCTCCAAACTTAGATTATTTTTTTTTGTTCTTCAATTTTTAGTGTTTTCTGATCTTCGGATGAATTTGCAATTCCGACTGCTCAGGAGCTCTGATGAACTGGATTCTAGATTCGGTAGACAACTTGTCGAAACTAGAGAAGATCTTCCTGGAGGTAATTTGTCCTGAAAACTTCATTTGGTGTCCTGAATTCCTAGGCGCCCTTGGCTACCTGGGACGCCCAACCTTGCTAGAGTTAGATTTTTTTCTATGTTTTTCATTTCTTCTCTTCATTTTCTTTGTCTGTTCGATCCGCACTATTTGATGACTAGCAAATCTTTTGATCTCACCGTTGATTCGTTGGAGAGCCTCTTGGAAATTGAAGAAATGTTTTGAAGACTACTAACCCTAAAACCACCTTTTGTGCCCTCAAAATCTTGGGTGCCCCTGGCTACTTGGGGCACCCAAACTCTCCAGACTTGGTCACTTTTTAGTGAATTTCAACTTTCAATTTTGACCTTCCATGCCTTGTCCTTCATTTGATTTGAAACTGCAGGTGACTGAAGAATTTGATGAACTGGTTGAGACATCCACCGGATAGCCTGAAGAATCTTGAAGAAGATGACTGAGTTTGCAAACCCTAACATCTGAATTTGACCTTCCAAAACCCTAGGCGCCCCTGGCTACCTGGTGCGCCCAAAATTCCAGAGAATATTTTTGATGATTTTCATGATTTTTAGTTTGCTACTTTGACCCAAGATTTCGGTTGACTAATTGATCCAATCAACCTACTGATAGATTCACTGCGGAGCTGGAAGGATTCTAAGCAAAAAATGTCTTGGAAGCAGAAACCCTAGAAACAACATCCAAGGCCTTGAAAAGATGGGCGCCCCTGGCTAGCTGGGGCGCCCAATTTGCCTAGTGTTGGAATTTATTTTCATTTTTTCAACTTTTGCTTCTCTGTCTGTTCATTGCTCTGTGCCTGGCAACTGCGTTCACCTTTGACTGTGCATTGAACGCCGGAGACTGAAAATGTGGCTAAGGCATGAATAGCTAGGCGCCTTGATTGGACTGGGGCGCCTAGCTTCTCTAGAGTTAGACAAAATTCCACCATTTTCAAGATTTTCCAGCTTCCCTCCTTCATTCTCTGTTTCTCGATCTGTGTAGTGCTTGAGACCTTGAAACTGACACCTGGCAGTTGAGCATCCTCCATTAATGACCTTAGAGCTCCTATTTTAGCTTCTAAAAAAGCAGAATAGACCTACCAGAGAAAAATTGATCTTCTGACAATTCTGACTGGATCAGCCTGATGAGGAAGTATTTTCAACCAATAAAAATTAGTTTGAGCCCTAGAAGCCAAAAATTCTATTTTTAGAAATTTTCTACTGATCTTCTAACGATTCTAACTAGACTAGCCTGATGAGGAAGTATTTTCAACCAATCAAAATCAGTTTGAACCGTGGAAGCCAAAAATTCTATTTTTAGAAATTTTCTATTCTTAGAAAATTTTGCCAGCATTCATTTGAGAAAAAACCCAAAAAAACCCAGAAAAGTCTATTTTTAGAAAATTTCCTAAATTTTAGGGCCGAAAAATTGAGAGTTGGGTTTTGTAGACAAGGTCGCTTTGAGTAGACCCAGATCCTCAGATTTTGAAAATTTTGAGTTTTTGACCAACATGCATGACATGCAAAATCCCATTTTTCAACCTTTTTGACAGTTTTCAACAAGAGTTTTAGCATTTTAACAAAATGCCTAAGTGTAGCAAAAATTTTAATTTGGGGTACAACACAAGCACAAAGTGTTGGCGTAACAACTAACACCTCTGGAGTGCAAGTTGGTATGGACAGCTATGCACACTACACAATGAGTGCTCTTCAAATTAGGAGGGGAAACTCCCTCGTTGTGCTGACAAAAGTGCTTGAAAAGAAAAGTAAACTAAACTATATCTTGTCTTTTTGTCTCAGCTGTAAGAGGCACAAGGTTTAAGAAAAACTCTATACGTTGCAGGTAAGTATTTTATGGTTTCGCAAGACTTAACTACAACACTCAAAACTAAGTAACTTAACTATCCAATCCCTTCAAGAATTCAGAGCATGAGGAAACGGAGCGGGAATGATTATCTGACGATAAGCCGGGTACAGACTCACAACGTGAAGGCAAGGTGACACAACTATTTGCTTGTCTGAATAAGCTTATTGGAAACAACAACATACGTTAAACCGAGTACAGATTCTCAACTTGAAGGCAAGGTGGCACAACTATCAGCTCAATCTGAATAAGTTTATTATTCACACACATCACACGATAACCAAGTACAGATTCTCAACTTGAAGGCAAGGTGCACATCTATTAGCTCAATCTGAACAAGTTTATTGAACACATAACATGAAGGATAGCCAACTAGGACAATAAATTGCATAGGCGAGACACGTATACAATCTACGATCAAACTAACCACTATATCTAACTAAAGCAAGAATTCACCATCATAATTGCATGAAACCCAAGTGGCATAACAATTCATCACAATAGTAAATACTCATGAACAGATACAGAATGAGAAATATTAGAAGCAAGGTAGCCACAGCATATATTTCTCTCTCGTGCAAAAGTTCTTGAATAGATACAATAATAGCAATACTACAGGCAAGGTGGGCACAACATGTATGCTATCGCGCAAAAGTTATGTACAAATGAGCAAAAGCTCTTATTTATAGACATCAAAAGGTGTAGGGAACCCTAAAATCACCTTGAGTCAACTACAGTCTTGCAATGCATGCAAGATTTATTGCTAAACCCTAATAAAGTAAACTATACAGTTAATTGGAAAGCTACCATCAGTTAACCGAAAACCCTAATCTATATGGACAATGTGCAAGCATGCATGTCCTTATTGAAAGCAAGTTAACTGGAACACTACCATCAGTTAACGTAAACCCTAAATACAACTCCAAGTGAATAAAGCTGATCTCAGAATAGATATGCATGAGATGAGACAGCGAGTTAACTTGAAAAGATAACACCAAGTTTAACTCCTATGTGTAATGTCTATCTTGAGAGGTGGGAATTGAAGTCTACTAGTCGTGATCTTGAGCAACCAATCCCTCAACGAGATTGTTAACTGCATCACTGTCTCGAGCTCTGATACTCTGCCGAAGAATGCTATGCCTGCGTAGCATGTCCTCACCAGCTGTGATCTGGGACTGAAGTTCACCTCTGCTCTTGGTTGCCTCATCGAACAACGCTGACATGACTGTAAGCTGATTAATCTTACAACCAACGGTCTCCCCACTGAAAATAGTATGAATGAGTGCTTGGAGCTCTGACTGTACATTAGTAAGCTCAACATACGCACCACCTTCAATCTGATATTGGCACGGTAAGCGAGATACTAAGGTTCTCACAAACCGGAGTGCACTAGTAACGTGCTCTCTACTCTCAGCCAACTCTGACGCCATTGTTTCCTCTATCTTTTCCTTGAAAACCAATTGTGTTTTCCAAGAGTAGATAGCCTCTTTATCTTCTGCATTTGTGACTGATTCATATGCCATACTCAGGTGAGCAATCATAATCTCGTATCGGGGTCTATTAATCGCCATGTCTTGCTCCTCATCCTGGAGACGTAGACGGAGCTCTCGTGCATTGTACCGCAACTGATATAGCTCTGTAAGCATAGAACGGCCTCTAGCAACGAAATCCTCCTCCCATTCCTCCAAACGCTTGCCATATGCAACCAAATGATTAAGTTGGCCTTGTTCTGCTGGAGGCTCAAGCATCGGCGGGAGTTTGGCGGTAACATCTGATCTGTGTACAAGGCTAGAAATGTACTGACGAAGCTATCTGATTTCAGCCTTGAGGGCTGCCTTGTCTTCTGCGTCCTTCAGCATTCTATCACTGGCACTGTCTGTAGCAACCTATAGGAGATCAACTTGAGTCTGGCGTGTACTACGACCAAGGTTGACTGTGATAACCTCAAAGTCCTGAGATTCCAACTCTTCCAAGCTCTTCCCCTATGGAGGTATAGCAGTCTCGATGACGATCTCCATATCAGTATTCCTCTCCACGTGGAGCATGTTCTTGATCCTCTTGTCTGGCACATCCTGGCAAACCTGATCAAAATCTGAATGATTAAGGACATAGGATGGCTACCTCCTCTTCCTTCCTAGTTGAGCTTCAATCCAAGACTGGTCTCAGCTAATGCTACTGGATGGATCTGCACTAGCAATAGGAGGCTCTAACGAGAGTGAATATGTAGAGGAGCTGTGTTGTGACCTTTTCACACATCACCCCATTCAAGATGGGGACCCCTTATTTTTGCTCCATTCTAGTCTTTTGGCTTTGGTTTTTGTCCTTCTCTCTCTCTTTCCCTCTCTTTCTGCTGTTTGCCTTTCGAGGATTGTGCCCGTCATTGAGTTTAAACGTGAATTTTGGCCAAGTCTGAAAATTAGGGTTTTGAACTTCCTTGCCAATTTGAGGTCAAATGAGGTGAATAAATTGAAAACAGAGATTAACATCGCTGTCAGCATGCTTCCAACAAGTTTTCACTGAAATTTCATCATATTCCGACAACTTACTATTTTTAGTAAGCGTGCAAATTTAGGGCGTTCTTTCAGCATTTTCGAAGTTTCAACAGTCACGCTGCATTCAGAACACACCAAGCTGCTCACTGGCAAAATTTGAGTTGAAACAGACAACTTGCTATTTTTAGCAGTTCAGCTTCCAGGGCAAATTTCAGGGCTTAAATGAAGAGTTTTTCAGTGCATGTCTGAGGATTCCTTCTGGGTTTTCTGAGACCTTCGCGATGATGTACCATGCAAAGTGAGACAACTTTTAGAGTTCAGCCTTCGCGGGCTATTTTTAGGGTTTGCATGTCAGGGTTTTTTTTGCATGTCTGCATATTCCTTGTGGGTTTTTCGAGAGCTTCGCGATGATATGACATGCAAAGCAGGATAATCACTTCTTTAGCAACTTGCTATTTTTAGCAGATGCATCCCGGCAGCCGCTTCCCAGCACTTCAGAATCACGAACTGATCGCAATGCAACAAAAACAAGGACAAACGGAGGTCGTTTGATATGCATGCAAGATGAATTAGGGTTTCTAGCATCGAGGTCCGAAAAGAGGGGTAAAAAGTCAGAATTTTCGAAAACCGGTGTATACCACCGCAATCAGCATCTTCCAAGCTATCCGCTGATAAAATTTGAGGGCAAACAGAGCACTTACTATTTATAGTAAGTCATTTCAGAAACAGGCTAAAAATAGCAGGTCAACAACAAGCGTCGATGTCAGCAGGCAGGTGACATGGTGAGGAGCGCATCATTCGAATTTCAAATCAAACGGAGTTGTGGAGGTATCAGAAACGAGCAGTTACTATAAATAGCAAACTACCTTCAGAAATATGCTATTTTTAGCAGGCCAGCTCAGAATGGCAGTGTGAACAGGCTGATAGGGTCTTGAAGATCCAGTGTTTAAAATTTCAAATCAATTTGAGCTTCTGAGATATGAAAATTCAAAGACTTACTATTTATAGTAAGTTGTGAGCTGACTGGTGAAGATGAGAAAAACACCTAAGTGTTGGCTTCATCCTGCACCACCATGAATATGCGCCCATCTTTAGCTGGAGTCGGGAAATATTCTAAGGCAAAGGCTTCATCCTGCTCCCTAGGTGAAATGCGCCCTTATGCAAGGTCTTACGTTGGAAAATTTTCTAAGTATAACTCTCATCCTCCTCCTGTGCTAAAATGCGCCCATATGCCAAGAAAGTCAAAAGGTCAACAAACTTTCATCCACCACACATAGCTAAATGCGCCCTCAAAGTGGATGACTTCAAAGAAATTTTCTAAGTATAAAACTCGTCCTCCTCTCATGCCAACATGCGCCCATGCTTCAAGGAGGGTCAAAGAGTCAAAGGTTGTATCCTTCACCATAGGCAAAATGCACTCATCCTCCATGCATGCCAAAATGCGCCCAAATAAGGGCATGTGAAGACAAAAAGGAAGAAGCTCAAGGGTCATTCTTCACATCATGCAAAATGGGCCCATCATAAAGAAGTCAAAGTTTCATCCACCTCACCATAGGATATGCGCCCAAACAAGGAAAGTCAAGAGTCAACAAAGCAAAAGGTGGCGTTTGAAATTTCATCCTCCTCCCATGCTCAAATGCGCCCAAGAGAGGGCATGTAAGGACAAAAACGAGGGAGATGAAAGGTCACATGTTGAAATTATTTCTCCCACACATGCTAAATGCGCTTGAAGTAAAGTGTAAAAGGTGAGTGTAGAGTGAAACGTGGTAAACAAGGTAAAGTATGGTGAGGTGAAGTATGCTAGGCATGGTTATTATCCTTCATCAAGTGTGATATGCGCCCAAGTGTGTAAGGTGGTGGGTGGAAAATGAAATATTGCTAGGCGTGGTGAAGTTAAATATTCCCCTTCAAGTATGAGATGCGCCTAGACTTGAGAGATGATTTTGCTAAGTAATGAATAATAATGTTAGGTGTGGGTCCAAAGTATATCCTTCATGATAAGCAAATGCACCTAGGGTGATGGAAGTATGAAATAAAGTGACTTAGGCGTTGAAAGTTGAATATTCCTCATGAAGTGCCAAATGCGCCCAAGGCATAAGGTAAAATAAAAAAATGAAACATGCTAGGCGTTGGAAGTTTGAAGTATGATGTGCTTTCAAGGAAAATTTTCTAAGTGAAGTTGATAGAATTTTCTCACCACAGGAAAATGAATGAAGTAGAATAAAAATTTCCTAGGGCAAAATTTTCAAGGTGATTCAAAATTTTTTCCTAAGGCAAAATATTTTCTTCCTTTAGAAAATACGCCTAGACATGAAGGTGATAAAATTTTCCTGAACATGGATGAATTTGCCAGTGATGGAGTCAGAGGATGTTGGTAGTTCAGGAACAATAAAAAAATTTCAAGTTGGAGCAACAGAGCACTTACAAAGATGAGGAAACGGGTTAAATTTCATAAGGAGATATTTTGTCTAAGGTTCAAAATTTAAATTTTAAAAATTAAATGAACCCGTTCGTTATGTACCCATGGATTCATCGCGCTTCGGAGAAAATTTTCTTCTGGGTACTGAAGATCTTCGATGAGAAATGGATTTCCAAGTCTTCTGCACTTCGCCAACGCTTTTCTGGTGGAGAATTTAATTGGTGCTCGAATTGTGAAATTTTCCTAAGGGAGAATTTAAAATTTTCTAAGGCAAATTTGAATAAAATGTGTTTTCCAAGATGAAGTTTTTCCATATGATGAATTTGAAAGGAGTTGCTTAGATGATTTTAATTGAGTTCTTCACAGATGAATTTTCCAGAGCCAAGGAGAAATAAAATTTGAATTCAAATGACAGAGCTCCGGCTGGTGAATAAAATTGGTTAAAAGATGAATTTAAAATAAACATTTTCGAAAGTGAATTAAAGTATGCCAGTCAAAGTTGAAATTCTAGAAGGCCAAGATTCCAGACGCCGGATGACAAGTGTTAAAATTGGCAAGGGAGGGAAATTTGAATTCTTAGTGGAAATTTAATACACTGGCTAAACTTAGCCTTTTTCTAGAATTCGATTTTCCTATAAGAGGTGAGTGTTTATTCATTTCTCTTCACCAGCTGGAGAAGATCGATTTGCTCTGAGTTTGATATTGCAGTGAGTTGCTGAGGCTGCAGCTGTTGAAGAAGTTCGAAATTTTGAAGGACCACATTGCTGAAGCTGAAGATTGCTGAAGAGGTACGACTTAAAGTAAGTGGCTAGAGCTGAAGTTAAAAATCTAAGTTTGGAGTTGCTGAAGTTCGATTTTGCTTTGAGGGATTTCAAGTTGCAGTGCAAGCCGAGGGTTGTTGAAGAAATTTCGATTTGAAAAAGAATATTTCTGAAGAATCTCTGAAGTTGAAGAAGTTCGAGTTGCTGAAGATAAATTTCTGAAGTTGCTGAAGTAAAATCTGAAATGAAGGAGCTATGATCGATTTTTTTCTTTTGGGAGAGTGTTGAGATTGAAGTGCTGCAAGCTCGAAGCTTTAACTTCGGTGTTGTATTCTTTGAAGATGATGCAGTTGAAGTTAACACTCTCGAAAGATGATTTTAAAATGCATCTCTTAAATTCTCCCTTTGATGATGAAATTTGTTGCGCAAATGTTATATGCCCCAGCCTATAGATGTTGAAAAATCATGAAGAAAGCAAAGTTGGATAGAGAAAAACAATGAACCCTTGGAGATCAAAACATGAAAATCTTGGTAAGTAGGTTGAGTTTATATTATGAAGTGTCCTAATGCTCTTCTCCTTGCTTGTTTTGCAGGAGAAACGTCGAGACCAAACAATGGTAACTCAAGAAGATGAAGCAAGTACTCCACGAATACATTTCAACCTCGAAGGAAGAAAAGTTGCGAAAAATGGCTAAGTGTTGGGACTTAGTATAACTCAAGTGACAGAGAAGAAGTTGAAGAACAACGTCAAGAAGAAGATCAAGAACAGTGTGAATGCGTTTCAAAGTTGGAATCTTCTAGAAGGATGGTGGCCATTAATTGCTCATTTATTGCCCCAATCTCCATTGTGGCGGTTTTTAGGGTGAATCTTGTTTAGGGTTGAGGTGGCACAATCTGGGCCATCCAGCTGATTGTAATCTGAGCCGTCCGTTGGACTTGGCCATCTATAAAAGGGGGAGTCCCCCTCATTTGTACTCATTAGATCAGAGTTAGGATAACAGAGAAGGAGTAGAGAGAAATTGATAGAGTAGAAAGTAGAATAGTTTGATAGTGTAGTTTAGATTGAAAAGGAAGGAAAGTCTTCCCTTTGGATACTTTGTAAGAAGTTGTGAATGCTTTCATAATAAAAGAATTTTCATTGATGGTGATTTCTTCTTTGTTATGAGTAGTTGTCGAGGCTTCTTCGTCCTTCCGATTCACGTAGCAACTTGAAGTAGCTTAAAGTAAAGTAGATTTCATTTCATGCAAGTACTTAGTAATTGTGGAATGTGGTGCTCGATTTGAACAAGACTTCGCTCATCCATACCACTAGCGGCTCGCTGGGGGGTTCGTCCTGCGTGGTCAACTGGATTACTTTTCAAACTTAACTTCGATTGTGACTCACGTGTTCGTATGCATCGTCTTGATGGTGCTTGCATGTTGAGTTATAATTTGAACACCTTTCGCTACTCCTCTGAAGATTGCACCGGTTTTGTGGAAGTTGTCCGAAGCGAGGCAAAGCAAGGCTCGGTTGAAGTCTGTAAGAATTGATCGCCATGTCCCACGCCTTAGAGTAGAAAATAAACTTCTTAGGCCCTACACTCATTTTAAATTCAGTTCATTTCTGGTTAGGATTAGGAAACTTGTGCTCATTTGCCAAATCATTCGAATTACATGAAAGCCCTTATTCCGCTGTCTGCTGTCAACTGTCGAACAATTGTGTAAGTCCCCTTGAAATACCAACAAAATCACATCAAGCCAACTGAGACTATTCGCACTGAAGGAACCTTGGAGTTAAATGTATGACCTATCTCACAATCTTAGCATGCAGGAAACTTTGTTCAAGAGAGGATAGAGTAGTCGTTGGCGACTTTATTCTGTGTTGGTGTGGTCGCAAAAATCACGTCAACAAGCTGCTGCGAGATGGGGAGTCTAAATCCAATTCGATATGAATCGGAATTGGTGACTGCTCCAAAACTGGTATAGGAACTTGAGGCTGAACCTCAGGCACTGGCGGAGTCTGAACTGGCCTCTGAATTGGCTCTGTGACAGGGTACATGTTTGTATCAATAGCAAGCGCCTTGCCTTTTGAATTGTTTGGCGCTTGACCTTTCTTGGGAGGGTTACTCCTCTTCTTCTGTTTAGGTTTCGACGAGGAAGGTAGCGAAGGATCCACCACTGGCGGCTCTGCTCTAGGCGCACTTACCCTCCTGGTCTTCTTGTTGTTGAGGTAAAGTATACTGTTTTGAATAACTCTACTTGACCTCTCTTTTACTGTTGCGTACTCCTTGGCGTACCAATCAATTGCTGGCAACGGTTGTGTGTCAACCTGCTCTCTGAAAAACTGAGGAAGAACTTCCCCCTCATCATTTGATAAACCTCCCACATCTTCTGCTAAGAATATAGAAATCTGTGAGAGAGAGAAGCAGCCGTAGCTACATCTACAAACCTCGAAGTCGTCCACGCAATTTTCCCAATAGTCTTCCATGGAAGGCTTATGATATGCACGACCACCGAGGTGAGCTGTGTAATGACCCCAAGGATCATAGGCACATACCTCAACAAGATACTTGAGATGATACCTCTCCAGCTCCTGTCCTACAGCTTTGGCATCAACTACCATCTTGCACCAATATATTCCAAACTGAAAAGGAAAATTGGCAGCTGGTTTATGCTTGCGACGCAAATGACGATGAAGATCATGCAACTGCCTCAGGAACTCCATAAAAACTGTTCTATCCGAAGGATAGCGTGGAAGCATAGCTGGATTTCTTGTAAATCCATATACTCGGATATAGGTGTATGTCGGGAACTGAATGAACCAGTCTGCCCAACCATCCATCACTGCTCTAGCAACTGCCGAGATACGAACGTGCAACTCCCGGTCCAAATTTCTCACTGTATAAGTCAAGAAAGCTTCGTGAACACGCTTGAAGTGACGTTCAGCCTTGGTGAACTCAAGTTGATCATAATAGTGATAGACTTTCTGAACACTGAGAATGCCAACGGTGTTTAACCCTCGGAACTGACCTTGATAGGCGATCAAGTACACGAGATAAGAACACATGTGAAACTCGTGGGAAACTAGGAAACCGGTGATTTGCTTGTGGATAACATCGCTGATGAAGGATGCCCAGTCATAATGCTCCTACCCAAATATGATGCGACCAATGATGTAATACATCCAAGGCTGGAAAACATTTGCATATGAATGACTTGAGACACGATTCAAGAGTGTAATTAGAATCGTATACTCATCCTTGTACTCACAACGACCCACATTGTTTGGCAATTTGTTCTTCGCTTGCTTTAACCATCGTTCTGCCATTTTGCTTTGGCACTTGTCCACATCAGCGTTGAATGCATGCTCGCACTGCTCCATAGAAATAACCAGACTGTTCCGGTGCTGAGGGATACCAAAACTTCTTTCAACATCCAGAGGCTTGAGATTGCAAATAACTCGTCCATCTACTAACACTATCTCACAAGTAGCAGAGTTGTAATGCTTAATACAAGACATCACAAACTCAATACAATGAGCGGAGATAGGTATGGAAGCGGTCTCTAGTAACCTGGACTGCTGAATGTTCTGAATAATCGAATATTTGATTTTGACTGGATCTAGGACTGCCTCTGGCAGCACCTTATGGAGATTCGTCTCAACTGTCCCGATGAAGTCGTGAGTAAGGATTGATTTGGTCCTCTATTTGAGCTGAGTGTACTGCATTTTGAAAAACTCGCTCGTTGACTGTGAACTTGACTATGTTTTGACAAGATTTCTAGAAAGCTAAAAATAGCGTGCTGAGGCTAAAAATAGCCTATTGAAGGGTTATTTTCGGCGAAAAATCTGAGATATGGGTTTTGTCCAGAAAAAGATTCTAAGACAAGCCAGAACGTTAGAAATGCAAAAATCTAACTTCTACTCGACCATGCAAAGAATTTTCAGTTGAGAAAATTAGAAACTCGAGAATTGATGCTCTAGAGTTAAAAATTCCTAAAAATTCAAGCACATGAATTTAATTCGAGGAAGCTATATAGAAATGATCTAGATCATCAGACTTGCCAAAATTTGCCAATTTCAGGAACATGCGAATTGAAATCTGAGAGAATTTTGAGAATCAGAGAGGAGAAAAGACGTTTTTTCTATGTTCTTCTGTTAAAATCACCCCCTGTTCTTCAAATTTGCTGATGAATGTGAACTGGCCCCTGTAAAAGGAATTGTTGGATGCAATTGCCACTGAAAACTGATAAAATCACCCAACCTGTGAAGAAAATCGCCTTTGCTCTTGAAGAATTACGAATTTCTTTAAGCTGGATGAGTGTTTAATGATAGGCGCCATGAATACATTGTAATGTCCCCTTCTCGAGCATGACTTCTTCTGTTGACCGTTGGCCTATTCTGGAGACCCGTAGGCTTCTCAGTGGTGAAATTAGGGTTTCTTGGTTGGTGGTTTCTTGTGCTCACGGATTGGTGATTGAACTGCGGATTCCTTCTGGGTTTTTCGTGAGCTTTTCAGTGATGTGTTCTTCTTGGCATTCTGAGCACTTTCGCGAATTTACTATTTTTAGTAAATTCTATTTCTGGCAGTGGTCCTGTTGGCTTCGGCACGGTTGGCTCTCATCTTCAGTCATTTCAGTTGGTTTGATCAATCCTGACCTTGGGAAGCATTTTTGGTGAGATTTGTCCAGTTGATTTAAAATATTATATTTTAAAGTTATATTTTAATATTGTGACCCCTTGGTCTAGTGAAAACAACTTAAGTTGTTCTTAAAAAGGGGACTTTGAGGGGTGGCGCCTCATGAAGGTATTTTTATATTTCCTTAAGGTTCAAAATCAATTACTTGGAAAGGGACGCCCATCTTTGGTGAAAGATTATTTTAAATTAAAAAGTCAAAATTGCATCAAGACAAAAGGGACGCCATCTTTGGAGGGAAAGGTGAAAATTCAAATTTGAAAGTTAGGGTTTCTAGAAGCTTCTGGAAAGTCATCACAAGTTTATAAAAGGAGGTCTTGGTCTTCATTTTCATCATCGGATATCTTGAGTAAAGTTATGTTGCCCAAATGGTGAGTGGATTGCTTCGAGGAATGAATGCCTCCTAGCTTGGCTCAACTTCGTGCTTGTGAGACAGCACCTAGTGGAGAGGTTTGCTTGTTTTGAGTGAATTTTGTAGTGAGGATTGCTTTGTTGTGAGTTAATGCATTTGTAGTTCAGTTATTTGCATTTTCATGTTATTTTCTGGAGTTGCTGAGAACATAGCAGATTGTAGTTTTCATTCATATTTCAAAAATACAAAAAGATTTCATTCTGGGTACTTCATATTTCAGCTTGTTTAGGTAGGGCGCCATTCTCATTTAAGTTTCATAATTTTTAAGCAAGTGCTGATTTTTCTAGAAGAAAATCGCCCTTCTCAAGGTGTCGTACCTTTTGTACTTGCATTGGGATTTGTGTTAAATTATATACTGCAGTTTGGGTCTGTTTTTTGGTTCTTACTTGGGCGCCTTGGTCATAGAGAGTTAATGCATTTCGTTTGGGGTTGTTTGGTTGAGAATTGAGGGAGCTGTGATCATTTCAAGTGAATTCTGTGTTGCTGGTTATCAGTTTCAGACCTTGTTACAGTCATACCAGTTTGCATTTAGGGTGTCTTTTGAGTTGGGTTGGTGTTAGAAAGCCTTGGAAAACATTGAGGAAGACACATTTACTTTTGCTATGATTCAAGAGCTCTAATTACTTGATCTTGCAGGCATTCTTCAATACATTGTAAGCTGCACAGTAGTACTGTCAGCACCTATTCTAAATCTTGTTTTTCATGCTTTGTAATTGCCCATTAAATAAGTGGAAGAGGCTGGCTTGCCGCCTGTTGACTTGAATTGCATTGTAATATCTTAAGTCTCCGCCATATGGTCGCCTCATCTCCTTCCTGGATTGAGTAGCACATACTTGGTGTTGAGTTGTTTTCAGTATTGCAATAGATAGGGATCCTCTGACCATATGCTCATCGTTCGCCGACGCATTTCTTGGTTAGAGTTCTTGTTTCAGCATTTCCTTTAGGATCTTCTGACCAATGCTCACACCTTGCCCACATCGGGATCCTGGTGTACATTCTGGTTAGAGTTGCTTTCAGCATCGTTTTGGTTTATGAGCTAACCTTAACGGGTGCTTGTTAATTGTAACTTGCAATTGAAAATCGAAAAAAATTTGGCTCAGTATATTTCAGTGGTATCAGAGCCATGCATCCTGCCATCCTGTGAAAACAGCCTTCTATGAGTGACAGAGAGCAGAGATACTTAGCAAGGGTATACAAGAGGGATACCATTCAGAAACAGTTGTATCAGGTTCCAGAAGGTCAGACAGCATCAGAGGTTTTGAGGGCTAATTGGGAGTCTTCACAGTAAACATAAATGGGGGATAATGAAAGGACTTTAGGTGGCAATGAAAGAAGTTCTGGTGGCAATGAAAGAAGTTCTGGCAACAGAGGTGACAGTGGAAAAGGTATAGAAGGGACGTCCAATTCAGGACAAGGGTTCGATAGGAAGATGGATGCTTTGTTAGATATGGTTTCTCTCATGTTGGGGAAATTGGGTCAGAACCCTCCACAGAACAATCCAGGGCATACTGGGGAACACGGTGCTTCCAACCAGCACAATGGACATGTTGTCCAACCTTCAGCAAGCAGCACATACATCTTTGCTAGACCATTCAAACCCACGTTTTTGGCACCAATAAACCCACATCCAGAGCCTGAAGAAAATGCTTCATTTTTGGAGCAGCTGAGAATAGGCCGTACTGAGTATGAAACTCTTCCTGATGAAGTCAAGCTAGACATGTCCTTCAACGATTTCATGGAGCTTAGGAGGAAGAATAGAGGAAAAGGGAGGAACTATGAACAAAGGAGAACACCAGTACAAGGGGACTTGTATCAAGCTATCAACAAGGTTATGCTTCCCCACTTTGATGGAGTAATAGCAGTTCTGCTCGAGCTTGGATACAGAAGCTAGACAACTACCTGGCTCTTAGACCAATGGCTGAAGAAGAAGCGATTAAGTTCGCTACGCTACACCTAGATGGGGTAGCGCATGAGTGGTGGTACCATGGCCTAGTCACTTTAGGTCATGGGTCTATCACTACCTATGATGAGTTTACCAATAGACTCATTGAGAGATTCGAGAAGGACCCAGAAGTACATTTCAGGGAGTTGGCACAGTTGATGCCTACATAGCTGAGTTCTAAAGACTTTCAGTAATGGTCACTGGAATCTTAGAAAGAAGATTAGTGATCCTATTCAGTGAAGGATTGATGGAGCCACTCAAGGGTTGGATTAAAGCTTTTGATCCACCTTCCCTACAGGAGGCAATGAAGAAAGCAAGAAACATGGAGTGGGCTGTTCCCAAAGCGAAGTTCCATTCCAAGCCATCATTTCACAAAGGAGATAGAGGGAAAAGGCCTCATCAAAGACCTCACCATAAGGAGTTCAAACAGCAGAAACCTCAAGGCACAAGATTGGATCCAGAGACTATCAATGAACTCCGAAGAAAGGGGTTATGTTTCCGTTGTTGGGAAAAATGGTCCCAAGATCATGTTTGCCCAAAAGGAGCCAAAATTCATCAAATTGAATTCTATACAGCTGAAGAAAGCAATTCTGATTTTTCAGATCAGCAGATTGATTTTGAGGATAGCGAAGAAGAAAGAGCTCCAGAAGAGTCCGAAAACGAAAAGGGAAGTGGAGGTGCATTGGCTCAACTTTCGAGCTTCCAAAAGAATGAGTCTTTCAAAGTTCGAGGGATGATTAAAGGGCAGCGAATCGTTGCTTTGATTGATACTGGGGCAACACATAACTTCATTGATGAAGTTGTGGTGGCAAAGAAAGGGCTGCAAACAGAAGATTTTGAAGGCTTCAGAGTTATGGTTGCTGATGGGTTTCACATCTCATGCACCAAGAAGATTCCAAACATGTCCATGCAATTGGGCAATTACGAAGTCAAGGATGACTTCTATGTGGTTAATATTGGAGATACGGATGCCGTCCTTGGCATTCAGTGGCTGCGATCTCTTGGAGAGATCTCTTTAAATCTGCAAACCATGGAACTCAAATTTCAATCCGATGGAAAGAAGGTGGTGTTAAGAGGAATGTCTAATGGTGGTCCTCGAATTGTGTCATTCAAGAGAATGGCAAGGCTGATACGTCATGACCAAGTGGAGTGGGCTGCGGAATGTATGATTCTTCCAGCTAGTCCGGTTGAAACAAAAAGAGACTATCCTCCAGATATTCAGTCTCTACTCACTAAGAAGAGTAAAGTGTTTGCTGACTTACCTCCTGGACCACCCCCTAATCGAGGTTTAGAACATGTCATAGAGCTCAAGGAAGGAGCTAAGCCAGTAATCACAACTCCATATCGGTACCCCAAAAAGCAAAAGGATGAGATTGAAAGGAACATTAGGGAGCTCTTGGAGATGGGCTTCATTCGTCCAAGTAAGAGTCCCTTTGCTTCAGCAGTTGTTCTAGTGAAGAAGGATGGTACCATTCGTATGTGTGTAGATTATCATGCTTTGAATCAAAGCACCATCAAAAATCGATATCCCATTCCAAGGATAGATGAGCTCATTGATGAGCTGCATGGAGCCAAGTTCTTTTCGAAGATAGATTTGAGGTCGGGCTACTATCAGATTCCGATGAGAGGATTTGATGTTGAGAAGACAGCCTTCCGATGTCACTATGGTCACTTTGAGTTCCTAGTCATGCCGTTTGGGTTGACTAATGCTCCTGCCACCTTCCAGTCTTGTATGAACAGGGTCTTTCAGAAGCAGTTGAGGAAGTTTGTGTTGATATTTTTTGATGACATCTTGATTTTCAGCAAGACTTGGGAAGAACATCTCAAGCACTTGGAGGAAGTGCTTAACATCCTAGAATCAGAGAGCTTGTTTGCCAAAGAATCCAAATGTGAATTTGGAATGAAAGAGCTACTTTACCTTGGTCACATAATCAGTGCTGAAGGTGTGAAGGTTGATCGAGAAAAGATCCAGGCTATTGTTGATTGGCCACCTCCTGAGAACTTGACTCACTTGAAAGGGTTTTTGGGCCTTTGTGGATTTTACAGAAGGTTTGTGAAGGGTTACTCTCAGAATGCTGCTCCTCTAACTGACCTCACGAAAAAAGGAGGATTTTGCTGGTCAGAAAAGGCACAGAGTACTTTTGATAAGTTCAAGAAGATAATGAGTTCTTGTCCTGTTCTAGCTATTCCGGATTTTTCCAAGCCCTTCGAGCTACAGTGTGATGCATCCGGTGAAGGTGTTGGGGCTGTTTTAATGCAAGATAAACATCCCATCGTGTTTGAGAGCAGAAAATTAAGAGGAGTTGAGAGGGCCTACTCTATCTATGACAAGGAAATGCTTGCAATCATGCATGCATTAGCCAAGTTTAGACAGTACTTGGTGGGGAGCAAGTTTGTGGTCAAGACTAATCACAATAGTCTCAAGCATTTTATGCATCAGAAAGATTTGAACGAGAGGCAATAGAAGTGGGTGAGTAAGCTTCAAACTTACGATTTTGACATTGAGTATGTCAAAGGCAAAAACAACATAGTGGCTGATGCGTTATCCAGAAGACCTCATTTGAGCTCGTTATGTGAGCTTACTGTTGATTGGAAGAACATGTTGCTTGCTGATTATGCCAAAAATCAGTTTGCAACCAACATCATAGAGGGTACTTTTCATGACGAAAGGTACAAGGTGGTTGAAAGGTTGATACACTACAAGGGTAGAATCTTTCTGGTGGCTGATTCTAAGCTCAAAAAGAAAATTTTATTGACATTTCATGACATTCCACTAGCTGGTCATCAAGGATTCTTCAAGACATATAGGCAGATCCGGGAAAGATTTTCTTGGAAAGGCTTGAAAGGAGAAGTTCAACGTTACATTCAGGAGTGTCCTACTTGTCAGATGAATAAAAATGAGCATACACTACTAGTTGGTCTACTACAACCTCTTCCCATTCCCAATCAAAAGTGGGAAAGCATCTCAATGGACTTCATCACTGGTTTACCCAAAGTTCAAGGAAGAGATTGTATCTATGTTGTAGTGGATAGATTGACAAAATTTGCTCATTTCTTTGCCATTACCAGCTCATTTTCAGCAGCTCAAGTTGCAGATCTGTTATTTCATGAGGTGTTTAGATTGCATGGGTTGCCAAAAAACATTGTGAGTGATAGGGACAGCAAGTTCCTAAGCACCTTTTGGCAAGAGGTCTTCAGAATGAGTGGTACAGTGCTTACTCCAAGCACTAGTTATCACCCTCAAACTGATGGGCAAACAGAGATAGTAAACAAGTGGTTGGAAGGTTATTTGAGGAACTATGTTTCAGAACAGCAAAGAGCATGGGTGAAATGGCTTCACATAGGCGAGTATTGCTACAATTCTTCTTTTCACATGTCTATAAGGATGTCACTTTTCATGGCTCTTTATGGTTATGAGGCTCCTAGCTTTGCTGATTTGGTGTTTGGTGATAGCAAAGCCCCTCAAGCCAAGGATATGTTACAGCAGAGTCAAGATATATTGAAATCATTGAAGAACAATCTACAGATTGCACAGAATCAGCAAAAGATGTACGCTGATCAGCGGCGTGTTGAGTGCTCTTTTGAGGTTGGAGATATGGTTTATCTTCGACTACAGCCTTACAGACAGTCAACTCTCAAGAAGAGTGGAGCTGAGAAGCTCAAACCTCGCTTCTATGGGTCGTTCAAGGTTATCAGAAAGGAGGGAGTAGTAGCGTATGAGTTGGAGCTACCTTCGAGTAGCAAAGTGCACAATGTCTTCCACGTGTCTCGCCTCAAGAAGGCACTTGGACACAACGTTATTGCTTCATCACAGTTGCCACCTTTGGATGAAGAAGGGCAGTTAGTTCTGATTCCTGAGGAGATTCTTGATTCCAGAGAGCGTTCTTTGAGGAAAAGAACAATCAGAGAGTATTTGGTGAAGTGGAAGAACTTTCCTATGGAGGATGCGACTTGGGAGAATGAGGAGATTCTGCAACATCCGGGTTTGCGATTGCTTGAGGACAAACAATCTTGGGGAGGGCGGACTGTAATGTCCCCTTCTCGAGCATGACTTCTTCTTTTGACCGTTGGCCTATTCCGGAGACCCGTAGGCTTCTCGGTGGTGAAATTAGGGTTTCTTGGTTGGTGGTTTCTTGTGCTCACGGATTGGTGATTAAACTGCGGATTCCTTCTGGGTTTTTCGTGAGCTTTTCGGTGATGTGTTCTTCTTGGCATTCTGAGCACTTTCGCGAATTTACTATTTTTAGTAAATTCTATTTCTGGCAGTGGTCCTGTTGGCTTCGGCACGGTTGGCTCTCATCTTCAGTCATTTCAGTTGGTTTGATCAATCCTGACCTTGGGAAGCATTTTTGGTGAGATTTGTCCAGTTGATTTAAAATATTATATTTTAAAGTTATATTTTAATATTGTGACCCCTTGGTCTAGTGAAAACAACTTAAGTTGTTCTTAAAAAGGGGACTTTGAGGGGTGGCGCCTTATCAAGGTATTTTTATATTTCAAGGTTCAAAATCAATTACTTGGAAAGGGACGCCCATCTTTGGTGAAAGATTATTTTAAATTAAAAAGTCAAAATTGCATCAAGACAAAAGGGACGCCATCTTTGGAGGGAAAGGTGAAAATTCAAATTTGAAAGTTAGGGTTTCTAGAAGCTTCTGGAAAGTCATCACAAGTTTATAAAAGGAGGTCTTGGTCTTCATTTTCATCATCGGATATCTTGAGTAAAGTTATGTTGCCCAAATGGTGAGTGGATTGCTTCGAGGAATGAATGCCTCCTAGCTTGGCTCAACTTCGTGCTTGTGAGACAGCACCTAGTGGAGAGGTTTGCTTGTTTTGAGTGAATTTTGTAGTGAGGATTGCTTTGTTGTGAGTTAATGCATTTGTAGTTCAGTTATTTGCATTTTCATGTTATTTTCTGGAGTTGCTGAGAACATAGCAGATTGTAGTTTTCATTCATATTTCAAAAATACAAAAAGATTTCATTCTGGGTACTTCATATTTCAACTTGGTTAGGTAGGGCGCCATTCTCAATTAAGTTTCAGAATTTTTAAGCAAGTGCTGATTTTTCTAGAAGAAAATCGCCCTTCTCAAGGGGCCGTACCTTTTGTACTTGCATTGGGATTTGTGTTAAATTATATACTACAGTTTGGGTCTGTTTTTTGGTTCTTACTTGGGCGCCTTGATCATAGAGAGTTAATGCATTTCGTTTGGGGTCGTTTGGTTGAGAATTGAGGGAGCTGTGATCATTTCAAGTGAATTCTGTGTTGCGGGTTATCAGTTTCAGACCTTGTTACAGTCATCCCAGTTTGCATTTAGGGTGTCTTTTGAGTTGGGTTGGTGTTAGAAAGCCTTGGAAAACATTGAGGAAGACACATTTACTTTTGCTATGATTCAAGAGCTCTATTTACTTGATCTTGCAGGCATTCTTCAATACATTGTAAGCTGCACAGTAGTACTGTCAGCACCTATTTTAAATCTTTTTTTTCATGCTTTGTAATTGCCCACTGAATAAGTGGAAGAGGCTGGCTTGCCGCCTGTTGACTTGAATTGCATTGTAATATCTTAAGTCTCCGCCATATGGTCGCCTCATCTCCTTCCTGGATTGAGTAGCACATACTTGGTGTTGAGTTGTTTTCAGTATTGCAATAGATAGGGATCCTCTGACCATATGCTCGTCGTTCGCCGATGCATTTCTTGGTTAGAGTTCTTGTTTCAGCATTTCCTTTAAGATCCTCTGACCAATGCTCACACCTTGCCCACATCGGGATCCTGGTGTACATTCTGGTTAGAGTTGCTTTCAGCATCGTTTTGGTTTATGAGCTAACCTTAACGGGTGCTTGTTAATTGTAACTTGCAATTGAAAATCGAAAAAAATTTGGGTCGGTATATTTCATACATAGAGAAAATTTGCACCATAATGCTGACTGCAAGATTTAAAAACCTCGACTAAAATAGAAAGCTTATGATTGGACCCCTCCAGTTCAAACTGAGACTGACTTGAAGTCCGGAATAAAAATAATAATAAAAATATTCATCATGCAATTTGAAAATCCAGCACAAAGAGGCGCCAATTTTAGAAAATCGCCCTTTAATGCTCAATTATGCAATAATAAATATTTAATATTCTTTTAATTAGTTGACAAACTGTGTTGAGCTCTTGTATGGATTCAGTGAACTTCACTGATGTCGAAAAGTCCTCATTTGTCCTCATAGGCGTCCATTTGCTCAGGATATTACGCTTTTTATTAACTTCCTACTTTGTAGCTGACTACAAAGTCACAACTGGCCATATTCAACACTGATTTCCGGGTGACCGGGTGATGCTAAGACTGAATAAGAATATTCATTGCGAAGCCTGTAGAGCAAGGAAGAAATGTCTGTGTGGAGTCATGACTGCAAAATCCATCATTTAACACCTCAAAAAATTAGGCACCCATGATTAAATTGATTTTCGGACATCAGACTTAGCCATTTCTCCATATTGCCATTTGAAGCTTCAAATGACTGTTGACGCCGAATGGTGAACCCTGCTGACTGGATAACAGGCTCACTGTGTGACTAGAGGTATTCCGCATCCAACGAATATACGCAAGGCACCTGAAAGCTACATTAAGGACCCCAAAAGCAAGGGCGCCCCTGGCCTGAAAAGGCTCAAACACCATTTTGACAAAAGTAGAACTCTCAACCAGATGCTCTACTTTGACTTCTGATATTGGGAGCTGGGGTGACCTGATTCGCGCACCGTTTGTCTCAACGTGTAGCCAGAAGGACCTATGAGAGATGTCTCTGGAGGCGACGAACCGAGAAAACTGCTTCTAAGACCTCAAAGAGAAAGGCGCCTTTCCCAAGATGGAATATACGACCAGACTTGGCCATTTTCTAAGCTGTCTTCATTTTTCAGTATTTTGCAAAGACCTCGCACTTACGAGCGTTTGCCAAATCCCGGAGGTTGACGGCTAGGCTCGTTGGATAGCTGGAGTAATTGCGCACAAGTCTCGTGAAGACTGCGAAAGCAAATAACACCATCTGATAGGCCTAAAGGCTGGGCACCCCTGGCCTACAGAGGCTACAATGAATATTTCATGTTTCTCCACCCTCTGATTTACGTGCCTGGTAGAATCTCTGCCACGATCTTTCAGAATATCGGATTGACAGGCTACCTGGTGCGTTGCGAAACCGGACTAGAGTAGCACAGATGTCAGGAAGACCTCATCTGCAATTTCAATCATCTCAGGAACCTTTTTGAAGGGCGCCCCTGAGCTACAGGGGCGCAATTTCACCATTTGAGGAAGTTTCGGTGATGTGAAGTCTCCTCGTAACCTCGTCTTCTGATCTTGACTGTCGGAGCTCTGGGTCTCGGATGTCTGCATTTGGTAGCTCGTCGAATAGCCAAACTAGTCATGAAAAGATAAGATGTATCAACAGGCAGGAACAACAGAATCTGAACCTCCATTAAAGAGGGCGCCCCTGAGCTACAGGGGCGCCAAAGCTTGTGAACTGATCATTTTCGCAATCTACAACCTCTGGAATCCTCAACTTCTGACGTCAGTTACCGGAGCTACAGACCTCGGATATCCTCGTAGGATAGCTTATTGGATAACTAGGGTAATTCCGAAGAGATTGACAATGTTTATGAGCACATGCCACAAAATTTGGGTCTTCAAAGAGAAGGGCGCCCCTGGGCTACAGGGGCGCAATTTTGCTTTTGCCTGAGAAATCTTCAAAAATTGATCACTGAACTCTTCGTCTTGGTCACTGAAATGACCATGCAAAGGTATAATTGTCGTCGTGAAATGTTCCTCCATCGTGAAATTCCTCGTTATGAGTCCCCGATTCAGGTTCTGATCAACAGGTACTGCTTTTGACTGACACAACACTGACCAAACTCCATGCTTGATATTGCCCAAAAACTGTATTTGACATCATTTTAGCAAGGTTTAGACTCTTTTAAGAAAAATGCCTTGATGAAGCAAAAAATTTGGTTTGGGTACAACACAAAGCAAGGCTTGTTGCAAAAGGGTATGCTCAAAAATAAGGAATAGGCTATGAGGAAATCTTTGCACCAACAATGAAAGGGACCACCATTTGAGTTTATTTGGCTTTGGCAGAACAAAATGGATGGAAAGGTCATTAGATGTACATGAAAATTGCTTTTTTGAATGGTGATCTCAAAGAAATGGTTTACATGAATTAGTTAGAAGGTTTTGCAATTGAAGGTCAAGAACAAAAAGTGTGTAAGTTGTTAAAATTGTTGGATGGTTTTAAACAAGCCCCGAAGCTTGGTACGAAGAACTCACCAAATACCTAGTGAGCATGAACCTCAAATGTTTTGAATTTGAAGATACAACTATTTTTGTCAAAGAATTAAAGCCACGCTACAAAAGTTAAAGAAAATTTTGATGAAATATTTTGAAATGATAGATTTGGGTCATCTCCATTACTATTTGGGTATTTAAGAGATTTAAACATTCAAGTATATTTTCATCACACAACAAAATTATATTTGTGAAATTCTAAGCAAGTGACATGCTGTAAACCACTCAAGGCACCCATGGAATGAAATATAAAGTTGACATCAAATGATATTGTAGAGTTTGAAGATATAACTAAGTATAGACAACTCATTGAAAGTTTGATCCATGTAACCATAACTATACCAAATATTGTTTTTTCTATTGGTATTCTGTGTAGATTCATCAACAACCAAGAAACAGTCATTTGTTAGTAGCAAAGAGGGTTCTTTGATGTCTAAAGGGAACTCACAATTTTGGGCTAAAATACTCCAAGGCAGTAGACTTCAAACTACTTGGATAATCATATTCAAACTATGTAAGTGATTTTGAAGATGGGAAATCTACTTTAGGTTTTTTGAAGAATTTATGATCAGCAGTCATCACTTGGAAGTCAAAGAAGCAGCTGGTGCCAACTCTTTTTTTAGCAAAAGAAAAATATATGGTAGCTTCAAAGGAAACTAGGGAATTATTGTGGATTAGAAGCATTCTTAAGGATTTGAAGGAAAAATACATTTCATCAACACCACTCATGGTCAATAACACTTTAGCAATCAACATGGCAAGAAATCTAGTATTTCATGACTAAACCAAGCAAATCAAAACCAAATTCTATTTGATTTGGAATTATGTGAAAGATGGTAGTATCAAATTGATATATTGTCCAATTGCAGAGCCACCAACTAATATCTTGACAAAAGTTCTTGGAAGAGAGAAATTTGAAAAATTCAGAGGTATGCTTGGTCTCACTATAACATCCACAGATTAACGGGGGGCTGTAATATAATGTATATGATCCTAGTTATAGTAAATAAATGTAACAATAATATTTTATATTAATATTACAAATATAATTCATTTGTAGGATTTGAACAATCATCCTCGAGGTGAACAGAATGGTCATGTATTATTATTAAATTTGTACTTCTCAAACACATTCTGAAACATATACAATTTTGGGTTTTCATTTCTGTTTTTGCAGACCATTTCCTAGCTTGACATAAATTTCCATATTCCAGCTTTAGTTTTGATTTGAATCTTGCAGTCAATCATTGTTCTTGTTCATATCCTACACAAAATAATGTCTTATATATGGTTCAAAATGCCTCCAAAAGTAAGTCTTTTGAAAACTTCTTGTGATAATTTTTGAATACCAATTCCCTCGAGTAGATCCTTGCTAGGTAGGCTAACTATTTCAAAAAAAATCCTTGCTATGTAGATTGAGAATTAGACCAAGCTTATGCAAGAGATATGAAAACAATGCAATTGATGCTTTTGAATTGAGCCGTAACAGTAGCTTCTCAAGCACAACAAAATTGTGTCCAACTTGCCAACAAGATAAAAATTCCTTTGTTCAACAGCATTAGCAATTTATTTTGTCACAGTCAAAGATAGAAGTTTGTTGGCGTAAAATCTAACACCTCTGGAGTGCAGGTTTGTACGGACAGCTATGTACACTACGCAATGAGTGCTCTTCAAATTAGGAGGGGAAGCTCCCTCGTTGTGCTGGAATGCATGGAAAAGAAAAGTAATCTAAGTCCTATCTTTTTGTTCTCAGCTGGAAGAGGCACAAGGTTAAGAAAACCAAGAACGTTGCAGCTAAGGATTTTCTGGTTTCGCAGATCATTAACTACAACTAAGCTAACTACTTTAAATCTATCCAATTTCCTCAAGAAAACAGAGCATGAGGAAATGGAGCAGGGTTTGACTATTATACGATAAACGTGTATAGATTCTCTACTTGAAGGCAAGGTGGCGCATCTATCAGCTCAATCTAGACAAGTTTATTGGGCACAAAACAGATTTAAGAATTTACCATGACAATCTTATGAAACCCTATGTGGCATAACACTTGATCAAAATAGTAAAGACTTACAAAACAGATTTATCATCACAATCTCACGAAACCCTATGTGGCATAACACTTGATCATAATGATAAAAGGTTCACAAAACAGATTTATCATCGCAATCTCTTGAAACCCTATGTGGCATAACAATTGATCACAATAGTAAAGATACACAAAACAGATTTATCATCATAACCTCTTGAAACCCTATGTGGCATAACAATTGATCATAATGGTAAAGTTGTACAAAACAGAAAGAATTCACCATTACAATTGCATGAAACCCTATGTGGCATAACAATTAATCGTAATAGCGAAGACACATGAACAAATACCAAAAGAGCAATATTGAGGGCAAGGTAGGCGCAGCATATATTTCTCTCTCAAGCAAAAGTTATTTACAAATGAGCAAAACTCTTATTTATATACATCAAGGTGTAGGGAACCCTAAAATCACCTTGAGTCATCTATTCTTGCAATGCATGCAAGATTTGCTGCCAAACCCTAATGAAGTAAACTATACAGTTAACTGGAAAACTACCATCAGTTAACCGAAACATCTAATCTAAAATGGACAATTGTGCGAGCATGCACGTCCTTATTGAAACTCCAAGTGCGTAAAGCTGATCTCAGAATAGATATGCATGTGATGACAACATCGAGTTAACTTGAAAGGGTAATGCCAAGTTAACTCCTGTGTGTAATGTCTATCCTAAGAGGTGAGAACTGAAGTCTACTGGTCGTGATCTCGAGCAATCAATCCCTTAACGAGTTTGTTGACTGTGTCAACATCTGAATAGCAGCAACTTGAGCAATCTTGGCAATCTTCGCACACTCAAACTAGCATTTCACTGACTTATAGCTTTGGCGGCTCCGTAACTGAAGTGATGGCCATTATCTCTTCTGCGGCTTGATACAAATCGGTCTCATCTTTTCTAACGAAGTCATGAATTAAGACCGATTTGGTCTTGAACTCAGTCTGTGTGTACTGTACTCTGAAAAACTCGCCTGTTGACAGTGAACACGGCTATATTTTGACAACTTTTCTGGAAAACTAAAAATAGCCTGCTGAGGCTAAAAATAGCCTTTCGAAGAGTTATTTTCGGCAAAAATCTGAGATATGGGTTTTGTCCAGAAGAAGATTCTAAGACAACCCATAATGTCAGATTTGCAAAAATTTGACTTCTACTTGACCATGCAAGGAATTTTCAGTTGAGAAAATTAGAGCCTCGAGAACTGATGCTCTTGAGTAAATTTTCCTAAAAAATTCTGGCACATGGGTTTTCTCGAGGAAGCTATTCTGAATCAACCCAGATGATTTGTTTTGCCAAAAGTCGCCAATTCTTCAAACATGCGAAAGAATTTAAGACGAGAAATAGAAGAATTTAAGACAGAAGAAAGAAGTTTTTAGTGCTCTGCTTCTGCTAAAATCGCCATCTTGTTTGAAGTCTGCTGATAATTCTGACTTGTACCTGCAAATAAAATGTTTTGATGTCTTCGCCAATGATTGTTGATGAAGAATTTGCCTTTGGTTTGCTAAAATTCGCCTTTTGGTTGAAGAAAAACGAATTTTGACTTTGAAGATATGAATTGCCTTGAAAAATACGAATCTCCCTTGAAAATACGCCTTGTGAATGAAGAAAAACGAATTTTGCTTGAAAATATGCCTTTGCCTTGAAGAAAAACGAATTTTGCTTGAAAAATATGAATTTCTCTTAAGAAAAACGAATTTCTCTTTAGCTTTGTGAATAATAAATGAAGATGGTGCCATGCTTAAAGAAGATGAAATTCGCATCAATCTGACAACTGCAAGATTTAAAACCTCAGCTGAAAATAGAAGCCTTCTGATTGGACCCCTTTCAGTTACACTGATACTGACACCGAGTCCGGAAATAAATAATAATAAATTAATATTCATCATGCAATTTGCAAAGGCATCAATTTTAGAGATTCGCCATTTTAATGCTAAATATGCATAATAAATATTAAATATTATTCAACTTCAGTTGACAAACCGGATGAAGCTTTAGGCTTCACCGCTAGACTTCACTGATTCCGAAAAGTCATCATTTAAGCTCATAGGCGTCCATTTGCTCAAGATATTGCACTTTTTATTAACTTCCTATTTTATAGCTGACGACAAAGTTACAACTGGCCAACTTCGACACTGATTTCCGGGTGACCAGAAGATGCTGAGACTGAACTAGATATTCATCGGAAAGCCTACTGAACAAGGAAGAAATGTCTGCTGGGAGACACTACTGCAAAATCCATCATTTAACACCTTGAAAAATTAGGCGCCCTTGATTAAATTCATTTACGGGTTCCAGACTTAACCATTTTCCTAAACTGCCATCTGACACTTCAAACGGCTGCTGACGGCGAACGGTGAACCCTGCTGACAGGAAACGAAGCTCACTGCATGACTGGAGACATTCTGCATCCAACGGATATATACACGACATCTGAAAGCTGTGTTAAGGGCCTCAAAAGTAAAAGCGCCCGTGGCTCTTAGTTGCACCGATGTCATTTTGACGAAAGTTGAACTTTCACCCAAGTACCCTACTTTGACCTCTGATATCTGGAGCTGGGATGACCCGATTCAGGCACTATCTGTTTTAACGGACAGCCAGAAGGGCCCACAAGAGAAGTCTCTGGAGGTGACGAAGCAAGAAAACTGCTTCTAAGACCTCAAACACTCCAGTGCGTATTTTATTTAAAATTACCGCTCCAGACTTGGCCATTTTTCGGATATCTTCATTCTTCAGCATCTCGCCAAAGACCTCGCACGTACGAGCGACTGCCAAATCCCGAAGGCTGACGGCTAGGCTCGTTGAATAGATAAAATGATTATGCTTGAAAGCCGTGAAGACTTCGAACGCGAACAAACACATCTGACAGGCCTAAAGGCTAGGCGCCTCTAGACTGTAAAAATACACTGCAAATTGTTTGTTGGTCCGCCCGTGAAATTACGTGCTTGGTAGAACCTCCGCCACGATCACCTGGAACGTCGGATCGACAAGGTGGATGATGCATTGCGGAGCTAGGCTAGAGTACTACTGATGTTAGGAAGACTTCGTCTGCAAATTTTGGCATTTGAAGGGTCCTTTAAACCAGCGCCCCTGGGCTGTACTTGCACTGGGAATCAACAGAGAAACTCAGATACGTGAAAACTCCATTATAAGCTGATCTTCAGACGACTGCTGCCGGAGTTCTGAATCTCGGATGACTGCGTTTGATATCTTGCCGGATAAGCAGACTAGTCGTGAACGGATTGACTATATCCGCTATCAGAAATACCAAGATTTACCCCCTCTTTAAGATGGGTGCCCTCAGGCTAGGGGTGCGCTTTTGCCTGAAAAAGACAAAATTCTCATATCTGGAACTTTAGGGATTTCAACTTCTGTCGCTGTTTGCCGGAGTTGCAGGTCTCGGAAAGCTTCGCTGGATAGCTTATCGAATAGCCAGACCAATTCTGAAGAGATTGACTAGATGCTTGAACACTTTCAACAAGATCTTAACCTTCAAAAAGTTGGGCGCCCCTGGGCTATAGTTGCGCTTTTATGCTTTTTCCTGAGAAATCTTCATATATTAATCACTGAAAACTCCGTTTCGATCATTGAAATGACCGTATGCAATGTGAATTACTGCCGTGACATGCTCCTCCATCGTGAAAAGCTCTATTCTGAGTCTCTGCTTCAGGTTCTGTTCAATAAAACTGCCTTTGACTGACAAACTACTAACAAAACTCCATGCTTGATATTGCCCAAAAGCTGTATTTTACATCATTTTAGCAAGATTTAGACTCTTTAAACAAAATGCCTTGATGAAGCAAAAATTTTGGTTTTGGGTACAACAAAGTTGCAATAGAAATGTGAGAAACGGTCTTTCCTCTATTTTTAGGGGAACCTCGCTTTATTGAAATCCAAAGAAGAATATTTATAACTTTTACAAGCATTCAAATTAATTGAACTATGGGGTTTTTTGCACATTTAAGCATAAAATAAAAGAAAAGCAAATTGCTTATATATCCAAATTAACTCAGTTTAGACAGCACACAAAAAGTTATACTTGAGCCCCCATTCAAGGGGTAATAGTGAAAAAATGTGATAGAAGCAAGGGGTTTCTCAAATTGAGTCTCGATGGGGCTTCTAGGGGTAATTTGGGATTGGCTAGGGCTGGTGCAACTTAAAAATGAGGTAGGGCTCTTTGTCAAAAGAGGATCCTTTTTTCTTGGTTGTACGTCTAATAATTTTGTGGAATGGGAGGTTGTGGTGGAAAGTCTTTTCTTGGATAGGTTTGTGGGTTGTCAGAATTTGATAGTGGAGGGGACTCAACTAATGTCATTCTTGGTTTAAGTAAGTTTATTTTTTCTAATTGGAAGCTGTAAGAAGTTTTAGAAGATTTTCTTACTTTGTGTAAAGATTTTGAGGATATCTTCTTTGTTGATTATTGCCAAGAAGACAATAGTGTTGCTGATTTGTTAGCCAATGTGGGGATTGATTGAGTACTATTTTTGGCACTTGTTAGCGATCAAGTGTGCTCTTGGGGGGGCCTTGAACCTCTTTTATTAAAAGAAAAGCCTTTGAGATTGTTTTGATTTGGTGGAGCTTGTTTGTCTACTTCATATCAGTTTTCTCGAGGCTCTTTATGTGGAAGGCAATTCTTTTTTTTTTTGGTGTTTGGATGATGCCTTTTCCATTCTTCCTCTCAGGTGGTGGTTCATATGAGTTAAGTCACAAGGTTCAAATTCGAGTTTGAGTTTGACAACAATAAAATTGGATGAACTTCGGCAAGGGTAAAAAAATCGACATTAAATTCGCTTTATATAAATTTCATTTGTTAAAATTATAAGTAATATATCCACAAAATTATCAAAATAGTTTAACATTGCTAAATAGATTTGAATCATTATAAAAAGATGACACATTTATAAAATATAAACCATAAGAAACATGTGAAATCATGATTGCGAAGATGTTTTTTTTGTCAAAAAGGTACAATCAAGAGTCAAGACTTTAGAACTTCACAAAAACTCCAAGTCACCAAGAGCACTTGGCTGAGATGATGTAGCATCATCATTAGTATCACTACACAATTCATCATAAAAAAAGTCAGGCTCATTTGCAACTGGCACTGCTATGTCTTTTGGAATTTGCTGCTATGAAAAAGATGTGGAGTCATTTGCTGATTTGAACAATTTTAATTGCTGCGAATGTAGACAAGATCTCCCAACTTTCCGGACAATATCTTGTTCCTCTTTTTGGAATGGATGTGGTCAAAGCAACTCCAGTTCCTCTCACAAGCTGATGAACTTGCTCCTTGACTCAATATTCAAATGACAAAGTGTTGTAGTTTAGGAGTTTGTGCTTCATAGGTCATCCACCATCTATAGCCAAGTACATCAACTCGTGCCATATTATATTTGGCTGCTGACATTCAAAACATCCCTTCTGCTCTCTTGTATTTCCAACATGGGTATCTAATTAGAGTTGCAATTGCTAGATTTGGTTCAAACCTGTCAATGGCTTCTAAAAGCCCTACCATAATTTCACAATCACCTTGTCTATCAATATGAAATAGCTTCAGCTCCAAATAGCAAGCTGCTGCATGTAAAGGTGTGTGCATCATTTTCCATCTAGAATCAACTGTCCCCCATATCTCCATGTACTTTGCGTCTACATTATTTAGTGCTTTTTGAATAGCTTCCTTACAGCGATCCATGCTTTCATAAAGCATGCTGAAGCAAGGTGTGTCATCATCAACCATATGAAGCACATCAACAATTGGCCCATATATATTCAAAACCTTTGCTCCACTTTCCCAAAAGATGTTTAAAATGATTTTCACTATGAACTTCATGAAAGATGGTGGCCTACTTGGGAGACAAAGTTTTTGGGAGGTGTGCAACAATTGCTTGTAGTTTGACGCCAAGTGCAATGGAATCCTGTGGTGGTGCGATTTGAGACCTCTGTCTCACCCTTTTTTTCTCTTTTGCTGCAATTTTAGACCTTTGTTGATTGTCTTGCCCTTTGTTTCTCTTTTGCTGCGATCTCTGACCTTTTTCACACCTTCTGACCTCTAACGTGGGTTGTGGCTGAACAAATTTGGCTCCTGAAGAAATTTCATGCCGCTAGCAAGAGAAAATTCATCCTCCAACAACCTTGTTGAGAGTAATACTATGTTTCGTCGAGGTCGGGGGTGTAATTTATAAAAAAATATCAAAAACCCTTAAAAAAAACGCTTTATGAAAATATAATTTAAGAAAAAGCAATTCACCTGTTTTTGTACGAATATGTTCGCAATTTTTACGAATTTCATATATTTTTTATAAGTTCACCGAATTTTTTACTTGAAGCCAAAAATTTGGCAAACCTTATGACACAACATGAGTATTGACTGGGGAGCTGGCTGACATGTGTGAGCTCTTCTTTATTTCATAGGTTCATTTGTTATTTTTCCGGCTATTTGGTTGTTGACTTGCTGGTTGCTTGTGTAGAGGTCTATACTTTGTGGGGTTTGGTGGGATGTCTAGTGGCTTTTCCTAGTGTTAGTGTAGTAGCATGTGGCAAAATGGCTAGCAGATTCTCAGTGGTGAGTTGTAGGGATCCCCTTTGTCATGGTAAGGTTTCTAACCATATACTTTGCAAGAATTTTTGTTGTTACGACAGTGTGTTGTGTGTTGCAAAACTTGGTCAAGAGTTTTTTTTGTCGCAATGGTGCTGTCTTGTCATAGGTTTCCATTGTTGTGGATTTTTCTTCTAAATTAGAAAAAGCCATTCCTTTAGAGGAAGTGAGGATGTGGTTGGAGCTTCGTTTGCTCCACTCGTAGTAGCAAAAGATGAAGGAAGATTTTTCTTTGGATGGAACTAGTGAGATTTTCATGGCTTCGACTCCAAGCACTCCTATGGTGATAAATTCTAAATTTGGTGCCTTGAAGGAGCTGCATGCAGTTAATTGTGATATGGAGGAGTTGATTTTCTTTTGTTAGGATTTTCATCTAGGTATTAAATATTTGATGGTTTCCCATAACCAGGGACCTCGGAGTTGTTGAGGGTTTACACTCTACCTTCTTTGGATTGTGGCATGCTAGATCAAGCCGTGAAATGCATTGAGGTTATTCATAGTATCAAGTGTGAAGCTCTTAGTAATTTTGGTGATACTCAGGAGGTGGTGCCCAACTAGGTTGTGGTGGTTGGTGATGATTGGGCTAGAAGATTGAAAACTGAGGATGTGGGGGCTTGTGTTTCTGGTGGAGAATGTGGTTGGGGTATATCTTGGGTTTCCTAAGTTCTTCATTGTTCTCTGCTCAAAGGTTTTGGGTTTTGGTAGTTTTTGTTGTTAGGCTTGTGGTCAGGTTTCTTTTGATACTTTTGGCTGCTGCCTCGGTTTTGGTTTCACTTTTCCTTATGATATGCCTTGTGAATATTATAAGATTTGTTTATGGGTGGGGACCCCTATAGAACCCCCTCTAATATTATCTAAAACAAGTATAAGGAAATATTTAACTAGTAACTACAACATGTAGAGCTCGCTGTAAACATAAAGTATGGAAGATCCTAATATCACTAAGTAATAAGTGGAGACAATATTGAGAACAAAATAGATAATAATGCAAAGTTCAATACTAATTTTGCACTTCTTCCAATACAACTCAGAGTTTCAAGAAGTGCAACTATAACTTTAAAATTGCACTTACAGTCAAAAAAATCCTACAATTGTCCACAATATAGATAACTGTTGTCATCATTTCTTTCTGTTGCATTTAAGATTCTGTTAGCATAGCTTCTCTTTGCATAGGTTTATGGGTATTGTTTCTCTTCAATTATAATGGCCAATTTGTGGTAGGGTCATATATATTTGGTTGGAACTTTTAATTCCTCTTAATTTTGGTAACTGGTAAATATGTTTTTTGTCTAGCTTTATCTTTAGTAGCAGTTACAATTATAAAAGGTTAGATAAAGTTACATAATTGTAACTGCTGCTAAAGATAAAGCTAGATGATCGACATATAAGCTACAATTATGAAGGAATTAAAAGTTCCAACCAAATACATATGACCCCACTATGAATTGGCCATCATAACTGAAGAGAAATATACCAATAAACCTATGCAAAGAGAAGCAGTGCTAACAAAATCTTAAATGCAGCAGAATGAAATAATATATATCCTCCCACTACAAATTGGTCATCATAACTTACTCAATATATATTATATATCATATCCTTGGGTACATAACATTCTCAAAGAGTACAATATAGTTTGCATCTTCAAACAAAGCTTACTTGTTGCATCCTCACCTGAAGCATTTTGTAACGACCTAGTCCGTTTGTAAAGTAAAAATTTCTTAATTTTACATCAATAAGTAAAGATAACGAGTAAATGCCATTGCAATAAAAAATTTCTTTTCATTTATAAACATGATACAACATATTTCAACATTTTATTCCTTTTCTTTTCAAGAAAACATCAGAGTAAGAAAGCATAAAGATACATACATAGCTCGAAGAGCTTCTGAAGAAATAGTAGTAAGACGGTCCAGGTTCCTTTACTTTCAAATCTTGGTGTAATCTGTCACTTGCTATGGAGGAGAAGCATCACTCGGGCGCTTTTCCGCCAACCACAGACTCTTAATGCGGTCCCCCGCACATCTATCATTCGATAGATGGCCCTCCCTTCGAACGAAGAGATTGGTAGAGTATTCGATAACGACAACCCAACTGAGCATCGTGTTGTGTCCTACATAACTAGAGCTTGCTATTTCACAATCCCAAACTAGCATGCATAGAGGATCACGGTGAACTGACAGTGTAGTCTCAAGCATCACATAGTCTAACTGGATGTTGTACATTGCACTACTTTGGCCAAAATATTCTCATTCAGTACTTCGAATGAAGTCATCTATCATAAACACTACTCAGGGCCGATTTGACTTAAGGCTATCTTACACTACACATAGGTGTAGTCCTTCACTAGATAATTTGTCATCCTAGACTAACCTACAAGAATCTAGTTTACTAGTAATTACACAAGATAGATATATCCTTCAATGGAGAGTCTGTCATCCTAGATAACCTACCTTCAAACAATCTACTTACAAATAGGTATACTTAAACCATCTCCCATACTGGATGACCTCTCTTAGGAGTAAACACAAGCTTTCCTAGTTATCTTGATAACTAGCTAGTGTACCTCAAGAGACTCTTGCATTCAATCAAGCCTAATAGAATAATATCTAAGCAACTAGCATTCTCCTATTTTGGAGATAATTACAAACATGTAACAAACAGCTAGAAATTTCTTTAATTTCTCTTCTCCAAATAACATCATTTCACTTCCTAAGCACATACAGAAAATGCACTGCAAACAGCATAATAACCTCTCTATAGAAAACAAAAAATACTTATCCAACAACATTAAATCATAATAAAAGATGGTAGAAGAATATCCCATTCCTGGTATTTAGCCTTCCCCCAAATGATGATGTCTCAGCTTATTCTCCCAACACTTCCAGCTCTATAAATCATTTGGCTAATCTCTCACAAGCTACTGCCTTTCACACTCAAAATTAACTCACAAGTTGCTACCTTTCTCACTTAGAAATAAGTACTTAGAAATGATTATTCAGACTGATAATGGTTACTTCTAAATAGAAGTATAAAACTCAGGTGATTTGATATTGATGAATTGGTAATTTCAAACTAATTTAGGCTCACAGATTAATTTGTCTCACAGATGTATAGAATGATTGCTCCACAAAAAATAGGTTCTCAACGACAACTTATCCAAAAAACCAGCAAGTAAAGAATGATGAAATAGGCGGCTATTTATAGAGCCTCAGCTCCATTGAATCCCACTTCCAAAGGCATGTAAACTGCCAGAACTATAATTTGAATGATTCAACTTGATAAGTGGCGGATTTCTACTCTCATACTCAGCTTCCAAAAGGTGAGTTGACCTCCATTATATGACAGCAGGTTGAAGAACATTTCAAACTTTCACATGGTTAAATATTCACAATCAACACCTACAGGCGTCTTCTAGATATGGCGCCAATCCAGAAATCTGGCGGGTAAAGATGCTTGGTGAAAAAGTCCAATGTTATATGCGATCCACATAACCTATATTTATGGCTCCAGCAACAAGCATAGACTATGTTTGCATTTCCTCCGACTTGGTCACAGCCCCGCGCGTATGCACGTGTATTTTCTCAGTGCTAAATTTCATTTTCATTTCTAAAGTTCAAACTATAGTTTATGAAATATTTCCTCATTCACTATGTTGGAGATTGATGTATATTTTATTTCCCATGATTATAGACAATATTTCGATTCCTTCAATTTCCAAATTTGATGATAATGATCAGTTGGCATATTTAACCCGATTCCTATAGTTGATGATCAATAATCGGCTGAGTGATATTTCACCTGATTCCAATAGTTAGAGTTTAATATTAACTCAAAGTGGAAAATAATTTAATTTCCAATAATGAGATTTATAACATTAAATATATATATATTAGAGTAGTAAATAACACATATATATTTAATTACTCCATGTAATTTATATATATATATATATATGATTTTACCGTAATATATATATATATATATATATATATGTACATAACATATAATATATATATTTACATATATATCAATCCGTAAACATATTGTAAGCCAGTCAACATATCTAATATGTATATATATATATATGTAAATTGTCAGGCAATAATAATATAATATTATTAATATCCACATCTAATAGGTTGTGTGTATATATACATGTATATACCTGTATATACCTCAATGTACATGTATATGTAGGTATACCATATCGATACATCCGTATGAGCATATCCATCTGCCGATCATACGCCTATATCGATATGTATATACATATGGATACGTGCATATACTATATACATGTATATATGTCAATTTCCTATTCACTTACTTTCATTCACGTTACCATCATAATGATCATAATACAAGAAGACAGATATACAGATAAACATCACTCATAAAAGTGTAAAGAAGTAGACAAGACTCCTAATGCCAATATACGAGCTACGGATGACTTATCTAGAACCAACATAACTGACTCAGTTCACTTAATCTATAGTGACGTGTGTGTATGCTCAAATAGTTCACTTTACCGATTACCCGACCAAGCTCCTCTCCCGAGTGATACTTCCCCTCCGCTTGGAGGAATGGTTCACATACCTACCTCCAATGAGACACTTTCGGAAGTCATATGTTCACAACATAAGCAGTATATATATAAACATCTCAAGAGTCAGAATAATCATTACTCAATAACTTTGCATGCAACATTCATCAAGGATAACATTAAATAGAAGTAACATTAAATGAGACAATCATTAAATGGAAGAACACTCATATTGAAAACAAGGAACAACATGTTTTATTCATCTTCAGGATTCTCATTACAATCAATTTACCCTATGTAAATAGTAGCTATACAGTCGGGGTGTAACACATTTAACAGAATTGAATTTGCAAGAAAAACTTGAACCAAGCTTCTTTCCTCCTATCAATTTTTGCCAAGTCTTTTGCAAACATGTTATAGGGTTTCAGTCCAGCAACTGCACTCTAGAGACATTTGTGAACAAGCAAATCTTCCATTTAATGTTTCCAAAGCTCAAATTTTTCCCGTTAAACCTTTCTCTCTCCCTCTTCCTAGATGTACTTGCCATTGATCTGAAACTGCAAATTTTTCTACACAACTGTTTAGTATATCAGACTTAACCGAAATCTCTGTCACCAAATGTAAGGATTTTCGATGTTCAACATACAAAACTAGATATCAAATATTGAAAACCCATGGCTGGAATAAACTTCATTTCCAAATGACACTAAAATTGTTGAAGGAAAATTCACTGAGTAGAAAAATAAAGGGAAAACATAGATGCATAAACTTAGAAATTTATCTTGGGAAAAGCCCAGCCATAAACACAATGCTACTCATTATATTAACTCAAACCAGACATTACAAATACAATGAGAATCTTTGCCCTTTAGATTTTTATGCCTAGACTTTGAAGGTTTTCTAGCAGCATTCCAGCAGTATCGCCCTACACAAAATCTTCTCACATACTCAACCAAAATGAGCCCTCAATAAATAGAAGAGGAGCCAAAAACTCAAAAGTCCAACTGTCCAAAGATGAATCCCACGATGATGACTATTCAACTTCCAAGAATCTCCATCTTACATGTAATTCCTTTTGTCATAGATGCTTTATGACTCCAATCATCATGTGCTTACAACATAACCTCTATGTTATGACAAACCTTCTAAGCGGGATTTTTGTGTCATTCAAGGAATCCCATAGATTCCTCCAAGGGTGGCACCCCATTTCATGAGGAGCCAAAAATTACAACACATTAAATTACAAGATTTGCAAGGCGTACGACACACCTGACCTAAATATCCTAATACAAACTACATCAGAAAGCAGAGGATTTCACTCTTCATTAAAGTTGTAAAATTTAGGATTAAAAAGAGGAAAGATTTTTTTATGCAGAAAATTGTCTTTATGTGCACTCAATAGCACCTTTTATGATTGAAGCAAATA
The DNA here is from genome assembly GCA_007258455.2 of Sequoia sempervirens. Lineage (NCBI taxonomy): Eukaryota > Viridiplantae > Streptophyta > Pinopsida > Cupressales > Cupressaceae > Sequoia > Sequoia sempervirens. The sequence goes on along the minus strand of VDFB02281492.1, from coordinate 148,603,489 downwards.
GAGTAGAATGATAAAAGAAGAAAGACCATGATTGATAAATGATCAAAATCACTAGCTTTTATTTTTTCTAACAAAGAGAATATGCTTGGAGCTGAAGAATGGAAATTGCGGAATGGGCCAAGAATTAGACACCTAAGTTTAGTTTTTGCAATTCTTATACTATTTTAATGGTTCCCGTTTGGTAACTTAATACCAATAGGGGGATTTGGCATCTTGCTAACCCATTTTCCAGGACAAAGGGTCCCATAACCATTGGTACGTTTAGTAAAACAAAATTCTGTGGATGGTTAATAGGTTTTTAATGGCAATAGATAATAACTTATGTTTCAAACTTTCAAATGATGGAAAGGAGTACTGTGTTGATCACAGATTGAATTATATACTTCATGAAAAAATTGAAACAATATCCATGGTAGTTTTTGACGCATACACACCTTATTAGCAGATCTTGAAGCCTTTTCTATTTATGCTCTCTACAGTAGGGAGAATACCTTATCTAATCATTTGTAATGGTTTGTGACCTGTAACTGTAGTTTACTTTTAGCAATTGTCTACCGTTGCCAGTATAGTAGAATGTTGTAATGTCTCTTGACTTCTAAGCTGACCATGAAAACTGATCGATTCTCTAATTGTTGCTAGGGTCTAAACTTGATGCTCACACCATGGTATCTTGTTGCCTCATCCAATGTTTAATACCATCATTTTGTTTGCGGTTGTCAAGTTCATGAATATTTTTTCACTCTCAGTTGTCAAACATTTTACATACAGTGCTTGAAGTTTGTTGCTTGTTTTGCCTGTTTAGTATTTCTTATTGTTTACTTAGTATCGTTAATGTTAATTTAAACCTTGAAATTCAAGTACCTCACTTCGTAGACAATTGCAGGTGCCTCTGTTTTTAGAAAAACATTAGATTTTAGATTTTCATTTGGCTACCTATTCCTACATAAGGAGGATTTTGGCACACAATGTGTTCTATCTGTGCAGAGGAACTTCAAAGAAATGATTGAACTAGGAAAGTCAGCAAAAGAAAGAAAAGAAAAACTCCAAGATATTAGGAGAGAGGGTACTGAATTGATCAAGATGCAGTTGAAGTCTAAGGTACGCTGGAGTGCTCTCTCTCTCTCTCTCTCTCTCTCTCTCTCTCTTCGTTAGAAGCTTCTTTCAAGGTTACCAGCACACATGTAAATAATATCTATGCAGATAAATTTATGATTTATACATTATTCATTACTATGTCCTAATATTGAGGTTCAGCAGACCATATTTGTGATGATTAATGTTCTAGCACGGTACTTGAAAAGGATTTAGATGGGTGATTTCTTATTCTTCCCCACTAGCTTGTTAGGCTTTTTCTTTACGAATACTTGTAAAAGTAGATTTTTCTGTTTGGAACTTTGGCTTGTTTGGTAAGGCAATGATGGATATGTTATGAAGCTTTTATATGTTTCCTCTGAATTAGGTGCCTGAACGACTGGAAGATTCATTGGATGACTTTCAATCAATATCAATTTCTGCGGTGAAAGGCAATTCAAGTGTACCTTCTAAATGGGACAATGCTACAGAGGATTTTCTTTGCGAAGTGTATGAACAGTATCTTAAGGTGTGTTTTATGTACTCTTTCTATATCATCTTCAATATATATTTATATATATGTGACAATCTAAGTGGTATAGGCTTGTTATCTTCATTTTTTTTACTATTTGACTACAGGAAATAGAAGGAAAAAGGGGTCCACAAATCAATAAGTTATACGTAGAGGCCTCTTCAACACATGCCCTTTTCATTTTGCATTGTTGTTTTCCATGGGGAAAATGCTTAAAATTTCATAAAAATAGGGAAAATGATTTTTTTTAAAAATTCGAGGTGAGTAAAGTGGATAGAGATAGAGATTAAAACAAAAGAAGAGTCTAAGACATGAAAAAATGAAATTGTTAATTAATTTTGCTGATTACAATGCATAGTTTGTCTATAAGTTTGAAGTTTGAACCTAGAAATCAATTACAATTTTGAATTTAGTAACTTACAAATAATATAGTATTACAAAATATAAAGTAGCAAAATAGAGCCTATGAGACTATGATCTACCAAAAGGCTACAAAATGTGATTTTGAAGCTCCAATGTCCTCATTCACTTGCACTTGATTGTGGTCAAGCTAATCAAATGCCTCCTCCAAGATGATAAACCCTCATCATCCTCATTGTTTGTGATACATTCAAACACTAGATCAATATCATCAAGGTCAATTGGCTAATCATCCTTGACATTGCATGGTATTATCAAGGTATATGTTTGTGAAATATAAATATGCACATTGTGCAAGGAATTTAAATAGATTTCAATTTACTAGCTACAACAATAATTAGTCTTTAATAGTATACCAATTTAACCTAGTTTTTCTTACCTTGAATTTTCATGGACCATAGGTGGAGATTGTGGTGAACAAACGCCAAATCATTTATTTGCTTCTTAGTTAAATGGTTATGTTTCTTGGAGGGTATGTGTTCAAACACACTCCAAAAGCACTCACAAGTGGAAGAGTGTGATGATCCTCAATAGGTAAGACTTTGCTCACAACTCAGATTCTTAAAAAAAACAATATTACTTCAATGGAGAGGCCTGAGAAATAATCTATTCAGAAATATGTATATGTATATATTACATTTATACTTTATTAAATGTAATTGCTATGAGTAGTCGTTCTAGTTTAAAATACAAATGGCAGTGTAGCTGGGATTCAGTAGATCATGTGCTGACAAGGATAGATTGTTCAATAGTTTATATGCCAATCGATCCTGGTATAATATGAGACTATGTCTAAGATAAGTTCGATATGTATAAGTCTGGTATTTAGTGATCAGTAAGACGGCTGTTGTGAAAGCCGAGTATACTGGAATCTTTCTCACGTTCTTCTTCTTAGACTACTGGAGTGGTCTTTAATGTATATTAATCCTCTTTGATGCTCTGTGCCGCACTCCTGTATCTGGAAGATGCCCTATGACTTAGTTTATGAAGCAGTAGGCTATGAGTTTCTTCTTAGGGCACCCCTCACTCTGCACGTGTGGAAAGATATCCTATTTCTTTAGCAGCGATGCCTCTTAATTCTTCTGGATGCTCTTACTAAAGGTTTGGTGTAAGATTGATGTGGTTTCCAGCAGTGATTTCTTCTTGATTTCTCCCGTATGCCTTCCAGCTTCTCACGAGCTCCCTATTTAAGAGTTTCCCTGAGTCGTGCTTTTCCCTGGACACCAGATGCGTCTCCCTGAAGGGGTATGACCATTCACAATAATTTCCACAATTGTCATTAGTTAGAAATAATAAGCATCAATTTACTTATAATTGATTTATTGGGATATGTTGATTAGATGTTAATTAGAATACATTGATTTGAATGTATTAATTTCAATACATTGATTTAATATATATAAATCATTATATTAAAATCATCATATTTATATAGGTAAATAAATGTTTGCTTTGGTAAGACATTATTTGGAAATAATAAATTCAATCTTTAGTTAATAATTATCTGTCTGTGATGGGGACATCACAAGCCTCCCTTGCTTGATTTTGCTTGTCCTCAAGCAATCTCCTGCATTCTTCTTCCTTGATCTTGTTCACTAGTCTTCTTGCAAGCCTTCTGGATTCCTCCTCTAGGGAGTCTTATCCAAGGCTTTGGATTCCTCCTCTAGGGAGTCTTATCCAATCTTTCTTGTTTTTTCCTTGGATTCCTCCTCTAGGAAGTCTTCTCCAAGTCCTTCTGGATTCCTCCTCTAGGGAGTCTTATCCAGGTTTTTCTTTGGATTCCTCCTTTGGGGAGTCTTATCCAAGTCCTTCTGGATTCCTCCTCTAGGGAGTCTTATCCAGGTCTTTGGATTCCTCCTCTGGGGAGTCTTATCTAGGTCTTTCTAGATTTCTCCTCTGTGGAGTCTTATCCAAGCCCTTCTGGATTCCTCCTCTGGGGAGTCTTATCCAAGTCTTTTGGATTCCTCCTCTGGGGAGTCTTATCCAAGTCTTCTAGATTCCTCCTCTGGGGAGTTTTATCCAATTTTTTTCTGGATTCCTCCTCTGGGGAGTCTTATCCAGGTGTCTTTTCTTTTCCTTGGATTCCTCCTCTCAGGAGTCTTATCCAAGCTTAAGTCTTATACATGTTTTATTAAGTTTGGCACTCAAACAAAGATTATTAGTTCATCTTGTTTTAATCAAGAACCATCGAGTTTTGCGGATCTCGACCTTTATCCTTAAAGGCTTTAATCGTCTCTTCTCTTTCCCATGTGGCATCATCTTCCAGGAGTCCCTTCCATTTAATTAGGAACTCGGTGATGACTCTATTCCTTAATTTTCTTCCTCGGGTATCAAGGATAACTTCAGGCTCCAAGGTGAGTTGTCCCTCTTCATCTAGTGGAGGTAACTCTGTGCACGGATGAACCTTGCTCAAGGACCCCTTTGAGTCTAGATACATGGAAAACATTGTGAATTTTTCTATGTTCTGGAAGCTCCAATTCGTAGGCGACTTCGCCTATTCTTTTGGTAACCCTGTATGGACCGTAGAATCTGGGCTTCAATTTTTCAGCCCCATTCCTTTTGATTGATGTCTTTTTGTATGGTTGCAGTCATAAAAAGACAAAGTCCCCAATTTCAAAAGTTCTTTCTATCTAGTGACGATTAGCATAGATTTTCTATTGGTTCTGTGCTTGCTGCAAATTTTCCTTAAGGACCTTCATGAAATCAATGTTCCTCTGTATGAAATCTTGTGCACTTTGCACTTTTCTCTCCTGGGTGATCAAGTGTCCAAAGGAAGGAGCTTCATAACCATAAAGGGCCTTAAAAGGACTCATTCCAATTGACATATGATGGGTGGTATTGTAGCAATACTCGCCCAAGTGAAGCCATCTAGTCCATGCTGTTTGTTGACCTGTTACATAATTTCTCAAGTTAACCCTCTATCCATTTATTAACAATTTTTGTTTGCCCATCAATCTGTGGGTGGTAGCTCGTGCTAGGTGTAATGAACCGGACCAATTTTTTTTTGATTTTTTCACAATTGATTACAATGCAACACGCACCCGTTAAGGTTAGCATAAACCAAAACGATGCGAAAAGTAACTCTAACCAGAATGTACACCAGGATCCCGATGTGGGCAAGGTGTGAGCATTGGTCAGAGGATCTCAAAGGAAAATGCTGAATAAGAACTCTAACCACGAGATGCGCCGGTGAACGACGAGCATTCGGTCAGAGGATCCCTATCTAATGCAATACTGAAAATTAGCTCAACACCAAGTATGTGCTACTCAATCCGTGATGGATAGGAGGCGACCATATGGCGGAGACTTAGGAAATTACAATGCAAAACAGTAAATAGGCGGCAAGCCAGCCTCTTCCACTTATTCAGTGGGAAGTACATGTAAATTCAAATGAAAGGAGAGAATTGCTGACAGTACTACTGTTCAGCTTACAATCAAATTAGAGAGTTTGCCAATATCATAAGAATAAGAACTTCCAAAGCTATAGCAAGATAAGCACCCTTTCTAAACTCACTAACTCTTTGAATATCAACTCCTCGCAACAATAATGAACTTCCTCAAATCAGGTATGACTGTTTTTGACAGATTTAATACAGAACAGCAGCATGATAACCCATTAAAATGCACATAACTCACTCTAAACACATCCTATTGACGAAAGATCAAATGCAGATTACTATACTAATGTAGGCGCCCAAGATGCAATCCCTAAACCACCCAAAACAAGCCTTATTTATTTTTGCACAAACTCCAATGTACTTCAAGATGGTACGGCCCAGCTGCAAGGGCAAATTTCCTTAATAAAATCAAAGAGACACAATAAAAATCTGGAAACTGGCAAGAATGGTCGCCCCTCATAAACAGATTTATAGATTCAATACCCAGAATGATAGCATTTTTATTTCATGAGCTATGAGCAAATCTTACATTCCTCAATGACATTCAGCAACATCAAAATATGACAAAATGTAAACTAGAACTCCAAAATGCAATTACTCAACTAGAAATGCAATTCAAACCTAATACAAGCTAACCTCTCAACTAGTTGCTATCTTTCAAGCAAGAAGATGAGCCCATGCTAGGAGGTGTGCTTTCCTCGAAGCGAGTGCCTGAAGACAATTCAGCAGCATAACGGTGTAATAGACAAAAGATCCCAAATGAGGAGCTGAGGCCAGATTATATAGACGAGAGAGAAACATCTAGAAGCTTCCAGAGGGCGCCCAAACCCTAATTTCAAATTCACCTTTTCCCTCCAAAAGATGGCGTCCTTTTTCATCAATAAAATATTTCACTTTTTTAAAATAAAATCAATCTTCTCAAAAGGGCGTCCCAATTCTTTAGTCTCAATATTTGACATTTAAATTTATAATTTATCTCCTTATGACGCCTTGACCCTCAAAAGTCCCCTTTTTAAAAACAACTTAAAGTTGTACTGCTAGGCAAGGGGTATAATATTAAAATAATAATATTATAATTAAAATACTTATCTCTCCAAGAAAAATGCGCCCAAGGCCAAGAACTGAAGTGCCAGTTGAAACAACTGAAGAAGAGGTCCAACTGAACTGAACCCAAACTGTCCACTGCCAGAAATAGAATTTACTAAAAATAGTAAATTCGCGAAGTTGCCCGGAATGCCAAACTGAACACACTACTGCGAAGCTCTCTGAAAACCCAGAAAGAATCCGCAATCAGAAACCCAAACTCCACGCAACAACCTCCTCAAAACTAGGAAACCCTAATTTCACCATCCGCATAGCCTACGGGTCTCCGGAATAGGCCAACGGTCAACTGAAATGATCACCGCTGAGAAGGGGACATTACACTAGGGGTTAGATTGGTACCTGCTAGCCTGAAAACTTCTTGCCATAATTGGCTAAGAAATTTATTATCTCGATCGTTGATGATTACTTTGGGTATTCCATGAAGGCGAAAGACTTCCTTAAAAAATAATTCTTCCACTTGAGATGCTTTGTAATTGGATGAGATAGCAAAGAGATGAGCATACTTGGAAAGTCTGTCCACTACCACATAAATACTATCCTTCCCATGTACCTTGGGTAATCCGGTTATGAAGTCCATCGATATGCTTTCCCATTTTTTATTAGGAATGGGTAGAGGTTGTAAGAGACCTATTGGGTGCCTTTGTTCTATTTTGTTTTGTTGGCAAGTTAAGCACTCCTGCACATGTTTAAGCACTTTTTTTTTTTTTAACCCTTTCCAAGAATACATCTCCCTAATTTGCTTGTATGTTTTGTAGTATCCTTGGTGACCTGCCAAAGGACTATCATGAAACTCCTTAATAATCTTGCCCTTGATTTTTGATTGTGGGGTGAGAAAAATCCTTCCCTTATATAATATAACATCATCCCATATCCTATACTCCTCGCTGGGCATCCTTCCCTCCAAGATTTTAGAGGCTTGTATATCTTTGGCATATTTTGCAACAATATCATTCCTCCAATCTTTGGAAATGCTAGTAATGGTGTTGAGGTGTGCCCACCTGGATAATGCATCCGCCACCTCATTATTGGTTCCCTTCATGTATTCTATGTCAAAATCATAAGCTTGTACTCGGCTTACCCATTTTTGCTGACGGTCATTGAGATCCTTTTGGTGCATGAAGAATCTCAAACTATTGTGGTCTGATCGGATGATAAATTTCCCACAGACTAAATATTGTCTGAATTTGGCTAAGGCATGCATAATCGCTAACATTTCCTTTTCGTATATGGAATAGTGCTTCTCAATCTCTATTAACTTTCGGCTTTCAAAGGCTATGGGATGTTTCTTCTGCATGAGAACTGCGCCAATTCCTTCTCCCGAGGCATCACAATGTAGTTTGAATGGTAGAGTGAAATCTAGAATGGCAAGGACAGGACAGGAGCTCATGGTTTCCTTGAGCCGTTCAAAAGCTTGTTGTGCTTGATCATTCCACATAAAGGCTCCCCTCTTGGTCAAATTGGTGAGTGGAGCTGCTAACTTGGAAAATCCTTTCACAAAACGCCTATAGTAACTACATAATCCAACAAAACCTCTTAGCTATGTTAATGACTTTGGCTTGGGCCATTGTTTAATAGATTTAACCTTTTCTTCATCTATGCTCACACCTTCCGCATTGATCTTGTGACCCAAGTAGAGGATTTCTTCCATTCCAAACTCACATTTTGACATTTTTGCATAAAGTGACTCTGACTCCAGGATACATAAGACTTCCTCAATGTGGCGAAGGTGTTCTTCCCATGTCTTACTATAAATCAAGATATCATCGAAGAAGATCAATAGGAACTTCCTTAACTGTTGGCGGAAAATGCGATTCATGCATGATTGGAAGGTGGTTGGTGCATTAGTGAGTCTGAAAGGTAAAACTAGGAACTCAAAATGCCCATAGTGGCATCTGAATGTTGTTTTAGGTACATCCTCCTTCATCCTGATTTGGTAATATCTTGAACGTAGATCAATTTTGGAAAAATATCTTGCTCCATGTAACTCGTCCAGAAGCTCGTCAATCCTTGGAATTGGATACCGGTTCTTGATAGTCTTTTGATTTAGGTCCCTATAGTCTATGCACATTCGCATAGTACCATCCTTCTTTTTGACTAAAACCACAGATGATGCAAAGGGGCTATTGCTTGGCTGAATATGTCCCATTTCCTACAATTCTTGAATTGGCTTTTCAATCTCTTCTTTGAATTTTCGTGGGTGCCTATAAGGAGTGGTTATTATTGGCTTAGCTCCTTCCAATTCTATAGAATGCTCGAACCCTCTCTTTGGGGGTAGACCAGGAGGAATATCTCCAAAAAATTTCCTGTGTCTTCTTAAAATGGGTTGGATATCGATGTGAACCGCCTACTCCTTAGAAGATGTTTTGTCTAATACCATGCATTGGGCGATCCATTCCCCTTGGCCGTGCCTTACAATTTTCTCTATTTTGTTGCATGATACTATTTTGCGGGATCCGTTTGGTAACCCCTTGAGAGTCACTTCTCGCCCATTATGTTGGAAACATATTTCTAGGTTCGGATTGTCCATAGTAAACCTTCCTAGAGAATTGATCCAAGGCATTCCTAGAATTACATCATTATGTAAACTTACCACATAAAATTCTCCCTTTATAGTGTGACCATCCAAGGTGATTTCCAATTTTGTGATGACTTTTGAGCATTGATCCGTAGCTCCATTGGTGAGAGCTACCTTGAACCCTTGAAAATTGTGTGCTTCTAATCTTCTTTTGGCCACTAAACTTTGGCTGATGAAATTGTGGGAGGCCCCACTATCTACTAAGGCAATAATTTTCTGCCCTTTAAGTGTCCCTTTAATTCGAAAGGGTCTATGCTCACTTGCTTGGGAGATAAGGGCCAAGGTTCCTTGCTCCTCTGGTTCCCATTTTGACCTTTTGGAGGGGGCTCTTCTTGAGTCTTCTTCCCAAGTCTCCTCAATTTTATGTATTTGACCCCTTTTGCACCTATGGCCTTGTTCCCTATTGGCATTTAAATTCGCACCTCTGGAATGCGTATTTGAAACAGATAGCTATGCACAGTAAAATTGCTCTTCAAATTAGGAGGGGAAGCTCCCTCTTGCTGATGGTGTTGAAAGAAAGTAAACTAAAAACTAAGTTTCCTATCTTTTTGATCAGCTAGAGCACAAGGTTTATTAAACACAAACGCCGTAGCTGAGATTTTCTGATTTAAGAATTCCAACTACGACTAACTTAAGCTAAAGACGTTTCTAACTTCTCAAGTAATACGCAGAGCAAGAGAAACTAGAAATGAACAGGGTTGAGTATCTGACAAAGTGCTTCAATAAACTCTTTCTCAACATACATCTACACACTTCAATGTAAGCTGAAATTAAGATCACAAAAGCATGACACAAATAACGGAAATCTGGGACGTTATACCAAGGCAAAGGAGGCTCATGATTTTATTTCTCAAACTTCTGGAACAAAAATAACTAAACACATGCCTGGAACAAGAAATTGCAGCTAAAGAGACTTGCAATCTTGTTCTTACACAAAGGGAACAGTAATTACAACAACTCCTTGTTGGCTAAAAGAGACTCAACAATTCGCTATCATAAACACACTTTGAACAACACTAAATAACAAATAGAAGGCACTTAGGCTCAGCGTTTTGTTATCACTAGCATGGTTAAAGAAAACTAACTAGCAAAGGCTCTTATTTATAGGCAAGCAGAGGAGTAGGGAACCCTAAAATCTTCTTGCTTTCACTATATAGGGCTTGCTCAACAAGCAAGCTTTATTTCTAAATCTAGAAAGAAGATAACATCTAACACCTAAGAAAGCAGGAAAAGCGAGAAACGCCAACTATTGCATTTATCTTCTTTCTCTTCTTCAAAGAATGGATAAGAATTGCTCCAAGAATAGAAAGAAAGCGGAAAGAAAGCTTCTAGAAGAAAGCTGCTTTAAATCTCAATCACATCCGCTAAAAAGCAGGAAACTATGTCCCGATTTGGTGCATCTATCTGTAATGTCCCCTTCTCGAGCATGATCTTTCCAGTTGACCGTTGGCCTATTCCGGAGACCCGTAGGCTACTCGAAAGGTGAAATTAGGGTTTCATGTTTTGAGGGATGCTCTTGCTCGAGGTTGGTTGATTTAATGGCGGATTCTTTCTGGGTTTTCAGAGAGCTTCACAATGGTATGTTTTTCTTGGCATTCTGAGCATCTTCAGGAATTTACTATTTTTATTAAATTCTATTTCTGGCAGTGGTCCTGTTGGTTTCGGCATGGTTGGCTTTCTACTTCAGACGGAATAGTTGGCTTACTCATTTTTGGCTTTGGGGCACAATTGGAGAGATAAGTTTGAATTATTTTAATTAAGTCATGTTTTAATGTTATATTTTAACATTGACCCCCCTTGGCCTAGCTACTTCACTTTAAGTTGTTTTAAAAGATGTTCTTTATGGGTGGGCGCTTCATTGAAAGAAATTAATTATATTTCTTATAAAGAAAAGTTTAATCCAAGCATAAATTGGACGCCAACTTCAAGGAGGAGATAAAGTGTTATTAAAAGTCAAAGTTTTGCTTGGAAAAGTGGGACGCCACCTATTGGAGGATTAGGGTTTCGAGAAGGGTCATCTGGAAATTATAAAAGGAAGCCATTGGTTCTCATTTGGATTATCTTTTGTCTACAGGAATGTTATGTTGCCGGATTGCCTGTGGGATTGCTTCGAGGAATGTAAGCCTCCTAGCTTGGCATTGCTTCTCGCTTGAAAGATAGCGACTAGTGGTGAGATAGTGTAGTTTGAGTGATTTATAGTGGGATTTCTTCATTGTAGTCATTGTGTGGTTTTGTAATTCAGTTTTATGTATATTAGTGAGATTTTGGAAGTGCATATTCATTACAGCAGATTGTTATTTTTATTCATAAGTCAAAAAATACAAAAAGAATCATTTTGGGCGTTGTTTAGATCTCTTTGTCTGTGAGGGGCAACCCTTTCCTTTAAGTTTCAGAATTTTTAGTGAAGCATTGAATTTTTAAAGTCAAATCGCCCCTCTTGCTGGGCCGTACCATCTGGGTTTGTCTTGGAATTTGTGCATAAAATAAATAGGAACTTTTGGGTCAGTTTTGTGTTCCAATCTTGGGCGCCATCATCTTAGGATCATATTGCATTTTGTCTCGTGAAATTTGAGTGAGTTTGGAGTGGTGAGTAAAATTGTGAGATTCAGGGCTGCTGTTCATGCATGTGAAAAACAGGACTGTCATAAATCAGATTTTCAAGTTGGTCTTTATAGTGGAGTTTTTGATCTAATCCTTATTATTCAGTGAAGGAAATTCAATATATTGTTGCAGCTCTATTCAACTCTTGATTCACGTTCACAGCAAGGCATTCTCTATCATGTTGTAAGCTGAACAGTAGTACTGTCAGCATCTCTCTAATCTTGCTATCATGTTGTGTAATTTTTAAAGTTGCATTGTAATTCTTTATTTCTCTGTCATATGGTAGCTCCCATTCCATCCTGGTTTGGAAAGCACATTCTTGACGTCGAGTACTTCAGCATTCTTGCTTATTTCCCGTAATTGCATTGTAATTCTTAGCACCTCCGTCATATGGTAGCTCCAATTCCATCTCGGGTTGGAAAGCACATTCTTGACATCGAGTATTTTCAGTTTATTAGTTGGTAGGGATCCTCTGACCATATGCTCGTCGTTCTCCGGCGCATTCTTGGTTAGAGTTCCTGTATAAGCATTTCAATTAAGACCCTCTGACCATATGCTCGCCATCATCGGCGCCATTCTTGGTTAGAGTTCCTTCCAGCTCTGTTTCTGCATTCAGATCCTCTGACCAATGCTCACACCTTTCCCTCATCGGGATCCTGGTGTACATTCTGGTTAGAGTTGCTTCAGTATCGTTTTGGTTTAGAGCTAACCCTAACGACTGTGTATTGCTCTGCTTATTGCAATTGAAAATTTGAAAAAAATTGGCTCGGTATATTTCACTATCCCATCAATAGAAAAGTTGTGTTTTACTAAGATATCCTCTCCATTTGCAATTGATCTCAGGAAATATTCGACCTCATTGGCCGCTTTTTCAAATCTTGCTGACATCATGGCAAGGTGATTTGGCAGAGTTTTATGTTTTTTTTCCATCCACTTCTGTGCAATCTTCTTGCTATATTTTCCTTGTGTATTTCCCATATCCTTTTGCATTTTCCCTTAGAGATAGTGACACTTTCAGGCCAAGGGGGAATGGAGAAACATTTCTCGATCATATCAGGTTTCAAACTACAAATCAATCTGCCATCAACTGACTAGATCTCCCTTATAGCCGGATTGAATGCTTGATGCAAGCGATTACAAACTCAAGGCTCTAAACTGAAATAGGAATAGACGCTGCTGCGAGGAGTCCAGAGTGTCCCAGGTTTCTGATTGAAGTGTTGCCTGCGCTCTCTAAAGCGTGTAGATCAAACACCGGCTTGATGTGATGCAAGTCCGTCTCAGCTGTTTTGATGTAATCATGATATAGAGTTGATTCAGTCTTGAAAACATTGGGAGTATACTCCATTTCGAAAACCTTGAAGAATGACTGTAAACCCGCCTATGTTCAGACAAGTTTTGAGCAATTTACTATTTTTAGAATGCTAATTTTTCTTCCTCCAACGGACAAATTTTTGAAATTTTTTCTGAGATTGTTGGCGTAAAAACTAACACCTCTGGAGTGCAAGTTTGTACGGACAGCTATGCACACTGCGTAATGAGTGCTCTTTAAATTAGGAGGGGAAGCTCCCTCATAGTGCGAACAAAATGCTTGAAAAAGTAAACTAAACTAATTCCTATCTTTTTGTCTCAACTGAAAGAGGCACAAGGTTAAGAAAACCAAGAACGTTGCAGCTAAGGATTTTCTGGTTTCGCAGATCATTAACTACAACTAAACTAACTACTTTAAATCTATCCAGTTCCCTCAAGAAAACAGAGCATGAGGAAATGGAGCAGGAATGTTCTATACGATAAACTTCAGGTACACTTTCACAACGTGAAGGCAAGGTGGGCACAACTATTTGCTCAGCTGGGAAGAAGTTTATTGGAAACGACAAATATATGATAAACCGGGTATAGACTCACAACATGAAGGCAAGGTGGCACGACTATCTGCTTGTCTGAAGAGGCTTATTACTCACACACATCACACGATAACCAAATACAGATTCTCAACTTGAAGGCAAGGTGGCACAACTATCAGCTCAATCTAAACAAGTTTATTGAATATGAAACACAAAGGATAGCCAACTAGGACAGTAAATTGCATAGACGAGACACGCATACAATTTACGATCAAACTAGCCACTATATCTAACTAAGGCAAGCATTCACCATCATAATTGCATGAAACCCAAGTGGCATAACAATTCATTATAACAATAAATACTCATGAACAAATACAGAACGAGCAATACTACAGGCAAGGTAGGCACAGCATATATTTCTCCCTCGTGCAAAAGTTCTTGAACAGATACAATAATAGCAATACTACAGGCAAGGTAAGCACAGCATGTATGCTATCAAGCAAAAGTTATGTACAAATGAGCAAAAGCTCTTATTTATAGACATCAAAAGGTGTAAGGAACCCTAAAATCACCTTGAGTCAACTACCATCTCGCAATGCATGCAAGATTATTGCTAAACCCTAATAAAGCAAACTATACAGTTTTCTGGAAAGCTACCATCAGTTAACCAGTACAAATTAATCTAAATTGACAATGTGCAAGCATGCACGTCCTTATTGAAACCAAGTTAACTGGAACACTACCATCAGTTAACGTAAACCCTAAATACAACTCCAAGTGAATAAAGCTAATCCCAGAATAGATATGCATGAGATGAGACAGCGAGTTAACTTGAAAAGGTAACAACAAGTTTAACTCCTGTGTTTAATGTCTATTTTGAGAGGTGGGAACTAAAGTCTATTGGCCGTGATCTTGAGCAACCAATCCCTCAACGAGATTGTTGACTGCATCACCAGCTGAAATCATCACCTGTTCTAAAATTCACTGCTTGTCAGCAATCTTGGAAATCTTTGCACTCAAACAATCATTTCACTAACTGGTAACTTTGGCAGCTCCGTAACTTAAGTGATGGCCACCATTTCTTCTGCAGCTTGATGTCTCTGACGCTTTTCCTTAATGAAAGAGTGTTGCATGACGAAACTGTGAAGTTTGACTGCGCACACTCTGGTTGTGAGAAATGCAAATGAACTTATTGCACATGCAAAATTCCAACGGTTTCTGTAGTGAGCTGGCCAAATCTGCTCTAATTTTTCCGTATTATTCTCTTTGGATTTTTACCAACAACTGATGTGTAAGCTGTTCATACGCTAATCTAATTTCTGATTGTTTGTTTGGTTTGAAGAGAGCCCGTGTATGTGCTGTCAAAAATGCTTGTTAAAGATGCACTGATACCTCTGTGGGATTCCTTTCCAAAAAGTGTAAGGTTTTTGCGTTTGCTTCAATTTAGTAGGCTTCATTTAATCCAACACAGAAGATAGGAACCATAGAAGATTGGCATGCCTTAACAAGAACAAGGAAACATGTACAACTGCTAGTAGCTTAAGAAATTCTTTTGTAGTTCATTAATGCAGGCCAAACGAACAATGTTACAAAAACCAGTGACAACTACTGTAATGAGATGGTGAGTTCTTCAGTGTAAACCGCCCTCAGTACTTTTAACATGACCCAGTAATGGAAAATGACCCATATAAGAATTTGTTAAGCTTTTTTCAGAGTTCAATAGAGGTTGTAAGACATGAACAGTAACTCCTACACTTAGACAGATTTACTCTTTTAGTTCAGGGTATTTTCTGGACTCTCAAATGCAGATTTGAAGACTTTATTTCATTAGACAAGTAGTGTAACCAGGGTATTTGCAATCAAGGGTTCAAGCATATGATCATGAACGGTGCTAGTTACTTGATGGAGTACTTTGCATTTCATTAACGGCAAAACATAAGAACCTCTCTCTTGACAACCAGGTCATGCACAGTACAGGATTCTCAACATTCCACTATCAACATTACACTATAAACTCCCTTAGATGTAACAGCAGTAAGCAGGAGTGATGGAGATACTAACAACAATCTATTATGCAATTTTCTGAGTACACAATGACTGTCATACATCAACAATAACTCCTATTTTCAATCATACATATCCTGTGACTGTTTAGATAGCAATTTCTGGACTACACTGACCTTATTCAATGCTGATAATAGACTCAGAATACAGCAATCACTTACAAGTAACTCCAGCGCCTAGAGAAGAGCCCAAAAATGGAAGAAGAATGAATCGCTTTGAACTAAAGTAATCACGCCATGGCTAAACACGTCACCAGTTGTTCCAGCTAAACACGTCCTTCCCTTCTACTGTCATAACTTCCCTAAAAGGAGCCAAACGACCCTCATATGCCAACGTTTTGTCCTGTAAAAGATGCCTGTGTGTCACATAGAGTCACATCTCCTCCTAAAAAGCCCCGAAAATAACTCAGGCTGAGTCGTTTGCTTCTGCCATCACGTTTTTCTTTAACTCGTCCAGAAAACGCGTTTTTATTTTTTTATTTTCCTCTAATCTCATTCAAACCACGCCCTTCTCTTGTTGTGATTCAGTCTTAAGCTGCGCCCATGGTTATACAATGAGTAATGCCCTCAACTCTGAATGCTAAGCTTCCAAAATACGATTCCATGAAGATGCAAAACTCTCAAATCCCAAAATCACGAAAATCAGATGATGCTTTGTTTTTCTGTCAATCCTTTTGCTGATGCCAGGCTAGGAGTGATCTCTCACACTCGAAACAAGGCGGCTAGGGTTTCCCAAACCCACATATTTCAGAAGCTCGAGTCTTCTCCATTCAAGAAGAAATGCATATCAAAAGGTTCAAAAAGTGCGAATGAATGCTTCATTTCTCTTTTTCATCTTTCACAAAATGCTCGACCAAATCACCTCTTTCTTTCTATTGGCTCAAAAGATTAATAAAGTGACTTTCTATAGTCTCTTAGAAATAAACATTTCCATGAGTCACTTTAGTGAAATTTCATAAAGTCACTTTACCCAAAAGATTTAATTAATTATTTAATATCACCTTTAGAGGATAATTTTTGCAACTTAGGTAATAATTAAATAATTAAATAAATGACTCCCTAACTTCGTCAATTACCTTCGGGAGTTGAAAGGCAATGTAGTGTTCTGAGCGGCTAGCTGGGTGGGGACATTACAGTTTCAACCCTCTAAACCGGCCTTGGAAGACAATCTGCTATACGAGACATGCAACCATATGGATTTGAGTGACTACGCCTATCAACCCTCTGAATGCACTTGATACAAATCGGTCTCAGCTTTCCTGATGAAATCATGAATTAAGACCTATTTGATCTTGAATTCAATTTGCGTGAAATGCACTCTGAAAAACTCGCTTGTTGACTGTGAACACGGCTATATTCTGACAACTTTTTTGGAAAGCTAAAAATAGCCTATTAGAGAGCAATTTTCACGGAAAAACCTGAGATATGAGTTTTGTCCAGAAAAATATTCTAAGACAACCTAGAACATCAAAAATGCGAAAATTTGACTTATACTCGACTATGCCAGGAATTTCAGTTGAGAAAATTACAGCCTCGAGAATTGATGCTTTGGAGTAAATTTTTCTGAAAAATTCTGGCACATGGGTTTTCTCGAGGAAGCTATTCTGAATCAACCCAAATGATTTGTTTTGTGAAAAGTCGCCAATTCTTCAAACATGCGAATGAATTTAAGAAGAGAAAATGGAAGAAATTAAGATAGAAGAATGAGGTTTTGATGCTTTTCTTCTGTCAAAATCACCACTCTGTCTTGAAATTCGCTAATAAGTTTAACTTGTACCTGCAAAGAAAGTGTTTTCCTTGAAATTCGCTAATAAATCTGACTTGTACCTCCAAAGAAAGTGTTTTGATGTCTTCGCCAATGATTGCTGATGATAAATTCGTCCAACTCTTGAAAATTCGCCTCTGCTCTTGAAGAACTACGAATTTCGCTCAAGCTGAATGAATGTTTAATGATGGTGCCATGAATAAATAGAGAAAATTCGCACCATAATGTTGACTGCAAGATTTAAAACCTCAACTGAAAATAGAAAGCTTTTGATTGGACCCCTCCAGTTCGAACTAAGACTGACTTGAAGTCCGGAATAAAATAATAAAAATATTCATCATGCAATTTGAAAATCCAGCACAAAGAGGCGCCAATTTTAGAAAATCGCCCTTTAATGCTCAAATATGCAAAAATAAATATTTAATATTATTTTAATCAGTTGACAAATCACGTTGAGCTCTCGGATGGATTCGGCAAACTTCACTGATTTCGAAAAGTCCTCATTTTTCCTCATAGGCGTCCATTTGCTCAAGATATTACGCTTTTTATTAACTTCCTACTTTGTAGCTGACTACAAAATTACAATTGGCCATATTCAACACTGATTTCTAGGTGATCGGGTGATGCTGAGACTGCACAGGAATATTCTTTGCGAAGCCTACAGAGTAAGGAAGAAATGTCTGCTGGGAGTCATCACTGCAAAATCCATCATTTAACACCTCAAAGAATTAGGCGCCCTTGATTAAATTGATTTCCAAGTGTCATACTTAACCATTTCTTCATACTGTCATCTGACGCTTTAAACGGTTGCTGATGATGAACGGTGAACCCTGCTGATTGGATAACAGGCTCACTGCGTGACTAGAGGTATTCCGCATCCAACGAGTATACACAAGGCACCTGAAAGCTGCATTAAGGACCCCAAAAGTAAGGGCGCCCCTGGCCTGAAAGGGCTCAAACACCATTTTGACAAAAGTACAACTCTCAACCAGATGCCCTACTTTGACCTCTGATATCGGGAGCTGGGGTAACCTGATTCGCACACGGTCTGTCTCAACGCGTAGCCAGAAGGATCTACAAGAGATGTCTCTGGAGGCGACGAAGCGAGAAAGCTGCTTCTAAGACCTCAAAAAGAAAGGCGCCTTTCCCAAGATGGAATAGACGACCAGACTTAGCCATTTTTCAAGTTGTCTTCGTTTTTCAGTATTTTGCGAAGACCTCGCACGTACAAGCATTTGGCAAATCTTGGAGGCTGACGGTTGGTCTCGTTGGATAGTTGGAGTAATTGCACACAAGTCCCGTGAAGACTTCGAAAGCAAACAACTCCATTTGACAGGCCTAAAGGCTAGGCGCCCCTGACCTACAGAGGCTATAGTGAATATTTCATGGTTCTCCACCCTCTGATTTATGTGCCTAGTAAAATCTCTGCCACGATCTCTCAGAATATTGGATTGACAGGCTGACTAGTGCGTTGCGAAACCGAACTAGAGTAGCACAGACGTCAGGAAGACCTCATCTGCAAACTCTATCATCTCAGGGGCCATCGTGAAGAGCGCCCCTGCAATTTCACCATTTGAGAAAGGTCTGTGATATGAACTCTCCTCGTAATCTCGTCTTCTGATGTTGACTGCCGAAGCTTTGGGACTCGGATGACTACATTCGATAGCTCGTCGGATAGCTAGACTAGTCGTGAAGAGATCAAATGCATCAACAATCAGGAATACCAAGATCTACCCCCTCTTTAAGAAGTGCGCCCTTGAGCTATAGGGGCGAAAAAGTTGAAAAATGACAAGCTTCTACAATCTGTAACCTCTAGAATCCTCAGCTTTTGACATCAGTTACCAGAGTTACGAGTCTTGGATAGCCTCGTGGGATAGCTCATCAGATAACTGGGGTAATTCTGAAGAGATTGACTGTATTCGTGAGCATATGCCACAAAACGTGGGCCTTCAAAAAGAAGGGCGCCCCTGGGCTACAGGGGTGCAATTTTGCTTTTCCCTGAGAAATCTTCATAAATTGACCACTAAAATCTTCATCTTGGTCACTGAAATGACCATACAAAGGTATAATTGTCGTCGTGAAATGCTCCTCTATCGTGAAATGCCTCGTTTTGTGTCCCCGATCCAGGTTCTGATCAACAGGTACTGCCTTTTATTGACAAAACATTGACAAAACTCCATGCTTGATATTGCCCAAAAACTGTATTTGACATCATTTTAGCAAGGTTTAGACTCTTTTAAGCAAAATGCCTTGATGAAGCAAAAAATTTGGTTTGGGTACAACATTAGGCTCCGTCTAGTGACCATGTCGGATACCTACGGCATAGGAGAACCCTAGAATCTCAGTGTTATGTAGACCAGTGATTTACAATTGGGCATTGGAGTCAGAAATTTTCCCTAATCACCTAAAAACATTGGAGTCTCCTAAAAACCTAACCTAAAAATCACCTAAAACAAGACTACCTAAATCACCTAAAACACGACAAAACATCACAAAACGGGGAAATACAAAACAACATAATGATAAAGCATAAAAAGTATTTACAAAATATTTACAATATTACTCCTCCCCCGGAGGGTTGAAGTGCTTAAGATATTGCCCGCTATAGGGAAGCGGGAAGAGCCTTCCATCCTGATGTGAGAGAATATATGTGTTTTCTCTTGCGGATTCATAGATCTGGAAGGGCCCTAACCAGAAGGAATCAAATTTTCCATGCATTCCTTTTGGCTCATGCCTTTTGTCCCACAAAAGGACTTGATCTCCAACTTTAAAGTCTCTATGACGAGCCTTCTTATCAAAATTCTTTTTCACTCTTTCCTGGTGCTGAGTGATTTTATCAACAACCTCTGACCTCTCCTCTTGAAGTTTCATCAGAAGTAGCATCCGCTTCTGAATAGGATCATTGAATTCTTCATCTTCCACTGCAGATGCCAGCTGTAAAGCAGACAACTCCAAAGTAATGGGCAGAATAGCTTCTGTACCATACAAAAGTATGAAAGGCAAGGTGCCAATAGCTCTTTTAGGAGTTATACGATCAGCCCAAAGAGCGTCATATAACTTGATATGCCAAGCTCACTGATTTGACTCAACTAACTTGCGTATAATTGTGACAATGTTCTTATTGGATGATTCGGCCTGTCCATTACCCTGAGGGTAATAATCTGACGAATGCAATAACATGATGTCATGATCAAAAGAAAAACTTAAAATCTCCTCTGACGAGAAGAATGTTGCATTATCAGCCAGGAATTCCGAAGCGAGAAATGATATTTTCTTTTAAAAAGTTACAAACCACTTCGGATGTAGCTCATTTAGTAGGAACCGCCTCAACCCATTTCGTAAAATAATCTGTTGCTGTAAGGACATAAACATGCCCCTTGTTGGAACTTGGATTGATTGGACCTATGAAATCAATACCCCACTGCTGAAATGGAGCATTAATGATCACTAGCCTGAGTGGGAGAGATGCCAATTTCACTTTACCAGCAAACTGCTGACATAACTGACATTTGTAAACCCATTCATATGCGTCACGGAACATAGTAGGCCAATAGTATTGTGCCCGCAAGATCTTGAATGTAGTGACCCTCGATGAAAAGTGTCCTCTGCATGCCTGACTGTGAAAAGCATCCAAAAAATTCTGCTGCTGGTCTCTACCGACGCATAGAAGAAATTTTTTGTCAAGGCCACGCTTGTATAGAACGTTGTTAACAAGCACGAAATTCTGTGCTTTCAATTTCAGTGTTTTTTTCTGCTGTTTGTCCATGTGACGTGGACATTCTCTGTATGCTGAATAATACTATAGAGGTGTGTACCATTCTTCCGCATAATCAACAAGTAGGACCAAATGAAGGTCCTCTTCAATTTCTTGCTCTGAACCAATTCCACCATTGCTTTGGAATTTACGATCTCCGTCTTCTACCAATAGCCGACAAAGACCTTGCCCGCGAACAAGCTTGGTTGGCCTAATCTCCACATCATATTCTTGAACTTTCGCAATCCAATTCCCTCTTTTTGTGTCCATCTCCTGTTGAGTTAACACACTTTTGACCACTGGATCGGTGACATACACCGTTGTATGAGAATTCAAAAGATAAAATCTGAAATTCTTGACAGCTTTGACGACAGCATAAGTGTTCTTCTCAATCTGGGAATAACGCATCACAACATCTTTAAAATTAGCACTCATAAAAGCAATAGGAGATTCTCCCTCCTCGCTGAGCTTCTATGTCAGAATGGCAGACAGTGAGTGTTCTGACGCATAATAGTAAAGGATAAAATCCTTCTGGAAGTCTGGCCGAACTAACACTGGTGCGTTAGCAATAGTTTCTTTGATTTTAGTAAAGGCCTTCTTGCCTTCTTTTGTCCATACAAAAATGGACGTCTTCTTCATCATTGCTGAGATCTCCTTTGTCAGCTCTAAGAAATCAGGTACGAACCTTCGAATAAAGTTAACTTTACTGAAAAAGGAGTGCACTTGCATTTTGCTTGTAGGAAGAGACAGGTTTCTGATTGAATCCACCCGATTCGGATCTATTTTGGTCCCTTCTTTGGAAACGATATGGCCAAGTAACTTGCCTTCTGTCACCGCAAAGATTATCTTCTTCGGATTCAAAGATATTTTGTGATACCTGCATCTCTCGAACACTTCCACAAGATGTGAAAAGTGATCACTCCGTTTATCTGAAAAAACGATTAAGTCATCAAGATAGATGACTATGATCTTATTCCTAAGATCCCCAAACGCTAAATCCATGGCCCTTTGAAAAGTAGCACTGGCGTTGATAAGGCTGAAAGGCATCCTTTCATAAGCAAACATTCCCCACGGCGTGGTGAATGTTGTCTTGATCTGATCCTCCTCAGCCACTGCAATCTGATTATAGCCAAAAAAACCATCAAGAAATGATAGCATCTCTGATCCAGTAACTGTCTGCAATGTATGCTCCATGATAGGTAAGGGATAGTTGTCCTTTAAGGACGATTGATTCAAGTTCTTGAAATCAACGCAAAATCTGATTTCTTCGTTCTTTTTGCGCACAGGAACAATGTTTGACACCCAGGTGGAGTGATGAATAGGAAATATTATCCTCGAGTCCACCATCTTCTGAATTTCCGCGTAGATAGTACTCTGAATTCACGGATTATAATGTCTTTGTTTTTGCCTAAAAGGCTTAACATCAGACTTCAGCGGAATTGTATGAGACAATTCTATGGGTGTGAAGATCTTTAAATCTTCATATGACCAGGCGAAAACATCCTTGTACTGCTTGAACAAGGCGATAAACCTCTCAGTTTCTTCAGGAGTACAACACTTGCCTAAATTCACAAGCCGAGGCTTGTCTTCAGTACCTATGTTGACTTGAATATATTCTGATGAAGTATTCACCCCTGACATTTTCTGATCTTGGATGTAACGATCATGCCTGTCAAAAATATCCTCTAAGGATACAAAACCTTGAGGAATCTGATTTCCCTTCAATTGTATGATTCCAGATTCTGTAACCTCAGAGTCTTCAGCAATTAACTCTCTGTAAGGAGTTGAACTCCCTTCAAAGAACAATTCTTTGTAATTGTCTCCCATGACGAGAAATTCTTCGATACCCTCATCGTCATTGAAGACTTGCCAGTTGTCTGAATTATCAGGAACAGCTAGTCTGTAGATTAGCTCAATAGCAAATGAATTCTGACGAAAGTCAGAGTTTGGCATAAAAAGAGCGGCTGAAACTGCAAGTGCATCAGCTTTGCTATTGTTCATTCTCGGAATATAGTTGATGTTAAATGCATCAAACCAGTTGATTGCATTCCACACCCTCTGCCTGTAGTTTTGAAGACGATTCTTTCTTACGTGAAACTGCTCTCTGACCTGCTTAACGATCAGCTCTGCATCTCCTTCAACTTGAAGCAGCTTGATCCCCATATCCTTTGCGTTTTTGAGACCTAATAAAAGCGCCTCATATTCAGCAGTATTATCAGTGCAATCGAATTGCAACCTATATGCAAAAGGATATAGATGACCTTCGAGAGAGATAATCACTACTCCCGCTCTAGAGCCTAAAGTCGAACAACTACCATCAAACTACATCGTCCACATTTTAGATTCTTCATTTGACAATTCTGTGGTAAGTGCAAAATTCTGACAATCTTCCGTCACTTCTGACAACATAGCATATGTGCCTGGACTCGTGTCTTGGTATAACAGTTGAGCATGTGGGTCCTGGGACTTCACCACCGTAAACTTTGATTTGGCTTCCGGTTCCAGCTTAAAAGTTCCTTTCTTCAATGGGATTGTCGCGAACGACCAATCCATCTGTATTTCTCCTCCGAGATCTTTGCAGAAACTTCTACTAAGCAACATCCCGTAGCTAGTAGGAATATCAGCCACCAAGATGGTCATCATGATCTTTTTCTCTGGACATGACGCTAGCCTTAGTTGCGCATCTTTGAGTTGACCGACTAACGGCACCGGCTTAGACTCAAGTGAATAACACTTTTCCTGAGTAGGGGTGCATGAAAGTCCCAATGCATTCATAATTTGTAAAGGCATAACATTGTCAGAAGCTCCGCTGTCAATTATACAATTGCTCAGCTTGAAACCTCCTATATATAAAGATATATAGAATGGTTTGGGCTTCTCTTCTGCAGGAATGGAGGATTGTAGCAATGTTGGCTGAACGACAATCTTCTTTTTAAGAACTTTCAAGATTCTATCCAGCTGCTCTGGATGATCTTGTAAATACTCCAGTTGAGAGATCTGTACCTTCGTCTTCATCATAGAAGACACGATGTCAAAACTTGCTGAAGACGTATCTGAAGCAGTTGGCAAGATGTTTTCTTGTGAAGGTTTAAGATTAGAAGTAGAAACTACTTCCTTTGCTTTTGTATTCAAATTTCGCTTCTCCTCTTCCTCCTTCTGTGCCTTAAAATGCTAAGCACGTGTGAACACAGGTGAGGTGATATTTTCATGATTCACTGCAAGAGAAAAATTGCGGGATTCTTCTTCTTCTTCTTGATTTACGGGTTCTTGATCAAAGTATCCCGTTGCGGAGTTGCCATCAAACTCGTATGTCTGTGAACTGGAAGGTATGAAACTTGAACTGGGAGCAGAATCGGCAAATCCCATGAGCTGATTCATTCTTTGATTTTCCGGACAAGTAGCTCCGGTGTGCTCAACTGAGTCATGGAACGTGCAAAAGACTGTAGCCGTTTCAGCTTCATTATTTTGTCTCGGTTCTCCTTGTGGAAACTTTGACTTGAAATTATTGTACGGCTGGAAGTTATTTCTCCTCGGCTGGTACGGTTGTTGTGGTTGAAAAGGTGGTGGGGGCAAGGCTGGTTGCCCTTGAGGAGGTGACTGTCTCTTCAGCATTGTCACCTCGTTTACTACCTTCTGTAGCAACGAATCGGCCGACGCTTGCACGAGCGGCCTAATCGAATCATCTTTCATCTTTCCCGTTGTAATCATGTTATCTTCAAGCTCAATTGCTTCACGAGTGGCCTGATCGAATCATCTTTCATCTTTCCCGTTGTAATCATGTTATCTTCAAGCTTAATTGCTTCTTCTTGGAGGTGTTGTAGATCATCTTCTTTGCTTATCTTCAGGAAAAAGGAAATTTCTGACGGCAGCACGTTGATGAAAGAACTCATCAAAATTTCATTAGACAAAATTCAAGGTATGGGAAAGACGTGTAACGAGGTGATTAAACCTAGCCACGAATTCCCTCATTGGTTCATGCTTTTACATCTTTGAATTTGAGAGTTGTGCAAATAGTCTATGACTGTCCTCGGCAGGCTTGAATCTTGCCAAGAACTTCTCGCTCATGACAGCCCAACTGGTGATAATTCCTGGCTCAAGATTATTGAACCAGTCTGTTGCGTTGTTCTCAAGAGTCTCCACGAAAAGACATATGGCAATGTCTTCATGCGCAACATTTCCAAACGGAACAAGCCTTTGTGAATGCTGATAGATGTTCATCTGGATGTCTGGAACCATCGCCATGAAATCTCGGGAAAAACTTGCATGAACCTTTGGGTAGTTCATGATGTCCTACTAAAGCCAACGGTCCAATATTGTCGCCCCAAGGCAAGGGGGTTGGATGTCTTGCGTTTCTTCCGTTGTGACCGTTGTGATTATCATTATTATTGCGATCACCCATTTCTGCAGTTGGAATGGGAATCTCTTCTTCGAAAATCTCTAATTCAGTGAACTGATCAGGAGCCTCTTGGAAAACAGGATATGGCTGGATGGGAGGATTACCTCTCCTTCTAGTATAAACTCGGTACGCCAGGATGCTCAATTCCACGCGGGAGGTGGCAAAACTGGTCTACCTGCTGCAAGATCTGCTTTCTCTTCTTCTTTGTCCAGAGTTGTAGCTGCGTTTCTCCACTGAGTGGTAGATGTATGATTTTCAAAAATAAAAGTGCGCAAGCTACTGATAATATCTGATTGTTCTGCTTCGACGAAGACTAAATTCGGCTGAATAACAAGCAGAATTAGTGCTGGTTGTTGTACTGGAGCAGTAGGATGCCAGATAGTCATAACCGTGCAAGGCCAAGCTTTGGGAAGTTTCCGATGCCTCGTGCCCCACGGTGGGCGCCAGAAAACTATTGGTGTAAAAATTAACACCTCTAGAGTGCAAGTTTGTATGGACAGCTATGCACACTGCGTAATGAGTGCTCTTCAAATTAGGAGGGGACGCTCCCCCATAGTGTGGACAAAATGCTTGAAAAAGTAAAATAAACTAATTCCTATCTTTTTGTCTCAGCTGAAAGAGGCACAAGGTTAAGAAAACCAAGAAAGTTGCAGCTAAGGATTTTCTGGTTTCGCAGATCATTAACTACAACTAAACTAACTACTTTAAATCTATCCAGTTCCCTAAAGAAAACAGAGCATGAGGAAATGGAGCAGGAATGTTCTATACGATAAACTTCAGGTACACTTTCACAACGTGAAGGCAAGGTGGGCACAACTATTTGCTCGGCTGGGAAGAAGTTTATTGGAAACGACAAATATACGAGAAACCAAGTACAGACTCACAACGTGAAGGCAACGTGGCACGAATGTCTGCTTGTCTGAATAGGCTTATTACTCACACACATCACACGATAACCAAGTACAAATTCTCAACTTGAAGGCAAGGTGGCACAACTATCAACTCAATCTGAACAAGTTTATTGAAAACGAAACACAAAGGATAGCCAACTAGGACAATAAATTGCATAGACGAGACACGCATACAATTTACGATCAAACTAGCCACTATATCTAACTAAGGCAAGCATTCACCATCATAATTGCATGAAACCCAACTGGCATAACAATTCATTACAACAATATATACTCATGAACAGATACAAAACGAGCAATATTACAGGCAAGGTAGGCACAGCATATATTTCTCCCTCGTGCAAAAGTTCTTGAACAGATACAATAATAGCAATACTACAGGAAAGGTAGGCACAACATGTATGCTATCAAGCAAAAGTTATGTACAAATGAGAAAAAGCTCTTATTTATAGACATCAAAAGGTGCAGGGAACCCTAAAATCACCTTGAGTCAACTACCGTCTCGCAATGCATGCAAGATTATTGCTAAACCCTAATAAAGCAAACTATACAGTTAACTAGAAAGCTACCATCAGTTAACCGGTACAAATTAATCTAAATGGACAATGTGCAAGCATGCACATCCTTATTGAAAGCAAGTTAACTGGAACACTACCATCAGTTAACGTAAACCCTAAATACAACTCCAAGTGAATAAAGCTAATCCGAAAATAGATATGCATGAGATGAGACAGCGAGTTAACTTGAAAAGGTAACACCAAGTTTAACTCCTGTGTTTAATGTCTATTCTGAGAGGTGGGAACTAAAGTCTACTGGTTGTGATCTCGAGCAACCAATCCCTCAACGAGATTGTTGACTGCATCACCAACTGAAATCATCACCTGTTCTAACTGCCAATTCACTGTTTGTCAGCAATCTTGGAAATCTTTGCACTCAAACAATCATTTCACTAACTGGTAACTCTGGCGGCTCCGTAACTTAAGTGATGGCCACCATTTCTTCTGCAGCTTGATGTCTCTGACGCTTTTCCTTAATGAAAGAGTGTTGCATGACGAAATTGTGAAGTTTGACTGCGCACACTCTGGTTGTGAGAAATGCAACGAACTTGTTGCACATGCAAAATTCCAATGGTTTCAACCATCTAAACCGGCCTTGGAAAGACAATCTGCTATACGAGACATGCAACCATATGGATTTGAGTGACTACGCCTGTCAACCCTCTGAATGCACTTGATACAAATCGGTCTCAGCTTTCTTGATGAAATCATGAATTAAGACCGATTTGATCTTGAATTTAATTTGCGTGAACTGCACTCTGAAAAACTCGCCTGTTGACTGTGAACACGGCTATATTCTGAAAACTTTTCTTGAAAGCTAAAAATAGCCTATTGAAGAGCAATTTTCACGGAAAACTCTGAGATATGGGTTTTGTCCAGAAAAATATTCTAAGACAACCCAGAACATCAGAAATGCGAAAATTTGACTTCTATTCGACCATGCAAGGAATTTTCAGTTGAGAAAATTAGAGCCTCAAGAACTGATGCTTTGGAGTAAATTTTCTTGAAAAATTCTGGCACACGGGTTTTCTCAAGGAAGTTATTCTGAATCAACCCAAATGATTTGTTTTGTCAAAAGTTGGCAATTCTTCAAACATGCGAATGAATTTAAGACGAAAAAATGGAAGAAATTAAGACAGAAGAATGAGGTTTTGATGCTTTTCTTCTTTCAAAATTGCCACTTTGCCTTGAAATTCGCTGAAAAATCTGACTTGTACCTACAAAGAAAGTGTTTGCCTTGAAATTTGCTGATAAATCTGACTTGTACCTGCAAAGAAAGTATTTTGATATCTTCGCCAATGATTGCTGATGATAAATTTGACCAACTCTTGAAAATTTGCCTCTGCTCTTGAAGAATTACGAATTTTGCTCAAGCTGAATGAATGTTTAATGATGGTGCCATGAATAAATAGAGAAAATTCGCACCATAATGCTGACTGCAAGATTTAAAACCTTGACTGAAAATAGAAAGCTTTTGATTGGACCCCTCCAGTTCGAACTAAGACTGACTTGAAGTCCGGAATAAAATAATAAAAATATTCATCATGCAATTTGAAAATCCAGCACAAAGAGGCGCCGATTTTAGAAAATCGCCCTTTAATTCTCAAATATGCAAAAATAAATATTTAATATTATTTTAATTAGTTGACAAACCACGTTGAGCTCTCGGATGGATTCGGCGAACTTCATTGATTTCGAAAAGTCCTCATTTGTCCTTATAGGTGTCCATTTGCTCAAGATATTACGCTTTTTATTAACTTCCTACTTTGTAGCTGACTACAAAATTACAACTGGCCATATTCAACACTGATTTCCGGGTGACCGGGTGATGCTGAGACTGCGCAGGAATATTCATTGCGAAGCCTACAGAGCAAGGAAGAAATGTCTGTTGGAAGTCATCACTGCAAAATCCATCATTTAACACCTCAAAGAATTAGGCGCCCTTGATTAAATTGATTTTCAAGTGTCAACCATTTCTTCATACTGCCATTTGACGCTTTAAACGGCTGCTGACGATGAACGGTGAACCCTGCTGACTGGATAACAGGCTCACTGCGTGACTAGAGGTATTCCGCATCCAACGAATATACGCAAGGTACCTAAAAGCTGCATGAAGGACCACAGAAGTAAGTGCGCCCCTGGCCTGAAAGGGCTCAAACACCATTTTGACAAAAGTACAACTCTCAACCAGATGCCCTACTTTGACCTCTGATATCGGGAGCTAGGGTAACCTGATTTGCGCACGGTCTATCTCAACGCGTAGCCAGAAGGATCTACGAGAGATGTCTCTGGAGGCGACGAAGCGAGAAAACTGCTTCTAAGACCTCAAAAAGAAAGGTGCCTTTCCCAAGATGGAATAGACGACCAGACTTGGCCATTTTTCAAGCTGTCTTCGTTTTTCAGTATTTTGCAAAGACCTTGCAGATACGAGCGTTTGCCAAATCCCGGAGGCTGACGGCTGGGCTCGTTGGATAGCTAGAGTAATTGCGCAGAAGTCTCGTGAAGACTTCGAAAGCAAACAACTCCATCTGACAGGCCTAAAGGCTAGGCGCCCCTGACCTACAGAGGCTACAGTGAATATTTCATGTTTCTCCACCCTCTGATTTATGTGCCTAGTAAAATCTTTGCCACGATCTCTCAGAATATTGGATTGACAGGCTGACTGGTGCATTGCGAAACCAGACTAGAGTAGCACAGACGTCAAGAAGACCTCATCTGCAAACTCTATCATCTCAGGGGTCATCTTGAAGGGCGCCCCTGCAATTTCACCATTTGAGAAAGTTCTGTGATATGAACTCTCCTCGTAATCTCATCTTCTAACGTTGATTGCCGAAGCTCTGGGACTCGGATGACTGCATTCGATAGCTCATCGGATAGCTAGACTAGTCGTGAAGAGATCAAATGCATCAATAGTCAGGAATACCAAGATCTACCCCCTCTTTAAGAAGTGCGCCCTTGAGCTACAGGGGCGCAAAAGTTGAAAAATGACAAGCTTTTGCAATCTGTAACCTCTGGAATCCTCAACTTCTGACGTCAGTTACCTGAGTTACGAGTCTCGGATAGCCTCGCAGGATAGCTCATCGGATAACTGGGGTAATTCTGAAGAGATTGACTGTATTCATGAGCATATGCCACAAAACCTGGGCTTTCAAAAAGAAGGGCGCCCCTGGGCTACAAGGGCGCAATTTTGCTTTTCCCTGAGAAATCTTCATAAATTGACCACTGAAATCTTCATCTTGGTCACTGAAATGACCATACAAAGGTATAATTGTCGTCGTGAAATGCTCCTCTATCGTGAAATGCCTCGTTCTGTGTCCTCGATCCAAGTTCTGATCAACAGGTACTGCCTTTTATTGACAAAACATTGACAAAACTCCATGCTTGATATTGCCCAAAAACTATATTTGACATCATTTTAGCAAGGTTTAGACTCTTTTAAGCAAAATGCCTTGATGAAGCAAAAAATTTGGTTTGTATACAACAGAGATATGGGTTTTGCTCAGAATTTCGTTGCGAGACAACCCAGATCATCCGTTTTTGAAAATTTTGATTCTAGACTAAGAAAGCAGCAAACCCTATTTTCTTCAATTTTTCACGAAAAAAGCTGGCATCTAGATTTTGTTTAGAATACAATTAGAAATGGACCCAGTTGATCAAATTTGAAAAATACTGATGGCTGATCGAAAAAGCAGCCAACCCTAAAATTTGAAATTTGCTTGAAAAAACGCTGTGATATGGGTTTTCTTCAGAAGACTGATTTGAGAGGACCCAGATGATCAAAAATTGAATGCACTAAGGATTTCACTGACATGCAAATAAAAAGCAGCTGCTGCAACTTGATGGACTTCTTGAAAAAAATTTCAGAAGAATGAGAAAATAAGACCCAGATGGCTGAAAATTTGAAAATCTTGGCCTTCTTGAAAAATTTGATTTTCTGGATGAAAAATCATGAAAAAGCAAGGCCTTATATTGCTGGTCTGAAAAATTTAATGAAGAATCATCAAACTTGAGTTCTTGAATCATGAAATATAACTTCAAATCTGCTGCTCCAACTTTCTCCTTTGAATGCTACCTACAAAAATAATGAAAATTACATTGAGGAGATGCATTAAATACACTTAGGGTTTGAAATAGGTTTGCTTTCTTTTGCTTTTATCTTCAAAACCCTAAAATCAACTGTTCAATGACCTTGGACATCCTCTTCCTCTTGCCATCTTTGAAATTTTGAAAATTTTGAAAATTTTCACTAAGGCATTGTGAGTTGGGCGCCCTTCTTGGCTAGGGGTGCCCATTTTCTCCAGAGTTGGCCACTTTTTAGGAATTTTCAACTTTTCTCAATTTTGACCCCTGGTTTGACCTCGATTTTTGGATGTTCAGTTGATCCGGCAAATGAGCTGAATGATTCATCGCGTAGCCTGACTGAATCTGGAAAGATTGTTCTAGAGGCACCTCTGGCGAAAAACTTCGTTTTGACCTTCAAATTCATGGGAGCCTATTTCCTCCAGGGGTGCCCATTTTGTCCAAAGTTAGCCATTTTTCCTGATTTTCAAGTTCTTCCTTTTCCCTTTGATCTTCTGATGAAATATTGATTCCGGGAGCTACGCTGATCAAATCGACTGGCTGTTAGATTCACTGGATAGCTTGGATGATTCCGACAAAGTGATCTTGGAGGCTTCATTGACGAATTCCATCATTTCAGAGCTCAAAATCTTGGGCGCCCTTTCTCTCCAGGGGCGCCCAACTTCATCAGACTTAGCAATTTTTATGATATCTTCATCACTTTCTCTTCTACAGACGATCTCGTCAAATCCGGGGACTTGGAGCTCGGATTGGCTGATGGCTGGGCTTGTCACGAAGCTGAGAAGATTTTGGAGGGGGTTCTCTGGTAGTTACTTCGCCAAAAAGTTAGATTTGGGCCTTCAAAAGCTTGGGCGCCCAACTCATCCAATGTTAGAATATTTTCATTGATTTTCACCTTGCTTTTGATTTTCAAAATTTCACTCTCGTCAAACCCTCTGTTTAGCCTTTTGCATCTGACAATTGCCATCTCGGATTGACGTGCTGGAGCTCTTATTGGAAAGCTTGATCAAATCTGACGAAGTCACGTTAGAGCTTCACTGGCGGATTCATCTGTTTGGACACTCAAAAACTTGGGCGCATTTCTTCACCAGGGGCGCCCATGTGCTCCAGACTTAGAAAATTTTTCATTAGATTTTATCTTCAGATTCAAACCTTCATTTTGTACCTTCCACTTTGACCTGGATTTGCTTGAGATTGGCCAGTCGGATGCCCTGACAAAGATATTCGTTGCGAAGCAGACTGAATTCCGGAGAGATTGAGTATTTTAGCAAACCCTAACTGTTGGATTTGCCCCTTCAAAAAGTTGGGCGCCCTTCTTCACCAGGGGTGCCCAAAGTTCCCAGACTTAGTCAAATTTTGATGATTTTCATATTTTTATATTCTAACTTCTGTTTGGATCCTCCCTGTTTGACCTCGAATCCCAGATGGCTGGATGATCCGATGACTGCACCGTTGGATTCATTGTGAAGCTGGAAGAAGACTGAGCAACTTTGCTTGGGGGCTTAAACCCTAATTTCAACATTTAATGCCCTAAAAAGATGGGCGCCTATTCTCTCCTGGAGCGCCCATGACAAGCAGTGTTAGAAAATTTTCACAGTTTTCACCTTCTTCTCCGTTCTTTGTGCTTGCTTACCAACTCACCTTCTGTTCAACGCCTAAGTGTTGAGTGTGACGCCTAGCAGCTGACTAACCTCCAATGATGACCTCGAAGCTCCTAATATGCTTCTGAAAAAGCAGAATAGACCCATTAGGGCAAAACTGATTATTTTGAGATTTTGACTGCACCAGACTGATATGGAAGTATTTTGAGCCAATCAAAATTAGTTTGAACCCTGTCGGTAACTTTCTATTTTTAGAAAGTTTTGCCAGTATCCGTTTCAAAAGAAACCCAGAAAAAGTTACTATTTTTAGGAAATTTCTAAACAGCAACAGTTTTCCTAAATAGTAGGGATGAAAAACTAAGATCTGGGTTTTGTAGATTAGGTCGCTCTGAGCAGACCCAGATCATCAGATTTTCAGAATTTCACATTTTAACCCCTCATGCAAGACCCGCACACCCAAATTTTGACCTTTTTTGACAAATTTAACAAGACTTTTATTCATTTCTTCAAAATGTCTAAGTGTAACAAAAAATTTAATTTTGGGGTGCAAAATTCCCAACGCCCTTTGCATTTGAAACGAAGGCCTTGATCCATAAGCTCTCTTTTTTGTATGCTTGCCTCTCTGTCAAGGCATCGGTGTCCTTTTTCCCAAAGTTCATTGCAAAAGTGACAATTTCTCCTTCTATCATCCCTCCTTGCTTGGTTTTGTTTTGGTTGAGATTTGTATATAGATTGCCTTATCTTTTCTTTTGGAGAACTGGATTCTACTTTGATGGCCCTTTGAATTGCTTCTCCCATGGTTTGGGGCTCCAAGGGATTTACGATGTTTTTGATTGACTCCTTGAGACCTTCAATAAATAGGTAGGTGAGTCTTCTTTGTGATAAATCAAGAACCATAACTGCTATTCTTTGAAATTGATTTGCGTCTTCTTGCACCATTCCTTGCTGCCTTAGTTGAGTGAGTTTTTGAAGTACCACTCGGGGTGCCTTTGATCGAACCTATTAATGAGTTTTTGAGTAAAGTCATTGTATGTGTTTACATTTTGGTGACCTTGTGTGATGAGTCTGTGGTGCCACCAATCGTGGGCTATCTTTGATAGGTGTAGAACAGCAAATTTGATTGCATCCTCTTCGGTCATAGGGCTGAGAGAGAGATAAGTATCCAACTTTTGCACCCAAGATTGGGCAGTGATCTTTCCAGAACTGTCAAATGAAGGCAAGGTCATCTTGTTGACCCTAGATTTGAGATCTTTGTTGTTATGATTCCTTCCTTTGCTTGCCTTGGCTTGAGTCTTGACTTCCTAATATTCTTTGAAAGGTACTAACTTTTGAACAGCCGGGTCTAACGCTGCGTACATAAGCGCGATATCTTCTGCACTATACGAGTTTTGTCCCTCCACTTCACCTATGGCATCTTGGTTTGGAAGGAAAGGAGGCATGGTTGGTCTTTGAGAAGAACTTTGAGTTGAATGCTCGTTCTCGAAATGATTGGATTGTACCTCCTTCCTTGGATTGGCTATCTCTTGTGTGTGATGGCTATTTAAGCTTTGGAGAGTCTGAAGAATGAGTAGATTGGTCTTTTCGAATTTTTTCGTTGGTGTGTTCCATAAAGCTCTTCAATTCTTGGGCTAGCTAGTCTGCCTTGGTTCCATTCTAGTGATAAGTCTGCATTATGGTGTCTTCCTCACAGGATGGCAGGACTGATGCTTTGATACCACTATGATGATCCTCAATAGGTAAGACTTTGCTCACAACTCAGATTCTTAAAAAAAACAATATTACTTCAATGGAGAGGCCTGAGAAATAATCTATTCAGAAATATGTATATGTGTATATTATATTTATACTTTATTAAATGTAATTGTTGTGAGTAGTCGTTCTGGTTTAAAATACAAATGGCAGTGTAGTTGGAATTTAGTAGATCATATGCTGACAAGGATAGATTGTTCAATAGTTTATATGCCAATCGATCCTAGTATAAAATGAGACTATGTCTGAGATAAGTTCGATATGTATAAGTCTAGTATTTAGTGATCAATAAGACGGCTGTTGTGAAAGCCGAGTATACTGGAATCTTTCTCACGTTCTTCTTCTTAGACTGCTGGAGTGGCGATTAATGTATATTAATCCTATTTGATGCTCCGTGCCGCACTCCTGTATCTGGAAGATGCCCCATGACTTAGTTTATGAAGCGGTAGGCTATGAGTTTCTTCTTAGGGCGCCCCTCACTTTGCGCGTGTGGAAAGATATCCCGTTTCTTCAGCAGCGATGCCTCTTAATTCTTCTGGATGCTCTTACTAAAGGTCTGGTGTAAGATCAATGTGGTTTCCAGCAGCGATTTCTTCTTGATTTCTCCATATGCCTTCCAGCTTCTCACGAGTTCCCTATTTAAGAGTTTCCCTGAGTCGTGCTTTTCCTTGGACACCAGATGCGTCTCCCTGAAGGGGTATGACCATTCACAATAATTTCCACAATTGTCATTAGTCAGAAATAATAAGCATCGATTTACTTATAATTGATTTATTGGGATATGCCGATTAGATGTTAGTTAGAATACATTGATTTGAATGTATTAATTTTAATACATTGATTTAATATATATTTTAATATATTGATTTTTATATATAAAAATCATTATATTGAAATCATCATATTTATATAGGTAAATAAATGTTTTCTTTGGTAAGACATTATTTGGAAATAATAAATTCAATCTTTAGTTAATACTTATCTATCTATGATGGGGACATCACAAAGAGCTGCAAGGTTGGCTCAATAAATGCATCACCATTCATCATAGGAATTTGGTGTATTTTTTCAAAAAATCCCACCACTGCCTTGACCAAAACCAAAATTTATCAATTTTCTATTATCTATCTAATATTTATAATGCATTTCAAACTCTCAAAGGTCATCTTGGAGGCCTTGACTGGAAGATACTCTTTGCCTGCTGATATATGGGCAGCTTTGCAATATTTGCTAGTTGCTTTTCTACACCAAAGGAAAAGTCTCTTGAGGCACTTGAAGATGCCCTTGTCACCTTTACATAATTTGTGAAGGGCTTGCTATAAAACAACATTGGATTTAGATGGTATCCAATGACATGGAGATAGAAATGCATTTTCCAATCCCATCTATCATTAATGATCTCCCATATCAATATGTATTCCTCCCCTTCATTTTGCATCTTGGTCATAATAGCCTCAAACTTATCTATGGCCTCATAGAAATAGCCCATGAGGTATTTTTCACCATCAATTAGCTGCAAAACTCCAACAAGTCCTTATATTTGCACAATCTGTTTTGCATTTGACAAAAAATTCTCATAAAAAAGAAATGTGGTGTTGATCCTTTTATCCAATTAACTAATGTAATGTCCCCTTCTATTTGACATTGACATATTGGCAGGATTAGCCTATTAGTGGCTCTCGTAGGCTAATGAGGCATGGTGAGAGAGTCATCTGGCAGTCATTTGGTGATTATTTGGCTCAGTATTTGATTGGAGTAAGGTTTTCCATTAGATATCATTGTTATTTCTATTTATGGAAACCTTATATTATAATTTGATGTTGAGATGCACTTTATTAATTATATTATATTTTCATATTTTATAAAGTGCAAATAATTAAAAATATATTGGAATCTTCTAGAAGTCAAAAAACTAATATTATTTTATTGAGGCCAACCTCTAGAGGAAATGCATAAATAGACATTGAGGTCTCACTCTTGAGCATCCAGATTTGTTGTTGATGATTGGTGATTTCTTCTTGAGCATTTGTGGAGCCAAGTGGTCTGCAGATAATCAATTGGTCTTTGGGAACGAAAACTCCCATTGATTGCATAACTGAGGAAGTGAAATATCTCTTGGAGGGTTGCAGATTGGAGGTGATATTTCAGTCACTTCATTGGGCAAAATTTGTGGCTAAAAGCCAATTTTGCATGATATCGATTATAGTTGCATTGGAGGGTTTTGTTGATCTTGTTCTACATCGAACTCATCATTGAGGGAGTAGAATTATATATATAATTTGATTATACCAGCAATCTGATATTTATTTCAGTCATGGCGACTAGCATCATGGAGGCACGATTTTAGTTAATACTCACTCGTGCTTGAGCGATTTTACTTGCTACTTGGGGCACTCACTTCCTTGGAGGATAACAATAATATTTGATTCATTTTGGGGGCTTGGCAGATTGGGATTTATTTTATACAAAATTATTTCCTTTAGAACAGGGGCGGCTGGGTCTGCAGTTCAATTTGGGCTTGAGGAGACATCAATTCACTTGGTATTGCTTGCTTCTTCAATTAGAGACAAGGGTGACATCATACTCCAGGTTCTTTGGCTTTACATTGTAATTTCAATAGCACATTAGGGCATTCGATTGGCTGTAGTTGTTCATCATGGTGCATAAAAAATCTGAGTATAGTTAGAGCCTTGATGTAAGCCAAGAGTCTTGGCATTTATACATTCTCCATTGTAGAAGTCTTTGCATTTGAATATTGATATCAGCTATTGAGAGTTTCCAATCATTAAAGTAGCTTCTTGAACATTGTATGATGATGCATGTCAATTGTTTGACAAATTGCTCATAGGCTGTAAGGGCATTGTTTTCACATAGTTTTCATTTATATGCATTCAAAAATTCAAAAAGATAAGTGCATTGCTTTTAGGAGTTATTTTCAGTTTATTGTAGAAGCTTTAATCTTTAAAAATCAGTTTGGTACCACACATATCAAGCAACAAAAACTCAGACCAGCAACCAAGACAATTCATGCAAACTGTTTGGCAATATTCCTTGGGCAAGAAATCAGAAAAATTATATCAGATTGGGCAAGGGATATTACAGTGGTATCAGAGCGGTTTCCTGCCATCCTTTGGGTTAGAATTTGACTTCATTTATGCAACAAAGTGACAGAACTAAGAGGTATACAGCTAGAGAAGAAAGGAAACAAACACAGTGGCCCCGACACCCTGAACAAGACACATTATCAGCAGCTGTTGCAGCAAGACACCAAGAGATTGGTGGCACCATGGAGGAAAGAAGGGAAGGTAGCCCTCCTAGAAATGAAAGGAGGAATGTGGATAGAGGTGAAGAATTGTTGGAAAGAATGGCCCAAGCATTTGAGGGATTTTCAGCCTCCTTGCAGCAGCAGATTCAGCAAAACAGAGTTATTATAGAAAACAAAACAAGGAATAACAGGGATCAAGATGATGACAGGAGTATAGCAGGGTCAAGGCAGGTACAAGGAGCAACTTCCCGCATTGCGGATAGACCAACACAACCCACTTTCTTGAGGGAAGAACGTGCAGTGGAAGAGAATGTTGAAGAAGTTGAGGAGCCCACCTTTGTTGATGCATATATGGCTGCTCATGATGAATGGCGACTATTGACACCTGAAGCACGAGAGCTCATGCATTTTGATCGATTTGTACAATCAAGAATGGACTACTATAGGTCTCGACATGAGAGGAGACTTCGGAATCAGAATAAGGATCTTAAGCAAGCTACTAATAAGCTTACATTGCCCATGTTTGATGGTAGTGGCAAGACTATTGCACAGTCATGGATTCATAAGTTGGATACTTTCTTGGCTCTTCGACCCATGACAGAAGAGGAAGCCATCAAGTATGCCACGTTGCATTTGGAGGGTACAGCACATGAATGGTGGTATCATGGATTAGTAACATTGCAGCATAATCAAATCACATCCTATCAAGAGTTTGTGGATAGATTAGTGGAACGCTTTGATAGGAAGGACCCAAAATCATACTTCAGGGATTTGGCCCAACTCAAGCAAGTTGGAAGTTTGGAGAGTTACATTGGAGATTTCCAGAATTTATCAGTGATGGTTCCTAACATCTCAGAGAGACGGTTGGTGGTGTTATTTATTGAAGGATTAATGGAGCCTATGAGAGGTTGGATAAAAGCCTTTGACCCTCCTACTCTTCAGGAAGCTATGAAGAAGGCTAGGAGTATGGAGCTATTGGCACCATAGAATAAGTTTTTATTTAAAGGATCTTCTTCATATCGAGACAATAAATCTTTCTCTAAGAAGAAGAACAAACCAGATTTCAAGGGCAAATCAGTAGCATCTTTGGATCGAGATACACTCAATGATCTGTGAAAGAAGTTGTGTTTTTACTGTAAGGGGCCCTATGATGCAAACCATGATTGTCCCTTGAGACCTAAGGGAAAAGCTCATAGAGTAATGTGGGCATATTATGAGGGTTCTGAATCAAAGAGATCGGATCAGCAATTTGATTCTAAAGATTCAGGGACCAAGCATGAGGAAGAAAAGCATGAAGGTGAAGGGGAACATGAAGGAGCAGCAAGGCAACATGATGCACACATCACCAGCATCCAATAGGAGGGTTCATTTAGGATGCGTGGGGTTCTACCAGGGCAAAAGATAATCACTCTTCTTGACATAAGGGAAACTCATAACTTTATTGATGCTCGTCTGGTTGATAGGAGAGGTATCGGGACAGAGGAATTTGAGGGGATAAGAGTTAAGGTTGTAGATGGTTATACCCTCAAATGTGATAGGAGAATTTCAGATTTTCCCATACGCTTGAACAACTATGAGTTCAAGACGGACTTCTATGTCGTGAACATGGGTGATACCAACATGGTGCTTGGCATGAGATGGTTACATGATATTGGGAAATTCACCCTTGATCTCAAAGAGATGGAGATGTCTTTCCAGGTTGATGGAAAGACTCATGTTCTTAAGGCAATCCGAGACTCCAGTTTCAGGATGATTTCATTCAGGAGGATGGAGAGGCTAGTGAGACATGATATGGTAGAGTGGGCAGCAGAATGTGTGTTGATGCCTACACAAGGGGAACAGTAGAAGCCAGAATACCATCCAGATATCCAGGAGTTAAGGATTAAACATACGAAGGTGTTTAGTGAGATTCCTCCAGGCAGACCTCCAAATAGAGGGATTGAGCATATCATCGAGTTGGAGGAAGGCGCCAAGCCTGTGATAGTCACTCCATATAGACATCCCAAGCGACTCAAGGATGAAATTGAAAAGACGATTAAGGAGTTGTTGGCCATGGGACATATTAGACCAAGTAAGTCTCCTTTTGCATCATCAGTAGTGCTAGTTAAGAAAAAAGATGGTACATTGCAGATGTGTATTGATTACAGACTCTTGAATAAGAGAACAATTAAGAACAGATATCCCATCCCTAGAATTGATGAGTTAATAGATGAGTTACATGGTGCCCTTTTCTTCTCTAAGATTGATCTGAGGTCTGGTTATCATCAGATTCGGGTTAGGGAACGGGACATTGAGAAGACCGCATTTAGGTGTCATTGTGGGCACTTTGAGTTTATGGTTATGCCATTTGGGCTAATCAATGCTCCAACGACATTCCAATCCACGATGAATCGAGTCTTCCATTCACAATTGAGGAGGTATGTGTTGGTATTCTTTGATGATATTTTGGTGTATAGTAAAACATGGGATGATCACATAGCACATCTTGATATAGTATTGGGCATTCTGGGAGAAGAGTCCTTGTATGCAAAGGAATCCAAGTGTGACTTAGGAATGACAAAATTACTATATCTTGGTCACATTATCAGTTCAGAGGGAGTACGTATGGATCTTGAGAAGATTAAGGCAATTGTTGAATGGCCTACACCAGAGAATCTTACTCAGCTTAGAGGATTTTTGGGGTTGTGTGGATTCTACCGCAGATTTGTTAATGGTTATTCACGCCATGCAGCACCACTCACAAATCTGACCAAGAAAGGGGCTTTTGTTTGGACTCCAGAGGCACAGGATTGCTTTGAGATGTTCAAACTAATCATGACTACTTGCCCAGTGCTTGCTTTGCCAGATTTTTCTAAACCCTTTAAGCTACAGTGTGATGCTTCAGGTGAGGGGATTGGTGCAGTCCTTATGCAGGACAAACATCCGATTGCTTTTGAGAGTCGGAAGCTTCGTGGTCCAGAGAGGGGATATAGCATATATGATGAGGAAATGTTGGCCATTATGCATGCATTGGCCAAATTCAGACAGTATTTGGTGGGCAGCAAATTTGTAGTGAAGACAGACCACAACAGCTTGAGGCACTTCCTGGGGCAACGGGATCTTAATGATCGTCAGCGAAAATAGGTGAGTAAGTTACAATCATATGACTTTGACATTTCCTTTGTCAAAGGAACATAGAATGTTGTTGTCGATGCTTTATCACGACGCCCACACTTGAGTTCTATGGCTGGGATTGTGGAGGATTGGAGGCACCTGATTGTGGCAGAGTATGCTAAGGACAGTTGGGCTACAGGGATTGTTGAGGGATTAGTTCAGGATGACAGGTACACAGTTGTAAATGATCTTATCATTTACAAGGGGAGGATCTACTTGATTCCAGGATCAGAGATGAGGATCACCATTCTGAGGGCCTTTCACGATGCACCTATGGCAGGACATCCCGGTTATTTCAAGACATATAAACAGGTACGGGAGAGATTTACATGGAAGGGCCTTAAATCAGATGTGCTACAGTATGTCAGAGAATGTTCTATTTGTCAGCAAAATAAATAGGAGCACACACACCCTGCAAGCTTACTTCAGCCACTTTCGATCCCTGATAGGAAGTGGGAGTGTTTATTGATGGACTTCACCACTGGCTTGCGTAAAGCCCAAGGGCGAGATTGCATCTATGTGGTTGTAGATCGTTTGACTAAATATGCTCACTTCTTTCTGATCACATCTACATATTCAACTACTCAGGTAGCAGAGTTGTTCTTCCAGGAGGTATTTAGATTGCATGGATTACCTCGGAACATTGTCAGTGATAGAGATAGCCGATTCATGAACCATTTTTGGCAGGAGTTATTCAGGCTATGTGGGACAGAACTCTCTTTTAGCACTAGTTACCACCCACAAACTGATGGACAGACGGAGATAGTAAATAAGTGGGTGGAAGGGTATCTTAGGAACTACATCGCAGGATAGTAGAAGGGGTGGGTCAAGTGGTTATATCTTTGTGAGTATTGCTACAATACCACTTACCATCTCTCCATTTAGATGACACCATTCATGGCCTTGTATGGATATGATGTGCCTAGTTTTTTGGATCTCTTGATGAGTGACAATCGTGTGCCTAGTGTTGGTGATCTTTTACAGGATAATCAGGACATTATGAGGGCTTTACGGGAAAATATACAAAGGGCACAGAACCAACAAAAACAATATGTAGATTAGAAGAGGGTTGAGCGCTCTTTTGAGGTTGGTGATATGGTGTACTTGATGTTGCAGCCTTACAGACAGTCCACTCTTAAGAGGAGTGGTGCAGAGAAGCTTAAGCCACGTTACTATGGTCCTTTCAGGATTATTAAGAATACTTGATCAAGTGGAGAGACTTACCAGTTGAGGATGCGACATGGGAGAGTGAGGAGATCTTGCAACATCCTGAGTTGAGATTGCTTGGGGACAAGCAATTTCAGGAGGGGCGGACTGTAATGTCCCCTTCTATTTGACATTGACATATTGGCAAGATTAGCCTATTAGTGGCTCTCGTAGGCTAATGAGGCATGGTGAGAGAGTCATCTGGCAGTCATTTGGTGATTATTTGGCTCAGTATTTGATTGGAGTAAGGTTTTCCATTAGATATCATTGTTATTTCTATTTATGGAAACCTTATAATTTGATCTTGAGATGCACTTTATTAATTATATTATATTTTCATATTTTATAAAGTGCAAATAATTAAAAATATATTGGAATCTTCTAGAAGTCAAAAAAATAATATTATTTTATTGAGGCCGACCTCTAGAGGAAATGCATAAATAGACATTGAGGTCTCACTCTTGAGCATCCAGATTTGTTGTTGATGATTGGTGATTTCTTCTTGAGCATTTGTGGAGCCAAGTGGTCTGCAGATAATCAATTGGTCTTTGGGAACGAAAACTCCCATTGATTGCATAACTGAGGGAGTGAAATATCTCTTGAAGGGTTGCAAATTGGAGGTGATAGTTCAGTCACTTCATTGGGAAAAATTTGTGGCTAAAAGCCAATTTTGCATGATATCGATTATAGTTGCATTGGAGGGTTTTGTTGATCTTGTTCTACATCGAACTCATCATTGAGGGAGTAGAATTATATATATAATTTGATTATACCAGCAATCTGATATTTATTTCAGTCATGGCAACTAGCATCATGGAGGCACGATTTTGGTTAATACTCACTCATGCTTGAGCAATTTTACTTGCTACTTGGGGCGCTCACTTCCTTGGAGGATAACATGTAGAAACCCCAGTTTCCACTATCTCTGAAATCTGACTGTTTTTTTATTGTTTTGAAGGTTTTTGGTTTTTTTGTGATTTTTGAGCATAAATGATATAATGCGATTTTTGCAAGAATTCAATATAAAATGCAAATAAAATCATACAATTCTGGAAATGATAGAATCTATCGGAAATACTGAAGCCAGACTATTTATTTATCTTCTAGATTTATTACAAATGAGATCCAATAACATGCAAGTAAAAAAGCAACGATTTTTTAATGAAAACCTGGTATTTGCAGCAATGAATGATCTTCAAGAAAATGTACGGCTGAAAGGAATATCCACTCTCTCCTTCTGTTAATGTCTGCTGATGATGCTAGATAGATAGGCGCCTCCAGAGATGAAGTCAGACTAGCAAAAGAGATGGCAATTTGCTCAAATAAGAGAAGTACGGCTTTTCTTGACAAGTACGGCCTGGTACAGAATGGTACGGCCTTGAGACAGCTGCAAATAAATAAATAATGGTACGGCCTCCTCTCAGATCTCCAGATCTCAATGAATAGGGCGCATAAACTGAAGAATCCCTGACGGATGTATTTAACACTGAAAACCCTGAAGATGATTATTCTGTGAATGTTCTGTGATCTCTCCTGAGTGAAGAAATCTCTTTGCCTGGCAATAAATCGGATGATATTTCACAACCTTTGAATTGCTTTCACTGGAGATGGCTCGTTCCCCAATGCTCTGAGACTGAAACCCTTGGCTTTCGTGCTCTGGTTGAAGACTTGATCAATTTTCAATACTCAATAACATAATGGCTCGATTTTCAAAGCAAAGCCTTATACTCTGTGGAAAGTGCGAATTCCTTCAAAAAAGCATCATTAAAATAATTCGACTTTTCTTGTTTAATTTTTCAATAGTCTTCCAACGCATTTTTAATTATAAATTACAATTAAAAATGGCCCCTTCTATGATGGGCGACCCCTTCCATATTTCACTTAAGTTATAATAATAAAATATTATAACTTTATATTATATGCTCCATTTAATTAATATTTAATTAATCAATCAAATATTAATAACTCCCTCAAGAAACGTCCGATGCATGAACCGTCTGAAGCTGGCAAATCAGGGAGTGATTCTGCACGTGATCAAACTGTACTGCTAAAAATAGCAGGGGTGCCTCTCTGAATGCCAAATACTGCTAAAAATAGCAACTTAGGCAAACGGT
Source organism: Sequoia sempervirens (assembly GCA_007258455.2). Lineage (NCBI taxonomy): Eukaryota > Viridiplantae > Streptophyta > Pinopsida > Cupressales > Cupressaceae > Sequoia > Sequoia sempervirens. The sequence continues at coordinate 148,559,327 of VDFB02281492.1, read as the reverse complement.
GTCCGAATGAGCCCGAACGAAAGCCAACTGATCAAATTCTGACAACTGAAGCCAAGCCAAGCTCCATCAAGACCCTCTATCCATCCTATCAGCCTACGAGGGTCGCATAATAGGCTAATCATGTGCTCTGAGAGATGTCAACTAGAAGGGGACATGACATAACAATAATATTTGATGCATTTTGGAGTCTTGGCAGATTGGGATTTATTTTATACAAATTATTTCCTTTAGAACAGGGGCGGCTGGGTCTGCAGTTCGATTTGGGCTTGAGAAGACATCAATTCACTTGGTATTGCTTGCTTCTTCAATTAGAGACAAGGGCGACATCATACTCCAAGTTCTTTGGCTTTACATTGTAATTTCAATAGCACATTAGGGCATTCAATTGGCTGTAGTTGTTCATCATGGTGCATAAAAAATCTGAGTATAGTTAGAGCCTTGATGTAAGCCAAGAGTCTTGGCATTTATACATTCTCCATTGTAGAAGTCTTTGCATTTGAATATTGATATCAGCTATTGAGAGTTTCCAATCATTAAAGTAGCTTCTTGAACATTGTATGATGATGCATGTCAATTGTTTGACAAATTGCTCATAGGCTGTAAGGACATTGTTTTCACATAGTTTTCATTTATATGCATTCAAAAATTCAAAAAGAGAAGTGCATTGCTTTTAGGAGTTATTTTCAGTTTATTGTAGAAGCTTTAATCTTTAAAAATCAGTTTGGTACCACACATATCAAGCAACAAAAACTTAGACCAGCAACCAAGACAATTCATGCAAACTGTTTGACAATATTCCTTGTGCAAGAAATCAGAAAAATTATATCAGATTGGGCAAGGGATATTACAACTAACAAAGCTAGACTTGGCCCACTTAGTTTGAGCAAGCATTTGTTTCAAGCTTATCGCTCTACAACGTGAGGAAATGGGTAGCAAATCTAGTCACCCTTTTGTGAACAAGTTCCTTTCAATCTATGAAAGTGCACATCATATTGAGAATTTTAGTGTGACTGTAGATAAGTTTTTAATGGTCCCCCCTCTCTACTACAAATTGAACCCATGGAATTTGTCAATGTCTTCGAACATTAAATTGAGACAATGTGTTGCACATGGGCTCCAAAACAATGTGGGATACTCCATCAAAAGTTTCCAAAAGGCGACACAACAAGCAACATTGTGTATTGTCCCCTTCTCAGTAGCCACTCCGGAGAATCATTTAGCCTTTATTATACCCGGAGGCTAAAGGAGAAATAAGGGAATAATAATTAGATTAATTATTTATAAAGTTATCTCAATAAATTAAAATAAAAAAGGTAATTTTATTTTTAATTAATTTAATTAAAGTGACTAAAATAAAATAATAAACTATAAAGTCAAATAATATTTTGTAAAGTGACTTGAGTGGAAAATAAAATATTATAAACTTTGGAAATATTATAATATTCTAGAAGCTTCTTGGAGTATCTTTCTAGAAGATCAAAAAGTTCTTTATAAGGAGCTGTGAGCTAGCCATTGGAGCATGTCTTTGGATTTTCCTTCTCATTTCAGTTTGGAGAAAGCTTGGAGGTTTTGCTTGTCCGAGGGTTTGAAGACTCTAGGATACCAGTTTCAGTTGTGAAATATCAACCCTAGCTGGACGTTGTGGAGGAGATCATTTCAGATTGCCTATAGGAGTGATATTGGCAAATTTAATGGTCTTTGTAGAGACCAAATTTGGAGCACAAGGTTCTGATTTTACTTGAGGAAGGAATTGAGATAGTTGGAGGTTCATTTTCAGCATCCAGTCATATTGATTTTCTCATTAGAAGCTGATCATTCATGCTGGGAAGGTCATGGTTTGTCTAGCATCTCAAGTGCATCATTCTTGCATAGAAATCAATTCGATCTTGGAGGATTTTGTTTGATTTGAGGCTCTTGAGTGAAGACGACTTCATGCTGGGAGGAGATGTCACCTTGGTTTCCAACTTAAGGCATGATTGTGGCTGCTAGGACGTGGTCTCAAGATTACTACAGTCGCTGCAATTTCTTGCCTAGGCGTCACCCAGGTGAATCATCTAGTTTACATTAGAGGAGTCTTGCATTAGTATTTCAACATATTCAGGTCTGCATTCACAAATAATTGTATTGCTGTCATTACAGCTGAGTCTAGCATTGTCATTGCTGAATTGTATACTTGTTTGTAATCACTCCATGATGTTAATGAAAGCAAACAGCAGTTGAAAGGGCATTTACAAATTATTGTAATAATTCTGAGTTTCAAAATTACAGTCCAAAACATAATAGAATATGGAGTTCGCATGGCAACTGTTTGTAGAAATGTCTACTTGCTGTAAGTGAATTATAGCTGCATTATCATTTCCAGTCATTGTAGAGTCTTGTAAATTCAGAATTGAAGCTTTGCATTTCATATCAGAATAATTGAACAGTAGTCATCTTGCTGCAAGTCTTTAGGTGTCTTGTAGAAGTAAAATCTCATTGAAAGTTCAGTCAATTGCATTCTGTAGTGAAATATCTTGAACCAATTTTTTTCAAATTTTGCCAAGTACACAACAATGTAGAAAGCACCCGTTAGGGTTAGTTCAATCAAACCAGCAGTTACAATTAACTCGTTGCCAAGAATGCGCACTCAATCTCAACAAGAGAGAGGCTGTCATATGGCTAGAGGATCATCAGAACATTAATTCAAATTGCAACTGGAACGTAACTCTAACCAAGAATGTGTCCATGGTGGACGATCATATGGTCAGAGGATCCCTATCACTAATATTGCTGAAAGTAACTCAACACCAAGTATGTGCTACCCAATCCTGAAAGGAAATGAGGTGACCATATGGTGGAGATGTAAGAAATACAAATTGCAACTTCAGAATATAAGTAGGCGGCAAGCCAGCCTCTTCCACTTGTTCAGTGGGTATTTACAATATGAAGAGAAAGATGAGCAGAAATGCTAACAGTACTACTGTTCAGCTTACAAGATAAGAGTTTTGTTTGTTAAGCACAAGGTAAGAGTGTTCACAATGTTACAATAATGTATAATGCTATCCTTAATGCTCTCAATGTCTCTCCTTTCAAAACCTAACTCAAATGATGGATTCTATGCAAGCTGTCATGATAGAACAATGACTGAAATTATTCAACCAGCAACACAGAAAGTCAATGAAAAGCTCATAACTCACTCATTTCTCACTCAAATTGCATGAAATTTGATGCAAAGTATTCCTAGTATGAAGGCGCCCAAGTTGACAGCAGAAAACTGACCCAAAAAGCTGATATTTATTTTTGGCACGAATCCCAAGAAAACCACAAAAAGGTACAGCTGCAAGGAAGGGCAATTTTGACATATAAAATTGAAGACTTCACAGAAAAATCTCAAACTTCATAGAGAGGGGCGCCCTTGTCTAGCAAATGCATGGGTAAACTACCCAGAACCAAAATAAAATCACACAAGGACTTATGAGGTAAAACTCCAATCTGCAACACAAACCAGCAACTCTAGATTTTTTTGATTATTTTGCAAATATAAAGATTACAATGAAGATGACAACAGCTACAAAGCAAACTCACTACAAAATCACTCAAAAGCAAGCAAACCTCTCCACTAGGTGCTATCTCACAAGCATGAAGTTGAGCCAAGCTAGGAGGCATTCATTCCTTGAAGCAGTCCAACACCATTTCAGCAGCATAACATTACTCAAGATATCAGTTGTCAAAATGAAGACCCAAAGCTCCCTTTTATAATTTTGAGAGGACCCTCCAGAAGCTTCTAGAAAAGAAACCCTAAGTTTTAAATTTGCATTCAACCTTTTCCCTTCAAGAGAAGGCGTCCCACTTTTCAAGCAATACTTGACTTTAATTTTAAATTAATCTCCTCCTCCAAGAAGGCGTCCAACTCAAGCATGGAATAGACCTTTGAAAAATAATAAATTTCCTCAATAAAGCGCCCACCCATGGAAAACACCTTTAAGAACAACTTGAAGTGATGTAGCTAGGCCAAGGGGGGGGTCAACATTAAAATATAACATTAACATAACATTATTTAAATAAATGAACTTATCTCTCCAGAATGCACCCCAAGGCCAAAATTGATCAAACCAACTAAACTAACTGAAGAGGGAGCCTGCTGAGCTGATGTTGACTAGACCATTGCTAAAAATAGAATTTACTAAAAATAGTAAATTCAAGAAGTTGCTCAAAATGCAATGCATGTGACACCATTGCGAAGCTTCCTGAAAACCCAAAAAGAGTCTGCAATCCAAAATCCCAAACTCCGAGATGTAGCCGTCATAACTTACTAAAAATAGTAAGTTCAGAAAGGTTGCCCGAAGCAGTTGCAAGTCATACCTCTGCGAAGCTCTCTGAAAACATAGAAGGAATCCAGAATCCAAACATCCAAACTCCAACAAGCAAAACCCTGAATCTTCAAGAGAATCCATCAAACAGCCGGAAACCCTAATTCTGCCACTGACTTGCCGACAGCACACTGGGAATAGGCTACCACTCACTGAAAAGTGAAGTGCTAAAAACGGGGACATTACATGTAGAAGCTGGTTTCTTAATTCAGAGATCATTCATGCATGTTTTTGTCAACTTATAAGAGAGTATTAATAAAAGGTTAAAGAGATATCATCTATATGCTGAAGGAGATTGCAAGCCAAGTGTTTGACAAAATGCCAAATCAAATAAGATGAAAGTTTAAGGCAAATTTAACAAGGGTCTTTACACATTGTCTATGATAAGTTAGAATGTATATTGTGGCCCTACCTCAACCAAGACCACATTAGATAGGGAGAAAAGTGGTGCTGATTTAATTTTGTTTGATGCATCCATGAATTTAATGAAAACTATTCCAAACTTTGATGCTGCATGAAAACTAATCAAAGTACCGTGTCTCCTATAAATCCAGCCATCTAACATGATAGTGCACATTCTTTTTGTCTACTCCTTGTGTGCTTGACAAGTACATCATTCACATCTAGCACTACATCTTTCAACATGTTTTTCTTCATGCTCTCATATGAGGGGGCTTTGAAGCTAGGGCTTGCAACTACATTTGCATCAACCATTCCTTGTTGGATCTAGAGTTGAAAATCGCATATTTCACACTTATCACTCAACATTACACACTCATTTTAGTGTCGATTCCCCTAGTTGTGTTGGAGGACCCATTTAGTTTATTTTTTATGCCTTAAACTCCTCGCCGGTGTGCCAAGCAAGCCAACTTAGACCTACTATGCTATAACAAATTTGTTCCCTACATCTTGTGTCCTTGTGTCCTTTAGGATACTACAATGTCTAGAAGGTTGTGGGAGTGTTGGATAGGAGAGTGACCCACACTAGTGAGCTTGGATAGTAGTTTGCCCACTAAAGTGTCCAATTCAACTTTGAATGCAAATTCCCTCCAAAATCAAAGATTCTTTCCCTAATGAGTTTTCTAATGCTTATTCACTTTCTAAAAATGTCATTTGACCCTCTTTTTGGCCCACAAGTTTCGTCTAATCTCTCATACTATTATTCTACTTTCTTGCACATGCCATAGAAGCAAATATCTTTCTCAGGAATATCTTAGAAAATCAGAAGATAAAGATATTTTGAATTTATCAGGACATTAACAGAACCCCAAAAACTTATAAGAAATTTTAAAAAGAGAGAAGTAACTAACATTTTTTACATCTAAAGCCATCCTGTTTAGCATTTCAATTTGCCACTTTTATGACAACACAAAATGGAACAATGTGTGAGGAAATCCTCTCTTCGAATCAGCAAGGGAAGCTCCCTAATTTAATTTGGTTGTAAAATGAAAAACAAGTAAACTATAATGCGAATTATGCTCACTGTAGAAATAATTTCTGGGGGTTTTGCATGTAAACAAGAGGCTTGAAAAACAATCTAGATCTATCTTTTGATCTTGAAGTTAAGAGCACAAGATTGAAAGTATCTATTTCACCATGAGATTTTTATTTTTGCAGCTAAGCAATATCATGAATTTGAACAGTAATGCTTCCCAATGATTAAAACAGAGATCAATGGATACACATCAACAATGGACAAGAAATGCAATGCTTATAACAAATATTGACAAAGAACAAGATTGAAAGCAAGCAACAACTCCAAAGCATACAAAGCTAGTTTGCAAGGTAGACATCAGTGCCACATAAAGTTAAACAAGCTTCTTTGTTACTTGAATTGCCAAACTTGCACAATTACTACACAATTCTAATTCTGAATCCTGAATTAAAACTTCAGTAGCATAAGTTTAACACAAATTCACTCCATTCAATGTGCTCAATGCATATTTTTATAAGCTTCGTAGGAAAAATAATAATAGAAATTGCTTTAAAAGTGCTTTTAAAACCACTCTTATCCTGATCTTCTAAACTAAGGAAATAAATAAGACAATTAATTCTAAACAATTAAATAAATACAATTTGCTTAAATTAGGCCTTCATGATCACTCAAAACATATATATGGATAAAAATGGAAAAAAGCTATAAATAACTATTCTACATCAACATCTTCTATCTTTGTATTTAAATTTGAATTATTTGAATGATCTACAGATTTTGGTGAAGGTGTATTGTTGTTTTCTCTTGCAAATCGAATTTATCCAAGAAATCATTTATTACGATGGTTGGAGGTTTTGGAGCTGAATCCTCCCTGTCCAATTGCCTCTACAAGAAGCTTCTGTTGCTCATATACACTATCTAATACTCTGGTAACTTGAACCTATATGCTGTAATTCTCAATGCAATCTTCGTCAATTTGTCCATAGAGTCAGTATCAAAGGCTGGTTCTCCTAGTTGAGTCATTACTAATTGTTTGAGATTGCACTTTATTGCATCCTAGTCATCCTCAGTAAATGAGAAAGGCAAGGGTGAACAAAAAGATGAAATATCTTGTTTAGCAATCTTTAACTTCTTTGTGCTCTCCTTAATTGTCTCTAAAGCAAGCTCTTGCAATTCAAATAGTACTTGAAAATTGGATATCCACTTTGGGATTTTATTACTTTTTGGATCAGCTATTACTTTCAGTCTCATCAACTCACCAACACCCCAAAATTCCATGGATTCTAGGAAAATCAAAGCACCACTACATGTTGGCGTACTAATTGTCGTGGAAGACTCTAATTCATTAGATCTTGAATTGGTGTCTCAAACCTCCTTTAGTGAATTGAATATATTATCAATTATTCTCATTCCATCTTTGCACAAATTACCAACCATTCTTGAATTCTTCGTCTATGTTACCAAATCGACACCTATATAGGCCAATTCCAAGTACAATAATCCCAAGATTAGATTTTGGTTCGAGTCGATTGTCGATTCGACTAGGGTACATGCTTTTCTTGCCAAAAATGTTTTTTCCTTTCTCCCATCGAACCTGACCATTTCCATTGCTTGCATGGCAAATTTTTGAGCGATTCCAAAATGATGCCAGTGGCAAATGGATTTTTCAAAGTTTTTTTTTTTTTCCAACCAACAAAGGCCCTAAACGGTAGTGTGTTTGTTATACCTTGAGTTTTAGCCACCTCATGAGGGAAAATTGAAAGTGTGCAATATCCCCAATGGAATTGGGCGATATTTTTATGATTTTCCAGTTTGACATATTGGCATTTTGTCAAACTGTTTGCAGGTTAACTGAACTGAGTGCTTTCAAAACTCAATAAATAGATAACTTTGAACATTGCATTGTTTCATTACATAGACTCATTCAAGACACCAAATGAAATACGAATGCTTGAGACTTATATTCCTGAATAATGGAAATAACAACAACCATGCGTACTCAGAAATGCATTCAAATGTTCAGATAGCACTATACAATGATAAATTCCAATTTGATCAGCTTCATACATGAACAACAACCTCAGTTTGTGGCCTGTACTCCACTTGCAGCCTCCAATATAACCCCATGCAGCTACACACCCACCTCCAATGCTAGCTCCTTCACTATTGATGTGATGAGAGGCAAACTGCACTTTCTGGGCACTACTGGAGGACATAACAGACCTGGAAATGCCAGAGTAAACTCCCACGCTGGAAATGCGAGCTGGGTGACTGAGTTTGTAGCTGTATACTGCAGATTATCACGCCCAGGTAACTTCTTTTTCTAACAGCAGACCCTGCGCCACATATAGCATGTGCTTCATATAGAGACAATGACGTTGGAGGTATAAATAGATTCCCACGACCTCCCTTAAGCTCCCATGGCTACAGGAAAGAGCCACAACTCAGACAGAATGCCCAAACACCACCATCACTCAGCTATACACTGCTGTGCAGCAATATGCAAAGTGATTCCTTATAAAATATTCAACTGCAGGCATCCAATACTCACGTCCCTCCTTTCCCTGAGTTCCTTGTATGGTGCGATGGTATTCTGCAGCTGGGAAAAGAACCACGATCCAGCTACAAGCATATATCTGATATTAGCAGTCGACCAGGTATGACTGCAACAATCAACCCTTCATATACCCATGCCAATCTGAGGTATGAGATTCACAATAACCACCTTGCAATTAGACGCCACAATAGAAGATGAATGGAAATATGCTTAACCCTAAGAATGTCAACCTATTTAGCCCAAAGGTAGATAGAAAAATCGTTATCCTCAAATTTGCCTGTGCAGGAGACTCACAAATTTTCCGATATCGCATAAGTGCGAATTTTGGATGAATCCACTTTAGTCCAACTAGGGTGGAATCTTTCACCACCAAAACTAGATACCCGTAGGAATACCACCTAGGGTTTCAGACTCTAAAGAGGTCCACCTAAAATTCCAAACCAAAATAATAATCTCGCATAATGAGAAACGAGCTTTCACGTCCTTTTCATAACTCCCTTTTAATTTTCCTGCCAAAACACCTTTGAGTTATATCAGTCAAGGTATGATGCACATGAGCTTTGTTACATCCCGATATTATAGCTACTATTGTATAGGGCAATTGATTGTAATGTTTGAATCTTGATGATGAATAAAACATGGTTGATCTCGTTATTAAATGAATGAGTCCTGTTTAAATGATGGTTTCATTTGATTGTTACTTCTAAATGATTTAGTCTTGATTAAATGTTGCATACAATTATGGAATAATAGTATTCTAACTTGTGAGATGTTTTTACCTTGTTATGAGCATATGACTGCCGGTGTCATGTCATGATGTGCAGGTACGAAGACTGTTCCTCCAGACAGAGGAGAGACATCATTCGGGGAGGAACTTGGTCGGGTAAACAGTAACAATTACCAAATTGAGCATACACACACATACTATAGATTGAGTAAGCCAAGTCTGTTTGTCGAGATAACGGTAAGTCATCCATAGGCTTGTTTATTGACCATAAGGATTTTAAATTCACTTCTTTATACTTTAGGAGATGTGATGGTTTAAACGTCAGACTTGCTATACCATGACCCAAGTATGAATGATGTGAAAGTTATGAGTTAATGATTGATTGGGAACGCACATACATCTATACATTGTGAACTTGTATTTATATGTACAGACATATCAATACATGTGTATGTCAAGCAGACGGATATGCTCGTACACATGTGTCGACATGTATGTACGCATACATACGTATACATAGGTATATATATATATGTACACATTCCGCCTGATGTTTGTGGTGAAATTAATAATGTTTAATCTTAGCCTTTGAATTTAATAATACACCTATATACACATATACATGGGTACGTATGATGAAAGTATGCTGACTGACTCGCAGTATACATACTTTGAAAAATAAAAATGTATACGGGTATATATGTATATTATTAAATATAATTATATATTTAGTATTATTATCTAGAAGATTTAAATATATATTTATGTATAAATATATATATTAATAAGGTGATTGTTAATATATATATATATATATCAATACATAAAGAATATATAAATAATAATATATTTGTATATTTTATTAATTAAATGTATTAATATTAAAATTAATATTTATTTATATATAAATACGTTTGTATATAAACAAATATTAATGTTTTAAATAATACATTAATAAATAAAATATGCAAATAGAAATTATTAAAACAATTTCAATTTCAAAGAATGAAATCCGCGTTTTATATTTTAAAGTGTTAAAAATGGAAGAAGGAAATTCGTAATTTATAAAATGTGGAAGTTTAAATATTAAAAGGTTTCCATATGAAGTATTTAATATATAAATAAAATACATTTGAAAAGAATCGAATTTCATTTAAGGAAATATTTGGAAAAGTTCGAACTAAAGGAAATGAAAGAAAATAAATAATAAAAATGAAACTCTCCCGTGAAATGGCGGAAGTTCCTGCGCAGCTGGAAAGGAAGGAAGACATTTTCAAAGCTCTAAACCAGGAAAATAACAATGAACCTCTGTGTTGGATCGATTTGGAACTTGACCTAGGACGCAGCAATAATATCAGGTTAAATTTATACGCCTAGCAGCAAAACGTGGCTGTAGGTGGCGTTTTTATTACAGAGTTGAAATATTCTTCGATTTCTGGCTCCAAAGAAGTCGAATCATCATGGAAGAACATGACTGAGGGTTTGCAAGAATGACAAGTGACATTTTGACTTAGTAAACATGGTAATCTGTCAAGTTGCATGCCCAGAAATGGGGAAACTGTTCTAAATGCGGCCTATAAATACTTCACAAAGTCTTCATTCGAATTCACTTCGGTTTTCTCTTCATTGACGTTTTTAGAGAGTTAATGCACTGCAATTGGAGAGTTTAGGCTGTGAGTTATAGTTTCTATTCTGTTCAAAGTGTTCAGTGAGAGATGAGTATTCTCAGTTGATAACATTCTTTATTTGGAGAATTTTTGAGTGAGGAAACTGTTGGCTGTGATCAATAATAGAAGATTGCTGGTAGAGGATTACTGGAAAGGAGCTTATACAGGCATGTTTCTGAATTAAAGACTAAAACTTTAAGTTGCTTTTCTTTACTGTTTTGAAATTGCTGATTGTATTGAGCCGAAAATAATGAATTATTCCTAGTAGTCATTTGTTGTTTGATAATCTTTTATTGCATAATGGTTTAAAGGGATTTCATTTTATGCATGGGTAAGGGTTAGGGAATGACAATGTAGCAAAAGGAGATAGCTTGATGTAATTCGTTATATTCAATTTAGTTAAAGAAGATTAAATTGGAATTGGGATTTTGAATAGAAGGAATTCAATGTGGTTAAGAGGGATTTAGGAGAAAATTGGGGTTTTGAAAAGAAAGGACTCAGTTTGATTATATGCAATAGTAGGAAATTGTATGCATTGCATTACAAGACTGTTTCTTGTGTGTCATGATTGATTGGTAGTAATAAATGGTTATGCAATTGTTTGAAGTTTTAAACTTGTATGATCTCCGTATATAGAGAATACGTAGAATATGTAATAAATTCTAGGAACGAAATGATGTCAATACCAAGTGTATTCCTAGCTTGTGTTATTAGGTTAACATTAGGAAGCTTCTCTCCTAGGATAAGGATTTCCGGAAACAGGAGATAGAATAGTAAACACTTGCTTAAAGACTCATTTCCAGTAAACCGTTTGAGGTAGGAAGTCTGGGGTAAACTAAACCCACTGAAGGACATGACCTACGCATAGAGTAAGGTAGCCCAAAGGCAAATCGGCCCTGAGTAGTGTTTATGATAGATGACCTTCATTCGAAGTACTGAATGAGAATACTTTGGCCAAAGTAGTGAAAGGTACGACATCTACCTAGATGTGAGATAGTTGAGACTACACTGTCAGTTCATTGTGATCCGAGTACTAGATCGAGATTGTGAAATAGCAAGGTTCTAGTTGAGTAGGACACAGCACTATGCTCAGTTGGGTAATCGTTATACCCTACCAATCTCTCTTCAGGGAGGGGCGTTCATTTGCAAAATCGGGGGACATATAAGTCCGTGGTGGAAAAGCCCGAGTGATGTTTCTCCTCCACAGAAAGCGGCCGATGTACCAAGATTTGAAAGGACGGACTCCTGGACCTTCTTACTTCTATTTGTGCAAAAGCTTACGAGCTATGTATGTAACTGTATTACTTTTTAACTCTGATTTATATTTGCAATAAAAATGAAATTCATGAGGAAACATATTGTAACTTGTACGTGTTTATCAATAAAGAAAGGAAGAAATTTTATTGTATTATCTTTGTTATATGTTACTTTTACATGTTTTAAGTGAGAATTAGAAAGTTTTTAATTTACGCAGAATTGGGTCGTTACAAGCTTCGTCAGGGGATTCAACAGCTTGAATTGACCATAGCACAGGGCAAGGAAAAGGACCGGGTTCTCATATCTTAGTTAGCAGTTGCATATGACGCCATTGTAGAAGATGAGGATAAAAGGAAGGTTTTCATGTGGATAGAACATCTCTTCAAAGTGGAAACATATGATAGAATCTCTACAAGGTTGGATGCACTCAAAGAACATGTTACCAGAACTCTCAAACTCATTAGTGAGTTTATAACTCAGATCCCGTGCCATTATCTTCTTGAGGATGGTACTTACAGTGATCTTGATGCAGTACTGGCCGAGTTTGAGAAGCTTGTTCGTGACAGTCTTGATGGAGATCCTGTGGAGATCCTATGGCGTCCAAGTTGGATCACTTCTCAGTGATGACAACTAGTTTCAAAAAGGCAACTGAAGAGGTCAGAGAACGCATGAGGCTGATCAAAGATGGTGAGAGGGAGTTGAACAAGCAGGTTATCATCATGGATAGCGTCAAAGTGCCAGAGGAGGACACAGTCAACCAGTTCCTAGATGAGATGATAGCCCATGACGGCTTGGAGTAGTCAGTTGTAATGTCCCCATTTTGGAGGTAGTTTGATTTAATTAATTTAATTAATTAAGTTGTCCAAAATAATGATTATTTTATGAGGATGACTAATTAGTTATTTTAATTAAATTAAAAGTGGTATTAAGTTAATTAATTATAAGGTTATCAAAAAAATAAAAATTATAAGGTGACCTTATATTTAATTAATTTAATAAAGTGACTTGATTTTAAAATATATTATATAAAGTCACTTAAATAAAATAAAATAATATTGTAGAAGCTTCTGGAGAAATTGGAGAAAAAGAATAAATAGACATCTTGGGCTTCATTCTTGGCAGGCAGATTTGATGTTGTTGTTGTTGTTTCATCTTGTGGAGCCTAGGGTTTCTACAGATTACTTCATTGTCATAGGAAACGAAAACTTCCTATTGATAGCAATTTTGAGGGTGTGAAATATCACTTGAATTATTGCAGCTGGGAGAAAGTTACTTCAGACTTTCTATTCGTGCTTCATTGTGGAAATTATTTGAGTACAATAGCTGATGTATTATTGTACTTATTTTGAGTAAAGTATTTGACTTGCAACAGCTGATGTATTGTTGCATTTGATAGAGAAGTTACTTCAGCAGCTGATGTATTGCTGAGATTGATTATTTTATTGAGCAAATTTGTGGAGATTCAATTTGGAGAATAATTGTTGACTATGATTTATCATTTCATCATCTTAAGGAGTGATATTTTGTAAAGTTTCAGTTGCATTTTCAGACCTTCATAAGCTGCTGTCATGGAGGTTGATCAGTGTAAAATACAGAACCAAATTTTTTCCGATTTTTGAATGCAATTACAACAACATACAGAAGGCACCCATTAGGGTTAGATAAATCAAACCAGCAGTTACAATATAACTCATTGCCAAGAATGCGCACTCAATCTCAACAAGAGAGAGGCTGTCATATGGCAAGAGGATCGTCAGTACAATAAATCAGAACTGCAACTGAAAGTAACTCAACACCAAGTATGTGCTACCCAAACCAGAATGGAATGAGGCGACCATATGGTGGAGATTTAAAGAAATACAAATGCAACTTCGAAATAAACTCAACACCCAGAATGTGCTTTCAAACCCGGAGTGGGAATGGAGCTACCATAGGGCGGAGATGTATGATATTACAATGCAAATCAAAGTAAATAGGCGGCAAGCCAGCCTCTTCCACTTATTCAGTGGGCAATTACAAACATGATAAGCAAAACTGAGAGAAATGCTGACAGTACTACTGTTCAGCTTACAATGAGAAGTAGAATGCCTGCAAGATCAAGGATTTAAGCTCTACAAGTTGCTGCAATAGTAAAGATGTCATCCACTAGGTCAATAATGAATTCCTAACACCCGTCCTTCGCTAATATGCAATTTTCTCAAGTCTGATCTGACAGACCAGCAACATGAATTACAGAACCAGCAATACATAAACTCAATGAAAAGCTCACAACTCACTCATTTCTCACTCAAATTACATGAAAACTGATGCAAAATACTCTTAAAATGATGGCGCCTAGTTTAGTTATGAAAAAGGACAGCTAAAAGTGGCTATTAATTAATGGCACGGATCCCAAAGCACTCCAGAAAGGGCGCCCTACAAGGAATGACGAATTTGCTTTATAAAATCATAAACTTCGTATTAAAATCTGCAAATATTCATGAAGGGTCTCTTCCAACAGAGAAAACCAATGAGACAATACCCAGAACAACTCTTTTTGTATTTTTTGATTTATGAGTGAAACTATAGATTCAGCCTTGTTATCAGCAACTCCAGAAAATGACATAAAATGCAATAAACTGAACTACATAAGTAAACCCAAACTACAAATGCAAACCTCACTACAAAATGTCACTCAAACAAGCAAACCTCTCCACTAGGTGCTATCTCTCAAGCACGAAGTCGAGCCAAGGCTAGGAGGCATTCATTCCTCGAAGCAATCCTGTTACCATTTCGGCAGCATAACAATATAGAAGTCATAAGATGTCCAAATGAAGGCCCAAAGCTCCCTTTTATAATTTTGAGAGGACCCTCCGGAAGCTTCTAGAAAGAAACCCTAATTTTCAATTTTGTAACTGTCTCTTTTCCCTCCAATTTGGGCGCCCCCTTTCATGAAGTTAATATTTCTTTATTTTAAAATCTTTTCCTTCATAAAAAGGCGTCCTTTTCTCCAAGTAATATTTTTTGACTTTAGAAATATAAAATATTTCCTTCATGAGACAATACCCCTCAAGGTCCCCTTCTTTAAAACAACTTAAAGTCATAATACTAGGACAAGGGGTTATTTTATAAAATAAAACATTATTGTCTTTAAAATACTTATTCCTCCAAAATGAACCCGCCAAAATTCAGAATTACCCCATGAACTGCCAGAAGAGGAAAGTTGACTGAGCTGGTGCTGACTGGACTACTGCTAAAAATAGAATTTACTAAAAATAGTAAATTCAAGGAGTTGCTCAGAATGAAACGCATGCGCCACCACTGCGCAGCTCTCAGAAAACCCAGAAGGAATCCAAGATCCGAATAGCCCAACTCCAACATGTAAACCCCTAAATCTTCAAAAGAACTCACCAAGCAGCCGGAAACCCTAATTTTGTCTCTGATTAGCCAACAGCACACTGGAAAAAGGCCATCAATCACTGAAAGGAGCAGTGCTAAAAACGGGGACATTACAATCAGCCTATGTGAGTCTCATGTTTTTGCTCATATCTTTCGATTGAGGAGGCCAATCATTCTGGGTATTGTTGTATTCAATTCCTATCGTCGAGACAATCGTTTTAAGGGAAAATTAGAGGGCGTTTGGTGCTGCAATTAATTATCTAAACTTTTGCCAGGCAAGAACAGGGGCAGCAGCTTGAGTATTTCGATTTGAACTTGGAAGGTGCCTATCACATTGGATTTTTATTGTTTCTTCAACAACAACATTGGGTGCCATCATTACCAGGTTCTTCTTGCATTTACTAAGTAGTTTGCATTGTCATCATAGGCATTTTAGTTGCTGTTGTAAGTGAATACTCAGAAAATCAGATTTGGCACTATTGTCAAACAATTGTAAGCCAAGAGTCTTGGCCAATTTATAGCATCATTGTAGTAGACATTTTATTGCAAAGAAGGAGATATAAGTTGTTGGTCCAATACTATTGTAATTGAATATGTTATTGTCATTCATGATCAGCTTATTAGTTTGCATGCCAATTGTTTGTCAAAATTTCAATTGGCTGTAGGTTCTCTTTTTGGCATAAATAATGTTATAATTTTGCATACCAAGTGTTTGTTAAAATACCACTTGGCTGTAAGTGCATAAATGTCATCTTAGGTTGCATCCAAAGTGTTTGTCATAATTACTAGTTGCTGTAGTTGCATATTGCAAGTAGTTTCAGTCACATATATGCATTGAATATTGTCAAAATAAGTTGCACATTCATGTTAGGTCATTGTTTAGACAATCTAGAGTCTTCTTGCAAGCATTCTCATTGATGTTAAGTGAAAGAAGAGCCATTAAAGCAAACTGAAATGTTATATCAGTCATATGACCCTTGTATGCAAAGTGTTTGATGAAATTCTTTGAGCCTTCAATCACAAGTTTGCAATCAGATTTGAGCAGGGTCATTACAGTGGTATCAGAGCTGGTTTATGAAGTGTTTGACAAAATTTCAAGGGCAGCAAAAAAGAGTTTTTGAGTCAGTTTGGGCTAGGCTCATTACATCAGTCAGTTAGATCCTACAGTTATTTCCGAAGATAGAGTCAGAAGCAACAGTTAATTCGACATCAGTCTTGAGTTCTAATTGCTGATTTTATGCACACATCTCATCCTTGGAGATATCTTCGTAGGAGTTTATACTTTCAGTTAGGATCAGTTAACTCATGTTAGTTATCAGTTATCTTTCATTTCAATAAGGACTTGCATGTTGCACATTTCCAGTTCAGTTTAGTCTTGTTTCGATTAACTAATGGTAGTTTTCCAGTTAACTGCATAGTTTCCTTTATTTAGATTTAGCAATAAATTCTTGCATGCTTGCAAGACTGATTGTTGATTCAAGGTGATTTTAGGGTTACCTACACCTTTGATGTCTATAAATAAGAGCACTTTGCTCATTTGTAATTAACTTTTGCATGCAATAGCATACATGCTGAGCTACCTTACCTGTAGTATTGCTATTTTGTATTGGTTCACTTTGATTAAGAATAAGATTGGATGATTTTTTTGTGTTCATTGTTTATGTCTTTGTTTTAATAAGCTTTGTTTCATATCTATGCCTCGGACTGTGTATTTTACCCCCTTGGAAATTTAGAGATTAAGTTTACCGTTTGATGTTGTCCTTAGTAATCTTGTTTGCAGCTTACACCTCGGACTGTGTATTTTACCCCCTTGGGAATCCTGCGATCGAGCTTGTCATTTAATGTTTGTTTACAGTAACCTACTTCCAACCTACACCTCGAACTATGTATTTTACCCCTTTGGGAATCCTGGAAACTAGTTTACCGTTTGTTGTCGTTCTCAATAACCTTTATCTCAGCCTACACCTCGGACACGTATTTTACCCCATTGGGAATCTTGTGATAAATTTTATCGTATACCAATTCCCTGCTCCTAAGTCCTCATGTTCTATTTCTTGAGAAAATAGGATAGTTTAGTGTTTAGCCTAGTTGTAGTTAGAGATCTGCAAAACCAGAGAAAATCTTAGCTGCAATGTATTAGGTTTTCTTAACCTTGTGCCTCTTCTAGCTGAGTCAAAAAGATAGGATTTAGATCATTTACTTTTCACGCATATTAGCACAAGAGAGAGCTTCCCCTCCTAATTTGAAGGCAGTCATTACGCACTGTGCATAGTTGTTCATTGCCAATATGCACTCCAGAGGTGTGGATTGTAATGCCAACAGTAACTGATTGTAACCATACATCAGTTTACAATAGAAATTTCTAACAAGAGGACATCCTAGGAAAGGAAAATAAAAGGAATTAGAACATTAAAAACAAAATGAAGTAGATTTCGATAGAGGCATAAAAATTTAGATATCAAGGTTTCATACAAAGAGTAGCCATACCCCAAGGCAAGAGACTAGCCTAAAGAAGCATCTTCCTATTCTCTAGGGATTCACAAATAACAATAAAGAAACCTTGGGAGCATAATAAATCAAGAGATCATATGAGAGAAAGTGTTTCCAAATCTTCATAAACTAATCATGGACATTCACCAATCTAGGTCACAATCTATAAAATTTGAAAATTAGTGTGTAGTCCACATAGTGTTCCATTGTCTCCAATAATCCTTCCTTAGATCTAAAATTAGAATACTATCAAAACAGCTCACCATATGAACCCTAGGGTTGGAATAAGAGTCTTGTCATGGTGAAACTTGCTAATCCAATAGTCACAAAAACCAAAGAACCAAAAAAGAAACCCAACATCAAACAACACTTAGTGTTTGATGACACACCACCTTCCAATATGATAGATTTGGCATAGGGAAACAGGGTAAGAAACCATGGACAAAAGCCTCCAATATTTTTGGTGCTAATTCAGTTTCAACAAGAATCTAAGTGTATGCACTAATCTCTCCTTGTGCCAAAGGCTTAACCAAATCAGACCCCAATAAATTGTGAATAGTGCATTTGCATGAGGAAACGACAACCATGAGGACCATCAAGGATGAGCCACCTAGGAAGGACAAAAGTAGAGTCATCCATTGTAATGTCCCCTTTTGGCACTTAGTCAATTCGTGCACATTTAGCCAGTTTCCAAGTCTTTCGGAGGCTAAGTGGTTAGTTAGGGAGAACTCCAACATTCTTGGAGAAGCATTTGATAAGTCTTGTAGAGCAATTGTTCTTGGGTTTGAGTTCAGTTGGTTAGTTGGAGCCCTTTGATGTTTTTAGAATCAATTTCTGACCTTTTGGGTTCTCTCCAAATTTCTTGGAGGAGCGGGCTATTTTTAGAAAGTCACCAAGTTGATTTCAATCATCTTTCTATTGTTTCAATTTCATCATGGTGTGGTTAGAATTGGATTCCAATGACGTTGCAGTACTTTCTACAACTTGGGTGAGTTATTAAGTTATTTAATTAATATTTCACTAATATTGTCTAATGTTGAGAAATAATTAAAGGACAACTTAGTGTAATAGCTTGTTGGAAAGGTGAGTAAATGTTTGCACATAGTGAATTATTTAATTTAAATCAAAAAGTGTTTTTCGGAAAAAAATAGCAAAAAAGAAAAAAGCTTTTTTGGAAAAAACAAAAGCACCTTTTCGAAAAAAAGCAAAAGTGTTTTTTTGAAAAAGCAGCAAATTTTTTATAAAAAACCCTATAGATAGTAGGGCCCACCTGCCTACCCCCTACCTTGAGATGCAGCCCACCACTATTGCTGAGGAGGCAGAGAATGGGGTCTTTCAACTTCTATGGAGTGTCATGATCAAGTGTACAAGTGTTAAACAGGGTCCTCCAAAGATTCCCACCAAGTGGGCCACCCAAAAAGAGAGGAAAATCCATTTGAATTTGAATATTTGAAGAGTAGAGATTGCATCCAACACCTGGAAACAAAAGCTTAGACCAAAAAATCCAGACATTGAAACATATATTATTTTTAGTGATACTGATTGCTTGAACTGGAGATGTTTATTCATCAAAGATAAAGGCCAATAACTTGGGTATGGTACTGTGCAAGGAGGAATTTAAAGCTTTTCTGCAGGCTGCAAAGTCAAAAGTAACAGATGCAATGAAGAGACAAACCTGTGAACTAGAGAGTCATTGAAGTTCATATAGCTACATAGAAGATAAAAGGCAATAATTGGGGTACAGTACTGTGGATGGAGCAAGTAACATCTTGACCACAGGGCCACAAAATCAGATGTGAAAAGTCACAAGGGAGAGCTGAAGACACAACAAAGTGATTATTTTAACTCTGAAATCATCAAGTGCAAGAGAGTGTAAGTCTGCAAAAGTATTGAAACTTGTGTGTATGGCAGAGTGTGCAAAGGTGCAGGTTTGCACAGGACTGCAAAGAGGACATAATTGTCAAATGTTTGAGGATCAGACCTCCAGGGAATTTCGTCTTGTTTGCTAAAATCTAGGAATAATCTGGACTGGCTTAGGTTACATACAAATCAGGTGACATGAAACTGAAGAACTATTAAACAATGTGTTCTCCGAATTGTAATATCCATTTGAGATGCAGTTTTGCATTTTAGAGGTGAAATGTGCTAAAATTTCTGGTTCAGAGAAGAAAACAATATGACATGGATGTCAAAAGTCTTCTCTTCCTGGTCAGTGCAAGCCTCCAAGAGCAGTTTTTCTTTCATTGGTGCAGGATGCTGTTGATGCCATTCAAACTTTAATAGCAACTAATAAGTCATTTCTTTCATTGGTTATTACCATTCTTTAATACATGGATCATTTGGATAAGTTTGGATTTTATCATTTTAAGTTCTGAATTTCCTACATGAGGCTCTACGGTGGTTGCTTATATATTTGTTTTGGTGCATTTAAGCAACTAAGCAACGCTTAAAATTGTTTTTGTGTGGTTATCACTGATAGCAAAATATAAAAGTGTTGTAAAAATATTGTTTCTCCTTTCAACATAACTAATAGATGCATGCACATCTAGATGCTGCTGAAATTTATTTAACAAAACAAAAAGTAGAGGAAATTTTGATTGTTGGTCTCAAGTTTTTGTGTCATAAATCTCCATTAATAGGTGTCCATGCATATTGTCAGCTGGCTAAGAGTGGACAGTCATTTTTATCAGTAGCGTTTTTTCAAATCATTGCTTTAAGTAGAAGCTGAATCTCAAAATTTTATTGACACCTTCCATTTTATTTGGTAAGGAAACATGATTTTTATTACTTGTACGCTTTCTTTGCTGAAAATTGAATGTTCCACATCCAGAGAATAGTTTTTGTTTCTTCACTTAAGTGCCACATCTTTCCTTCTGAGTAATCCGATGTTGTGGTTGATTAGTTTATTAATTTAAGTAAAGAAAACAAGAACTTGATTGCTTAATTTACTACATAATTGAAAACTTGTTTTACTTTTGACTATTATTGTGTCTAGTGTTATATTTGGTAGATGATGTTTCATATTGCTTCCTTTCATTAACAGGATGTGGAAAAGGCTAAGAAGAAGAAATACTCTTTAAAGACAAAGATGGATGGGTGGAATGAAGATTGGAATGTTGCAAAAGGAACTAATGTGAATTTTGAAACTCTAGCTGCTTATGACAAACAAATTGAATTGGAAAGGACTCACAGTATATCTGTAGTTGGAGGAAACAACTTGCATTGTAAGGTAGCAAAGTCAAAGTTGCCATCCATCACAGATAAGAAAAGGAAGTATGTTGAGAAATCTAGTAGGAAGAAATTAAAAAATAATAATAGACAGCCACTGTACATAAGAAAAAAATAAAATGGAAATCAGAAATGGATATGGGAAGTCCATACTTAATGGCAAAAACAAGCTCTATCCATGGAAGAAAATGCATAAGATTGGGAAACAGATGCTTCATGGACGTGATTGAGTTAAAATTATTGACAGAAATTAAATCATGTCTCCAATCAAACCTCTCATGCAACCACTTATAACTTTGTTTATCAGAAATCTCATGTTTTTCTGGAAGCACTTTCTTTTCTCTTTCTGATATTTTTGTGTCAGTTTTATTGATTTGTGTCTTACCTTTTCATTATCTTTTATTTCACAAAAATATGTGTTTAAACTTGCAAGGTTGTGTACATGTGTGCTTATCTGCTTCAGTCCATGTTCTACGATTGTGTTAAGTAGATAACTCTGCCAAGAAGCCTCAATTTGTTCCCTGCTTCTGATTAGATTTTCAGATCTTTTATTTCACAAAACCATATATGTTTAACTTGTAAGTTGTGTAAATGTGTGCTTATCTACTTCAACCAATGTCCTACAATCTTATTAAGTAGATAAATCTGCCAAGAATCCTCAATTTGTTCCTTGGTTGTGATTGGGTTGTACTTTGGTATCATGAAGTCTTCAGACATTTCATTTTACAGCTACGCCATTTTAGTATCTGAATGATTTCTACCTTCACAACCATAGTTAGTTTTCCACGTATCAATGGGACAGTGTAATGTAACTAAATGTTTTGGGTGATTCTTTTATTATTGTACTTCATGATTGACACTGGTGGGCTTGGAAAATGAATGGACGAGCTGGTGGCACTTCTATGATAGAATCACAGACAATATATTATGACATCTCATTTTATTAGTTTAAAAACCAATGTGCAGTCATATGACTCAATTGCTAGACTGTGTACAGGTTTGGAAGATTCTCTGGTGGTGATTTAAAAGAGTTGTCAATTTTCAAATTATGCCAGGTTCCCTGTTTTTTTTTATTTCATGCCTTTAAATATTGTTTTAATTGCACAACTACATAATTTTGACTTGTCAGAATCTTGACTAAAAGAATGAACAACTTCTTACACCGAACTAAACGGAAGATGCATTTCCAAGATGTGTGCAGTAGATAATTGGAAGTAACTAACCTAAAATTATGCCACTATTCAAGAATAGAATGTAAGTAAAATAACCCAAGGTTAAATAAATAGGTGAGGAAGCAAACGTATCTACTAGAGCTGAAATTCTTTTGGTACAGAATACTAGGGTTGTGGACCCCAGACCTGAAGCAAAGGTTAGCAAATTGCTCAACTTTCTGCAGCCAAATGTAATGTCCCCTTCTCAAGCCTGACATTTCCAATGACCGTTGGCCTTTCTTTGGGAACCCGAAGGCTAGACGGAAGTTAAAATTAGGGTTTCCTAATTTTGAGGAGGTCATTGCTCAGAGATGGTGGATTTAGTGGCGGATTCCTTCTGGGTTTTCAGAGGGCTTCACAGTGGTATGTTCATCTCAGCATTCAGAGGACTTTTTGGAATTTACTATTTTTAGTAAATTCTATTTTTGGCAGTTCTCCAGATGAGTTCAGCTCGGTTGACTTACTGCTTCAGTTGGTCAGATGTCTGGTTCAGTATTGGCTTCAGGGCATCTTCGGAGGGATAAGATAAGTCATTTAATTAAAAGGTCACGTTTAAATGTTATAATTTAACGTTGACCATGGGCCTAGATTAATGACTTAAAGATGTCTTAAAAAGGGGGTTTTTTGAGGGTGGCGCTTCATTAAAAGATTATTTTAATTATTGTCAAAAGTCAAGCAAGCTTATGTTGGGCGCACTTTTCAAAGCTTGGCATTTAATTAAAATATCATGTATTAAACATTGAAGGAGAAAGTACGCCCTCTTGAAGAGATTAGGGTTTGACTTGAAAGTGACTTTAGGGTTACGAGAAGTCAGATGGAAAAATTATAAAAGGAAGGAGTTGAGCATCATTTCTTCATCTTTGGACGACTATACTGTTATGCTGCCGGATTGGCTTTGGAATCGCTTCAAGGAATGAAGGCCTCCTAGCTCGGCATCGCTTCGTGTTTGCAAGACAACATCAAGTGGTGATTCTTAGTCTAGTTTGTGAGTTTTGAATATTGTGCATTGTAGTCAGCCTTCAGAATCTTTATATTTCTGTTTCTGCATTTTGTCAAGTTCTGGAAAATTGCATTGTTAGACAGCAGATTTGAGTTTTTATCCATATTTTCAAAAAGACAAAAAATAGTGTTCTGGGTATCATTCATTTCTTTGTGTTAGACCTAGGCGCCTCTTTTCCCAAGAGTGTGGATTTTTTAGTAAAGGCATTAATTTTTAAAAGGAAGTCGACTGGCTCAGCAGGGCCGTACCATGTACTTGCATTAAAAATTGTGCATGATTCATTTAAGGCATTTAGGGTCTGTTTCAAGTTGTTAGTTGGAGCGCCATCTTGTTAGGATTGTTGTGTAGCTGGAATCTTATCAATTGAGTAATTAGCTAGGAAGTTATGAGCATTTGACTATGTCTATGGACTGCTGTTAACTCTGTCAATAAGCAGATTTGTAACAGGAAACAGAAACAGCATTGTGATCCTTGAAACATCTCCATTGTGGTATTCATTTCTAAGATACAAGTAATTCTTTATGATGTAATATTGATCCATTGATGTCACAATGAAGTTGGCAGGTGTAGACCTCTTATTCTTGTAATCTGTCAGTAGTACTGGCAGTCTTTCATTATTGCTTAAATCAGATTGTGTTCTCATTTCCATTCAAAGTTATTGTAATAGTGAGATCTCCGCCCTATGGTCGCTACTATCCCATTCCGGGTTAGCCAGCACATTCTGGGTGTTGAGTAGTTTCATTTCCCAGTATCTTTCTTTCAAGCATTGTTTCGTATTTACTCCGTCATATGGTCGCCCCTCACTCCGCTTTGGATTGGGTAGCACATACTTGGCGTCGAGTTCCTTTTCCAGCATAAGCAGTTTATTTTAGATCCTCTGACCAATGCTCACCATCATCGGTGCCATTCTGGGTAGAGTTGCTTTCTTGCACGTTTTGGTTTTCTCATCTAACCTTAACGGGTGCACTGCTTTGTAATGTTATAATCTGCAATTTGAAAAAAGTAAAAAATTTTGGCTCGGAATATTTCAGCGGTATCAGAGCCACGTATCCTGCCATCCTGTGAAATCAGCTTTCTATGAGTGACAGAGAACAGAGGTATTTGGCAAGAGTATACAAGAGAGGCACAGTTCAGACACAGTTGCATCAAGCCCCAGAAGGTCACACAGCTTCCGAGATTTTGAGGGCTAATTGGGAGCCTTCACAAGAAACAGAAATGGGGGATAATGAAAGAGGTTCTGGCAACAGAGGTGACAGTGGGAAGGGTATAGACAATTCAGCCAATCTAGGTCAAGGACTAGATAAGAAGATGGATGCTTTGTTAGATATGTTTTCTCTCATGTTGGGGAGATTGGGTCCCAATACTCCACAAAACAATACAGGGCATGCCGGGGAGCACAGTGCTTCCAACCAGCACAATGGTCGTGTTGCCCAGCCTTCAGGGAGCAACACTTACATTTCCGCTAGACCACTCAAACCCACGTTTTTGGCACCAGCTAACCCACAGCCTGACCCCGAAGAAAATGTTTCGTCTTTGGAGAGGGTGAGGATAGGCCGTACGGAGTATGACACCCTTCCTGATGAGGTCAAACTTGACATGTCTTTCAATGATTACATGGAGTATAGAAGGAAGGATAGAGGCCAAGGGAGAAATTATGATCAAAGAAGAACCCCAGCACAAGGAGACTGGAATCAAGCTCTCAACAAGGTTACGCTTGCCCATTTTGATGGAAGCGATAATAATTCTGCTCGAGCTTGGTTACAAAAACTAGACAACTACTTGGCTCTTAGGCCAATGGCTGAAGAAGAAGCGATTAGATTCGCTACGCTACACCTAGATGGGGTGGCGCATGAGTGGTGGTACCATGGCCTAGTCACCTTAGGTCATGGGTCTATCACTAGCTACGATGAGTTCACCAATAGACTCATTGAGAGGTTCGAGAAGAAGGACCCAGAAGTGCATTTTAGGGAGTTGGCACAGTTGAGACAATATGGCACTGTGGATGCCTACATAGCTGAGTTTCAAAGACTTTCAGTTATGGTCACTGGAATCACAGAGAGAAGATTAGTAATCCTATTCACTGAAGGATTGATGGAGCCAATCAAGGGTTGGATCAAAGCTTTTGATCCACCGTCCCTACAAGAAGCAATGAAAAAAGCTAGAAACATGGAGTGGGCTGCTCCCAAAGCAAAGTTCCATTCCAAACCAGCTTTTCACAAAGGGGATAGAGGGAAAAAGTTTCATCAGAAGCCTCATCATAAGGAGTTTAAACCACAGAAACCTCATGGCTCAAGATTGGATCCAGAGACTATCAATGAACTCCGAAGGAAGGGGTTATGTTTCCGTTGTTGGGAAAAATGGTCCCAAGATCATGTGTGCCCAAAGGGTGCTAAAATTCATCAAATTGAGTTCTATACAGCTGATGAAAGCAATTCTGATTTTTCTGATCAGCAAGCTGATTTTGAGGACAGCGATGAAGAAAATACTCCAGAAGAGTCTGAAGGTGAAAAAGAAAGTGGTGGTACATTGGCTCAACTTTCGAGCTTCCAAAAGAATGAGTCCTTTAAAGTTCGGGGGATGATCAAAGGGCAACGTATTGTTGCTTTAATTGACACTGGTGCAACACATAACTTCATAGACGAAGTTGTGGTGGCAAAGAAAGGATTGCAAACAGAAGACTTTGAAGGGTTCAGAGTTATGGTTGCGGATGGGTTTCACATCTCATGCACCAAGAGGATTCCGAACATGTCAATGCAATTGGGCAATTACGAAGTCAAGGATGACTTCTATGTGGTCAATATTGGAGATACGGATGCTGTCCTTGGCATTCAATGGCTGCGATCTCTTGGAGAGATCTCTCTAAATCTGCAAACTATGGAGTTGAAGTTTCAATCCGATGGAAAGAAGGTGGTGTTGAGAGGAATGTCAAATGGTGGCCCTCGGATTGTGTCGTTCAAGAGGATGGCGAAGTTGATGCGTCATGATCAAGTGGAGTGGGCTGCGGAGTGCATGATTCTTCCAGCTAGTCCAGCTGAAACGAAAATAGAGCATCCTCCAGATATTCAGTCTTTACTCACCAAAAAGAGTAAAGTGTTTGCTGATTTACCTCCTGGACCTCCTCCTGATCGAGGTTCAGAACACATCATAGAGCTCAAGGAAGGAGCTAAACCGGTGATCACAACTCCATATCGGTATCCGAAGAGGCAAAAGGATGAGATCGAGAAGAACATCCGAGAACTTTTGGAGATGGGTTTCATACGCCCAAGCAAGAGCCCCTTTGCATCTGGCAGTGGTTCTTGTGAAAAAGAAGGATGGTACCATGCGCATGTGCGTGGACTATCGTGCTTTGAACCAAAGCACCATCAAGAATAGATACCCCATTCCCAGAATAGATGAGCTCATTGATGAGCTACATGGGGCTAAGTTCTTTTCGAAGATTGATCTGAGGTCGGGTTACCATCAGATACGAATGAGGGGGTCAGATGTGGAAAAAACAGCTTTCAGATGTCACTATGGCCATTTTGAATTCTTAGTCATGCCATTTGGGTTGACTAACGCTCCGGCAACCTTTCAGTCTTGCATGAACCGTGTCTTCCAGAATCAGTTACGAAGGTTTGTGCTGATATTTTTTGATGACATTCTGATCTACAGCAAGACTTGGGAGGATCACCTCAAGCACTTGGAGGAAGTGCTTAGTATCATGGAATCTGAGAGCTTATTTGCTAAAGCTTCCAAATGTGAATTTGGAATGGTGGAGTTACTGTACCTTGGCCACATAATCAGTGCTGAGGGAGTAAAGGTGGATCCGGAAAAAATCAAAGCAGTAGTTGATTGGCCACCTCCTGAGAGCTTGACTCAGTTGAAAGGTTTTCTGGGTCTTTGTGGTTTTTATCGGAGATTCGTAAAGGGGTATTCACAGAATGCTGCTCCCCTTACTGATCTCACCAAAAAGGGAGCCTTTGCTTGGTCAGAAAAGGCTCAAATTGTTTTTGATAAATTCAAGAAGATCATGAGCTCGTGCCCAGTCTTGGCTATTCCGGATTTCTCCAAGCCATTCGAGCTGCAATGTGATGCATCAGGTGAAGGAGTGGGGGCTGTCCTGATGCAAGACAAACACCCTATCGTGTTTGAGAGCAGAAAATTGAGGGGTGTGGAAAGATCCTATTCAATTTATGACAAAGAAATGCTTGCCATTATGCATGCATTAGCCAAGTTCAGGCAGTACTTGGTGGGGAACAAGTTCGTGGTTAAAACAGACCACAATAGCCTCAAGCATTTTATGCACCAGAAGGATTTAAATGAGAGGCAACAGAAATGGGTGAGTAAGCTTCAAGCTTACGACTTTGACATTGAATATGTCAAAGGGAAAAATAATGTCGTGGCCGATGCTCTCTCCAGAAGGCCTCATCTTAGCTCATTGTGTGAGCTTACTGCAGATTGGAGAGACATGTTGCTTGCTGATTATGCCAAAAATCAGTTTGCAACCAGCATTCTGGAAGGTACTTTCCATGATGAAAAGTATCAGGTAGTTGAGGGATTGATTCAGTATAAGGGAAGAATCTTTTGGTGGCTGATTCTAAGCTCAAGAAGAAGATTCTTTTGAATTTTCATGACATTCCAGTTGCTGGTCACCAAGGTTTTTTCAAGACCTATAGGCAGATCCGAGAAAGGTTTTCTTGGAAAGGTTTGAAGAGAGAGGTTCAACGCTACATTCAGGAATGTCCTGTTTGTCAAGCAAATAAAAATGAGCATACATTGCCAGCCGGTTTGCTGCAACCACTTCCAATTCCCAATCAAAAATGGGAAAGCATTTCAATGGATTTCATCACTGGGTTGCCCAAGGCCCAAGGGAAGGATTGCATTTACGTGGTAGTTGACAGATTAACCAAGTTTGCTCATTTCTTTGCCATTACCAGCACTTTTTCTGCAGCCCAAGTTGCAGATTTGTTTTTTCGAGAAGTGTTTAGGCTTCATGGGTTGCCAAAGAATATTGTAAGTGATAGGGACAGCAAGTTCCTAAGTACCTTTTGGCAAGAAGTTTTCAGAATGAGTGGTACTGTGCTCACTCCAAGCACGAGTTATCACCCCCAAACTGATGGGCAGACAGAAGTGGTGAACAAGTGGTTGGAAGGCTACTTGAGAAATTATGTGTCAGAACAGCAGAAAGCTTGGGTTAAGTGGCTGCATATAGGCGAGTACTGCTACAACTCTACTTTTCATATGTCAATCAAAATGTCTCCTTTCTTGGCACTTTATGGGTATGAAGCACCCAGCTTTGCAGATTTGGTGTTTGGTGACAGCAAAGCACCTTTAGCCAAGGATTTGTTGCAACATAGTCAAGACATAATGAGATCCTTGAAGGATAATTTGCAGATTGCACAAAATCAGCAGAAGTTGTATGCTGATCAGAGGCGTGTTGAGCGTTCGTTTGAGGTTGGGGATATGGTCTATCTTCGTTTACAACCTTATAGACAGTCTACTCTCAAGAAGAGTGGAGCTGAGAAGCTCAAACCTCGCTTCTATGGGCCATTCAGGGTCATCAGAAAAGTTGGGGTAGTAGCTTATGAATTAGAGCTACCTACAGATAGCAGAGTGCATAACGTCTTCCACGTGTCTTGCCTCAAGAAGGCACTTGGACACAATGTGGCTGCTTCTTCACAGTTGCCACCATTGGATGAAGAGGGACAGTTGGTTCTAGTTCCAGAAGAGATACTGGATGTCAGAGAACGTTCTTTGAGGAATAGAACTATCAGAGAATGTTTGGTTAAGTGGAAGAACCTGCCTATGGAGGATGCAACTTGGGAAAGTGATGAGATATTGCAGCATCCTAGTTTGCGATTGCTTGAGGACAAGCAATCTTGGGGAGGGCGGACTGTAATGTCCCCTTCTCAAGCCTGACATTTCCAATGACCGTTGGCCTTTCTTTGGGAACCCGAAGGCTAGACGGAAGTTAAAATTAGGGTTTCCTAATTTTGAGGAGGTCATTGCTCAGAGATGGTGGATTTAGTGGCGGATTCCTTCTGGGTTTTCAGAGGGCTTCGCAGTGGTATGTTCATCTCAGCATTCAGAGCACTTTTTGGAATTTACTATTTTTAGTAAATTCTATTTTTGGCAGTTCTCCAGATGAGTTCAGCTCGGTTGACTTACTGCTTCAGTTGGTCAGATGTCTGGTTCAGTATTGGCTTCAGGGCATCTTCGGAGGGATAAGATAAGTCATTTAATTAAAAGGTCACGTTTAAATGTTATAATTTAACGTTGACCATGGGCCTAGATTAATGACTTAAAGATGTTTTAAAAAGGGGGTTTTTTGAGGGTGGCGCTTCATTAAAAGATTATTTTAATTATTGTCAAAAGTCAAGCAAGCTTATGTTGGGCGCACTTTTCAAAGCTTGGCATTTAATTAAAATATCATGTATTAAACATTGAAGGAGAAAGTACGCCCTCTTGAAGAGATTAGGGTTTGACTTGAAAGTGACTTTAGGGTTACGAGAAGTCAAATGGAAAAATTATAAAAGGAAGGAGTTGAGCATCATTTCTTCATCTTTGGACGACTATACTGTTATGCTGTCGGATTGGCTTTGGAATCGCTTCGAGGAATGAAGGCCTCCTAGCTCGGCATCGCTTCGTGTTTGCAAGACAACATCAAGTGGTGATTCTTAGTCTAGTTTGTGAGTTTTGAATATTGTGCATTGTAGTCAGCCTTCAGAATCTTTATATTTCTGTTTCTGCATTTTGTCAAGTTCTGGAAAATTGCATTGTTAGACAGCAGATTTGAGTTTTTATCCATATTTTCAAAAAGACAAAAAATAGTGTTCTGGGTATCATTCATTTCTTTGTGTTAGACCTAGGCGCCTCTTTTCCCAAGAGTGTGGATTTTTTAGTAAAGGCATTAATTTTTAAAAGGAAGTCGACTGGCTCAGCAGGGCCGTACCATGTACTTGCATTAAAAATTGTGCATGATTCATTTAAGGCATTTAGGGTCTGTTTCAAGTTGTTAGTTGGAGCGCCATCTTGTTAGGATTGTTGTGTAGCTGGAATCTTATCAATTGAGTAATTAGCTAGGAAGTTATGAGCATTTGACTATGTCTATGGACTGCTGTTAACTCTGTCAATAAGCAGATTTGTAACAGGAAACAGAAACAGCATTGTGATCCTTGAAACATCTCCATTGTGGTATTCATTTCTAAGATACAAGTAATTCTTTATGATGTAATATTGATCCATTGATGTCACAATGAAGTTGGCAGGTGTAGACCTCTTATTCTTGTAATCTGTCAGTAGTACTGGCAGTCTTTCATTATTGCTTAAATCAGATTGTGTTCTCATTTCCATTCAAAGTTATTGTAATAGTGAGATCTCCGCCCTATGGTCGCTACTATCCCATTCCGGGTTAGCCAGCACATTTTGGGTGTTGAGTAGTTTCATTTCCCAGTATCTTTCTTTCAAGCATTGTTTCGTATTTACTCCGTCATATGGTCGCCCCTCACTCCGCTTTGGATTGGGTAGCACATACTTGGGGTCGAGTTCCTTTTCCAGCATAAGCAGTTTATTTTAGATCCTCTGACCAATGCTCACCATCATCGGTGCCATTCTGGTTAGAGTTGCTTTCTTGCACGTTTTGGTTTTCTCATCTAACCTTAACGGGTGCACTGCTTTGTAATGTTATAATCTGCAATTTGAAAAAAGTAAAAAATTTTGGCTCGGAATATTTCACCAAAGGTCTTATACTGGAAAAATAATTATTATCAATGAAGTTCAAAACAGACAAGCCTGCATTTCAGGAATGGGATGAGTTCCCTTTCCTGAACCAGGTTTCCTTGTAACTGAATATGTTTAATCAATCCCATGATTCTTTCAAAGAGAGAATGGATGTATGCCTCTTGGTCTTCTTCCAAATTTAATCTTCTGAGCCAGAATTACCGCATTGAAGATTGAAAGGTGGTAGCTATACTTGACAGGTACCTTAGGATACACTTGTCTCAATGCTTCGTTCTTTCCACTGATTCCTTTTCACATATTGATCGTCGGTTATGTATGTGCCTATGCCATTGCTTCTTACCAGAGCCAATTTTGGGTTGCAAATTGAATCTAAATCCCCGCTGAGGGTGCTTTACTTTCATATGCCAAACAAGTTTCTAACTTCTAATTATTGTACACGTCAGATCTATTTACTAACAGCATGTGTCAAATAGAAGATGAATTGACATGAATTGGTCCAGTGGAACCTGGATCGAGTTCATTCAAATATCTAACTGTGAAATGAAGTAATAAGAATGTTGAACCATATACCCATTGTATACATCTATTTAGTGACAGCATGTGTTCAATGCAAGATGAATCAATTCAAATAGGTGACATGGACGAGGTCAGCCTCTTAAAACTTGTAAAAAATTGTAATCTTCACATGTGTCTAGGTATTCAATTTTGTGCTAATGTCCAGTCCATTTTCTCGTTTCATAAGTTTATCCATTTCATGCTTTGCTAAGCATGATTTTTACATAATTAATTTTTTGAATAAGAAACAAGTAACTAAAAATCCAGATGAGCTCTCCATGGACTTGAAAACCCAGATATGCATTATGGAAGACTCATACTATGAATTTGGCAGCAACAGATGAATATAGATGTAAATGTAATTCCTAGAATTAGGTTTTTTCTTCACATGGAGGATTGCAAATTATAAAATCAACTTCATACTGAATTTAAGTGTGCTGTAGTTTGCATAACATGTCCTTTTTTAGGTGGTGTTTTATTGACAACATTTAATATTTTGAGTGTGGTATTACCATGTTATCTAGCATAAAGGTTAAATTTCATTGTAAGAATATTATAAGCTGTTATTGTCTATCAATTTTTTTTATCTATTGCTATTTTATAATTGTAAGCTTACAAGCGGGCCAATTCTTGTTATAGAATAAACTGAGGTTCATTTTTGAGTCCTGTTGAACCCAATCTCATGTTATTGGACCAAGTATTAGAGTTGAGCTAAGTTCTGTTAATAAGCAGATTGAACTGCAGTCATGATATTAACCAAGATTTCTCTGTGGGACAAGTTCTTTCATAAAGCAAGACATTGAACCAAAGCCTTATATGACCAACCTTGTTATTGGGCCAAGCTACAATTGAGTTACCATAAACTTTTGATATCAGGCCAATCCATTTTATGGGGTAAGTCTATGATTGGGCTGTACTGCAATCGAATGTCTCTGTGAACCAAGCTTTAATATATTGCCCATCTTCTCAATTGAGTCATATGGAATTGAGTTTTGTTATTGGACATTGTCTTACTACAGACAAATATTGGAATTTGGAATTGACGATAGTTGGATCAGAGTGTTAATTGAGACATAAGAACATCAAGTTATATCCATTCGCAAGAAATTGGATGAAAAGCTATCATTTGCATTTTGAGATGCTGCTATGTATAAGATGTCACTTGATAATACAATATAAATTACCAAAGTAGTGTTTCAAATTTTATATTATCTACCAATTAAACATTACCTACAATTATTAAATTAATCAAGATACAATGTCAAGCTTATCTCTAAATTTGACAAATTTATCTTGATAATTGCTGAATGATTTATGGATTCGATTGTGTGATAATTTTTTGCATCAATGCTTCGGATCACACTCTGTGATCCATCATCAGGATGAGAGAAGAGCACAAGGATAAGAAACGTTGATGCGAAAAATTATCACACAATTGAATCCAAAAATCGTTCAGCAATTATCATTATGGATTGTGGAAATTTGTTATCTTTGAAATTTATCTTGACCAAGTGGTTTAGTAGTTATGTCAATGACCCAATCTTTTGTAGGAAAGATACCATTATCTACCAAGTGGTGCATGTAATAATGACCTTCAATATGCATGGTTTTGGTGCACCTTTAATATACATGGTTTTGGCATGATAGATTAGATCTTTCACTTTGTTTAGCACATTGAGTGTCACATAAAAGTGAGCTTAGTGTTGTTTGTTCAAGTTGGAGATCAACCAATATCCTCCACAACTAAATTGCTCTACAGCTTGTAATAACCCCTAAAATGCAAGCCCAATTTTTTTCCGACTTTTAATAAATAAATAACCATGATCAATAATATGCAAGTGCTAGTAGAGAAATACAAAGTCATTTCAATAACAAGTCAAATCCCATTAATACAATAATCACATCCATAAGATCAAGTACAAGAATACGATTTTAGTACATCCAAATCAATATAATAACCAATGAATAATTACATAAAGATATAGGCAACAAATCCAAATAACTCCACATGTACAGTTGATGTAGTCTACATATGGGGGTCTTACCAGACAACCAAAATCTAGAAACCAACGAAAATTTTATAATAGTCGTAAGGAGATGCCACTTCTCATAGAAATCACCTTCTCGAACTTACAAAATCTCCCTCTAGATTACAACTCCCCTTTATACCTTTGGCTTGGAGGAAATTAAACCATTGCAAGATTGGCATTACAAGTAATTGAATCATTGCACAAAGAAGAAAATTTGGGTCAAGTAGGAAACTTTGCATGTTACTCCGTTGATGGGATTCCACAAATATCCAATTTGAGTAGAAAACTTTGCATGTCTAGTTCACTAATAGGATTTTGTAAATATCCAACTCGAATAGAAAACTTTGCATGTCTAGTTCACTAGTTGGATTTCACAAATATCCATTTTGTGGAGGTTTGGTGTCCATCCAAACAAAATTGTCATAACTTGTTCTTAATTCAAGTTCACTTGAAAAATCTTACATTCCATACATTGTTGACATCATCATTATGCCATTGTGTGGAAGTTTGACATCCATTCAAATAGGATTGTTATAACTTGTTCAATCGTCAAGGTAACTTGAGAAAATCTTGCATTTTGTAACATCATTATTGCATCATCACTATCATTTTCACGAAAGTTCCTTTTCTTACTGAACAAAACCTTTAATCAATACACACATCCAGTTCAATTGCATTTGTTCGCAAACCATACAATGTTGGCATCATCACTTATTTATGCCATGCTTATGTCATTTGCAAGTGACCTTTGTCCCATGTTGATGTCATCATTTGCTTGCACCATGGTGTCGTCGCCATTAGAATTGTTCATTTGAACAAGTTATTAAAACTTAAAAGTTTGGCTTCTTGTAAATCCATTGAACTTGAAGTTCCCACAAAACATTCACCATCGGAATTGCTCATCCAGATCAGTTATCGAAACTTATAGGTTCAATTCACTTGAACTTTCTCGCAAATCCAATTGAACCTTAAGCTCTCACAAAACAATTGAATGTGGAAAAATGACTTCGAATCGGTTGTGAGAAAATTCTTAGAACTAGTTATAAAGAGATTTGGTTCCACATTGAAGTTTCACAAATATCTAGTTAGAGACTAAAATTATGCATTCACATAACTTATCCAAAATTTATCCAATCTTCACTAAATTGAAATTGCAAGTATCCATTAAGCCCTTCTACAAGCTGGTATCCTTAACATGACCAATTTGAATATGGTAATTTTCTTGAAGGAATTATCACAAAACACAAAAACACAATAAAATTGAATTGAAATTGAGAACAAAATTTGATATATTTTTGGTTGACACATGATTGCACTTGTGAGCTCAGATGCTCCTTCATTAGACATGCCAAGTAAGTAAAATGTTCCATGAGTGAAAAATCATGAAGACTTTTAAATTATAGAATAGGAATTCCATACTTAACGAGTTTTGAAGCATTCACCCAAGTAACTTCATCAACTTTTTTATTTTTCCAATAGACCAAATATTCCTTATATTATTTTCCTCTTGTTCTTTCAATCACTCAAGAATCTATCATTTTGCCCACTTTCTCTAACTTCTTTTTAGGCAATTGGATTATCCATTCTTGTTCATCCTTTAATCTGAATGTTTATTCCCTTGTGAACTTGTTTCTCTTGCATAATATATATACAAATCAACAACATTGAAATTTGGGGAAATATCTATTTCTTTTGGAAGTTCAATTTCATGTGTTGGATGAAAATTTTCTCAACACCTTGCATGGTCATGTCTTCTTCCACTTCCATTTATTATATGTTCCTAAGGGAATCCTTCCTTTCTCAAATGTGCTAACTAGATCACCCACCTGAACTTCTTGCTCTCTTTTGTTCATAGTAGCATATTTCTTATATTTCATGGCACTCTTCTCTAAGATTTTTTATACCTCCTTATGCAATTCATGTATGCAATCAACAAAATCTTTTGCTACACCACTTTTCTTCCCAAATTAGGTGTATTTCTCAATTCATTTACTCCTCAGGTTATTACCATAGAAAATTTGAAATGGGCTCTTCTTGACACTCCTACTTGTTGAGTTATTATATGCAAGTTCTTCTTGGGCCATATCAGATCCCATTGGTGTGGTTTGTCCCCTACCAAACATATCAACAAATTTACCAAGACTTCTATTGACAACTTATGTTTGTCCATTAGTTTCAGAATGATAGCTTGAATTGAATCATGTGTATCCAATTTTTTACATAAAGTACACCAAAAGTGGCCAAAATTTTGTGTCCCTATTAGAGAATACTTTTTGGCAATCAATGCAATCTAACTACTTCATTGAAAAACAATGTAGCTATATGGGAGACATTATTAGACTTTTTGTATGGAATAAAATGAGTCATCTTTAAAAATCTTTCTACTACATCTTTTCTTAGGTGCCTTTTCTTCTTTTTTGTGAAATCTACACCCAACCATTGTAATGGCTCTTTTAACTCATCATGAGTAAGTATACTTGATAATAGTTGGGCTTGACCAAGTGTATCACGGTTTTTAAAATACTTCTTAACTAGTTCCTTCAAAGTTCTATTCAATGGCATTTTACTAACCACACTAGGTTGTTCAACATACAATTTCAATTTCTCTATATCAATATCAAGTAAATGATCTATATTTTTGTAAGAAAGCTTTCTCTTAATGTCTTTAATTAGGTTCATACAATACATATTTGTAGAAGATGTAATGTCCCCTTTTTAGACCTAAGCTTTTTAGTGACGGTTAGCCTATTTCCGGAGTCCTGTAGGCTATTCAAAGGCATTTCAGGGGATTCCAAGATTCTTAGAGGTTTCTTGTTAGCACTCTCAAGGGGTAATTGCAGAGGTTTTCCAGAGTGTTTTTTGGGTTTACTGAGATCCTTGGTGGGCAATATTGTTATTTTTAACAATGCTTATTTAGTACGTACTATTTTTAGTAAGTCACAACTGCATCTCAATTTGGGCTAATTTGGCATTTAGACACACTATTTTAGTAGTATGTTATTTTTGGCAGTGGTCTTGGCAACAGTTCAATGTTGGATTTTCAGTTTTGGCAATGGTGGCAATTTCAGTTGTTGAGTTTTGTCATTTTTGGCAGTTTAGTGCATCCACCATCCTTAGAGTTCGAAAAAGGAAAATATTGCAACTTAAGTTATAAAGTTAAAAAAGGATCCCCTTGTCCCCCACGCTTAGGCTTACCAACTTAAATTTTTTTTTAAAAGGTGGCCAAGCACTTGCTTAAGTTAGATGCCTAGATGAGAGGGTAAATGGAAATATAAATAAAATTAATATTCTTTTCTCAAGTTGGGCATCCCAATTGGAGGGAAAAGCAATTCAAATTTTTGGAGCTCTAATTTCTATTTAAACCCTCTCTTGCTCTCATTTTCATTATGCAAACTTATGATAACGAACTATTGTCGGAGTGAGGATTGAATCCTTCAAGGGCTTTGGAGATGAAAACCTTCAAAATTGCTTCATGTTTCAAGGTTGAAAGATACTCCATAGTTGGACATGGGTGCGACTCCATTGTAGGGGTCACCATTGGGCTTATTTGGTGATGGATTTCCTTTCATTCACAGTTTTGGATTGTTATTATGTTTTCTAGATATGCTTTTTGGTGTGTGTGATGATTTGCAGCATTGTGGGAGCATTTTGGAATGATATATTAGACTTTTGTTGTTGGTCTATACCTTCCTAGCCCAATTGTACCACCTTTGTGCTCATGTTGTTTAGAGGTTTGGAGAACTTTTTGTGGGTATTGGTTATTCCTTTCTAATAGATTGAAGCACCCCTTCTTGCAAGTTTCTAGAATTTTTAGCAAAGAGCTGAATTTTTAGGAGTTGGTCACCCCTCTCTACCAGTCATACCATCTTGGGTTATGTGTGCATTAAGAGTTGTGTTCAAATCTGCTACTTTCCCTTGTCGTTCCTATTGTTTTTGGAGGCATCTAGGGTGGTTGATTCCATTGCAATTTGTTTGGGGTTGTTCACAGTTCGTTTGGAGTTATTAGCACTTTTACCGAGTCGCCTCTACTCCAAATGCTCAAATTTTCTGAACTGTACAAGTTTGAAAGAAATTTGTCTCTTTCCTCTCCTTTTTGTGACATGGCAGAGGTAACCAATGAAGCAAATTTTGAGATTAATTGATGCACATCTTAGTTGGCTTATACTCAATTCATAACCATGTGTTTTGGTGAGATTCTTGGAGTTATCTGAGGACTGTTATGACATGTAGCAACAACAATAGTTTTTAGAAAATGTGATACAATTCGACAACTTTCCTTCTTATCATTACATTGGAGTGTTCACTGTCAGATGGGTAAATGTTGATCATTGTTGGGGTTTTAGACCAGTTGTTTGGGAGGTTTCAGATTGTCATTCTCACATTAGACTTGATACATTTACATTTCAGACCTCATTTATACTTTTGGGTGCCTTAGTTGAGGTATACTTGCTCTATTTCATCAAGGGGTTAACTTATTTTGGTGATTGCTTTATAGGGGAATCACATTTCAATGGATTTGGGTGTTAGTTTCATATTTCTATATTACTTCTAGCCTGAATGTACTTGTTAGTATTATTGTATTGAGCTCATTGTAATGCTGACCTGGTAGTACCATTCAGTGCCTTGCTCATCTTTGGTTTTCATTGCTAACCCCACTAAATAAGTGGTCATTCCTAACTCGACTAAACAAGTGGCACTCCCACTAAATAAATGGTTGAGCTTTTTTTACTTTCATGTTATGCCCGTTGAATAAGTGGATGTTTACTTTCATGTTGAGCTATGCATCCCACTGCATAAGTGGTTTTGGATGGCTAGCCGCCTGATGCTTTCATTTCCTACAATTTGCAATTCCCACTGAATAAGTGGATGTTTCCTTATGTTTGAAGATTTCATACTCGCCCCATTGAACAAGTGGTTGACTTCAATAGCCTAGCATTGTAACCTTACCATCATACTTTCTCACCTTGTCCACATCAAGATCTAGGTGATCAAAAAGTGGAAGGAAGCTTAATTCAGTTGATTATCA
The DNA here is from genome assembly GCA_007258455.2 of Sequoia sempervirens. NCBI lineage: Eukaryota > Viridiplantae > Streptophyta > Pinopsida > Cupressales > Cupressaceae > Sequoia > Sequoia sempervirens. The sequence goes on along the minus strand of VDFB02281492.1, from coordinate 148,520,698 downwards.
TTGCTAATGCTAACGGGCGCAATTTGGAAAAAAAATAAGGGTGGGTTATTATAGTGGTTCAGAGCTAGTTTTCCTGTTAGCCTATTGGAGTTCTGAATTTTGCTACAGTTCTTCAGTTGCATGTCAAAGTTTTAGCAGTGGTTATCAGTTCCAACAGTTCACATCTATTTTGCATGCTGGTGACCAACAATTGTACGTCTATTTTTGTGCCTCTCTTTAACAATTGTTAGAAGAAAAGTTAAAAAGATGGCTACAAAAAAGTCTATATTTGAGTTGATGAAGGATCTAACCATGCTAATGAGGGACCCTGACATTAAAAAGACATCCAAATATTTTTGCAAAACCTAAATGTTTGGATGGAGAAGATTCTTTGACATATGAGGAATGTGTGATAGAGCCCCAAAATGATCCCTTAGACTTGCATATAGCTGGTGATGATGAGGATTTGTTTGATAAAAAAGACAATACAACAATATTGAATCTTAATTTGGATTCATCCAGTGATGATTCTAAGACTGATGACATCCTAGAAGATTCTAGTAGAGTTGATGTTTATGGTGAGTTCACTAATGTACCTTCAGAAGAAGAGCATGTTGAGGGTAATTATGATGGTGTCTTCAAATCGGCTAATGATGATGACTCCTTATCTCATTCTAGTATTGATAACTTAGGTGGTTCTTGGTTTAACTTCAAAACCAAGCCTATGAAGAGGGATGCTTACGATCATTTCAGTACTCATGAGTTAGAGAGTTCATTTTTTAGAGAGCCAACCACTCTTAAGGAGCACAATGAGCATTTTTTCTTTGAGCAAAGTAATCAACCCTTTAGCACATGGGATCCGGGTGTGTTGAAACCTAAGTATGATGAGGATGCTATTGAAGAAGCTAATCTTAGGAAGTTTCGATGATGATCTTGAACATAAATATGATTTATCAATGCATAAAGCTTATTATTATAAGCAAAGGCTTAGTGAACTTGTTGATTTGATCCTCATCCTAATATTGGGAATTTTCATCAAGTTGGTGGAGAGGGACAAGGGTCTTGGAATAGCCATGGAGACATTAATGATAAGAATGGAAAATTTGATTTTGGCATGCAACCTAACAACAATTCACCGTCCTTGCATGATCATGATTGGAAAAATCAACTCTTGGTGTTCATGGAAGATGAAGTGCAAGCTTTATCCAGATTTCACAACACACAATTTAATTGAAGAGCTCTATTGGAAGACTCGGATTGAAGAGAGACAGGAAGGAGTTAGGGATGGAGCCACTCTCTGTAATCTACATCTTATCAAAGACTCTTAGGAGACAATGAAATCAAAGTGCTTACACTTGATTAGAGATCAAGATTATGCCCTCAAATTTGCAAAAAAGGTCATTAGTGCATTCAAAGAAGAAGAGAGAAAGGTTAATGAGCTTACTCTTGAGCTTGATTCAACAAAAGGCATGTTAGAAAATACTCAAATGGCACTAATGGAGGTGGAAGATCAACTAGCTGATACAAAAAATTTCAGGGAGCAAGAGAATGAACAAAGAGCTAAAGAAATCAAGTAATTGATGAGCTTGATAGTCTTCAAAAGGAGTTTGACTTAGAGGGTTTCCTAAAGAAATCAGGAAAGGGAAGTTTGGATCAGAAGGAGTGGTTTTGATTTGGGAATGAAGCTAATCTTCAATTTGATGATAACCCATTATTTGAGATGGGTGTTGATATGTCAATTGATAATCCATTTTTTGAGTTGGATGGTGGAACAACTTCAAGTTGTAGCATTGCATTTGGTGAAAACAAAAAGGTATGGGATTCGGGAGAAGTTTCAAGACCTGAGTTGGAGTGTGGTTTTCAGTTTGGTTTGATCTAAGTTCACATTATAAGGTGATTGATTGCCCTTCTTGAGGACCACATGATATGATACGTGCAAATGAGGTAAAAGATGAAGATTGCATTGCGAGTGTGATGACACTAGGAGATGTCATCATTCCTCACTACATGAGGAAGTGGAAGGTAACTTAGGTATGCCACTTGATGATTTTAGTTGAGGGTTATTTCCTTGTTGATACTCACCTTGAGTTGCATCATTCTTGCATGAAGTATTGTCTTGAGTGTCAGAGTTGGCCAATAAGTTGGACATTTCATAAACTAAGATGAGTTGTAATGCATGCCCATCATGTGTAGTTGGAGATGAAGTTTCTGCATGGGAAGTGTTGGATCATGGTGACTTCAACATCTTTGACATTAAAAAGCTATCAAAATGTAGCTTTTTAGCTATTGGAAATTTCATTACAATAGTAAGGAAAGGAGGTTTCAGGCTTGTTACTTATGAAGCTCTGAAGAAAGGACCTAAAAATGACATCTACATGTTTGAAAATCCATCCCTTGGATTGAGTGATGCTTTATCTTATACTAATCCTTTTTGGGGGTTGGGTTTGAAGACAAAAATTGCTCCATGCCCCTTAGTTGTTGATGCTTTCATGGATGGGTTACAAGAGATTGCCAAAGAAGTCACAAACTTCCATGGTGAGCAAGATGCTATGAATGGCACTTGGAGTTGTTATGTGTACCTTTCTAGGTATGTTGGAGATCATTCTTTGTTGGGTATCCATGCTAGGGATCCTCAACAAGGATTGATGGGGTTTATTGGGAATGGTAAGAAAGATCCTTGGAGGGACGAGGATCAAAATTTCAAAATTTATAATGTTGTTCCTTCCCTTACTAGCCATTTTGTGATTCCAATTGTTCATCTAGAAATGGATTGGAGAGAGATTTTAAGTAAGGATTGGATCATTGATCGAATGGTTACTCTTGGGAGTGTTCCTTGAAAAATAATGTGTCAAATTTTTAGTCTTGAGCTTGTTTTTTGGTTGAAGGCCAACCTCCTTACATTTTGGGTTGCTCTCATTCAAGAGAGTTGGCACATTATTTCTTGTCAAGGAAGTAAAGGGTTTCAGTTGGATATTTAGTTGAAATGTTTTCCAACCACTTTCAAGTTATTTTTTCTACAACACAATGCTCATCTCACATGCTTATACTTGGGAATTCCATTGGTATTGTTGCTATCCCTTGTGTAGAGCACTAAAATTAGTTTGTACTTTGTTGATTCCAGTTTTGAACAACTGTGTTTATTTGTTTCTTCAAACCTTCCAAACTCCGAGAGTTCATCTTATGAATGTTTGTGATTTAAACTTTGGTAGTTTACTCTTGGTGTGTGTTCAAGACAATGAACTCTCGCATGCTTTGCTTCATCATTTAGAGACTCTTGGAGTTGGATGTTAGTAAGAGTTTTTGGAAGTCTTCATGGTTGTATGTGGTGTTATGATGATGAGTTTGTTGAACTCTTGCAAAGGATTGATTTCATTTTAGTAAGAAAATTCCCAAGGAAGTCACATTTGCAGTTGTAGCTCTGCATGACACCATGAGGAGATATGTTGAGGATTATGGTTTTGGGTTGAGCAGATTTTTCTTCTTGCTGCCCAAGATCGTGTTAGGTAGTGGGATTGCAGATATGGACTTCTATGAGATGCTTTGGTGGGAGATGTTTCATGGTATAGATTTCAAGCCTCTAAGGTATTTCAGATTGAGTTTTGAGGATGGTTACATTTTGGGGTTCAAAGAGAGGAGAATACAAATTTGGCATGATGGATCTACAATTATGATCAAATTGGTGCAACATTGGCATGGTGGTTTCCTTCTGAGATTGACATGGGACCCTGAGATCTTACTTGGTTTTAATGTTGATCAATCTATTATTTTTGGAGTTGAGATGGCATTGCTTGAGGACAAACAATATTTAGGAAGGGAGGACTTTAATGTCCCCTTTTTAGCCCTAAGCTTTTCAGTGATCGTTAGCCTATTTTCGAAGTCCCATAGGCTATTCAGAGGCATTTTAGGGGATTCCAAGATTCTTTTTAACAATGACTATATTTAGTAAGTCACAACTACATCTCAATTTGGGTTAATTTGGCATTTGGAAACACTTACTATTTTTAGCATTATTCTATTTTTAGTAACTGTTATTTTTGGCAGTGGTCCTAGCAGCAGTTTAGTGTTGGGTTGGGTTTTGATAGCGGCGGCAGTTTTAGTTTTTGAGTTCTGTCATTTTTTGTAGTTCAATGTATCCACCATCCTTGGAGTTGGAAAAAGACAAATATTGCAACTTAAGTTATAGTTATAAAGTTCAAAAAAGACCCCCTTGTCCCCCACGCCTAGGCTTAACAACTTAAAGTTGTTTTTAGAAGGTGGTCATGCACTTGCTTAAGTTGGATGCCTAGATGAGAGGGTAAATGGAAATTAAATTAAATTAATATCTTTTCTCAAGTTGGGCGTCCCAATTGGAGGGAAAAGCAATTCAAAATTTTGGAGCCCTAATTTCTATTTAAACCCCCTCTCGCTCTCATTTTCATTATGCAATCTTATGTTAATGAAGTGTTGTTGGAGTGAGGATTGAATCCTTCAGGGGCTTTGGAGATAAAAACCTTCAAAGTTGCTTCTTGTTTCGAGGTTGAAAGATACCCCCTCATTGAATGTGGGTGTGACTCCATTGCACAGGTCACCATTAGGCTTATTTGGTGATGGATTTCCTTTCATTCATAGTTTTGGATTGTTATGATGTTTTCTAGATATGTTTTTTGGTGTGTGATGATTTGCAGCATTGTGTGAGCATTTTGGAATGATATATCATACTTTTTGTTGTTGTTGGTTCATACTTTCCTAGCCCAACCATACCACCTTTGTGCTCACACTGTTTGGAGGTTTGGAGAACTTTTTGTGGGCATTGGTTATTCCTTTATAGCAGATTGAGGCGCTCCTTGCAAGTTTCAAGATTTTTTAGAAAATAGCTAAATTTTCAAGAGTTGTCATCCCTCTCTACCAACTGTACCATCTTGGGTTATGTGTGCATTGAAAGTTGTGTTCAAATTTTCTATTTTCCCTTGTTGTTCCTATTGGTTGATTCCATTACAACTTGTTTGGGGTTGTTCAAAGTTTGTTTGGAGGAGATTAGCACTTTTACCCAGTTGCCCCTATTGCAAATGCTCGGATTTTCTGAACTGTACAAGTCTGAAATAAATCTATCTCTTTCCTCTCCTTTTTGTGACATGGCAGAGGTAACCAATGAAGAAAACTTTGAGACTAATTGATGCACATCTTAGTTTCCTTATACTCAATTCCTAACCACATGTTTTGTTGAGATTCTTAGAGGTATATGAGGACTATTATGACCTGTAACAACAACAATAGTTTCTGGAAATTGTGATATAGTTCAACAACTTTCGTTCCTGTCATTACACTGGAGTGTTCACTGCTGGATGGGTAGATGCTAATCATTGTTGGGGTTCTAGACCTGTTGTTTGGGAGGTTTTCGATTGTCATTCTCACATCAAACCTGATACATTTGCATTTCATACCTCATTCAAACTTTTGGGTGCCTTAGTTGAGGTATACTTGCTTTATTTCATCAGGGGTTTAACTTATTTTGGTGATTGCTTCTTAGGGGAATCACATTTTAGTGGATTTGGGTGTTAGTTTTGTATTTCTATATCACTTGGAGCCTGAATGTACTTGTTAGTATTATTGTATTGAGCTCATTGTAATGCTGACTTGGTAGTACCATTCAATTCCTTTCTTATCTTTGGTTTTGATTGCTAACCCCACTGAATAAGTGGTCATTCCTAGAACCCCACTAAACAAGTGGTGCTCTTGTTGAATAAGTGGTTGAGCTTTCTTTACTTTCATGTTATGCCCATTGAATAAGCAAATTTTTACTTTCATGTTGAGCTATGCATCCCACTGCATAAGTGGTTTTGGATGGCTAGCTACCTGATACTTTCATTTCCTGCAATTCGTAATTCCCACTGGATAAGTGGATACTTTCTTATATTTGAAGATTTCATACTCACTCCATTGAACAAGTTGTTGATTTCAATAGCGTAGCATTGTAACCTTACCACCATATGCTCTCATCTTTCCCACATAAGGATATGGGTGATCAGAAAGTGGAAGGAAGCTTAATTCAATTTATTATCATTATTATTTTGGCGAACACTAATAGGTGCAATTTGGAAAAAAAATTAAGGGTGGGTTATTACAGAAGAAGCAATCTAGAAACCTCTCCAAAATCAAAGCTCGGTTGAACCTCTTCTCTAACATCAAATTTGTGTTGTTGAGCCTCCTCCTTGACATCAACTATAATGTGTGGTTGAGTGCCCTCTACTCCAATATTTAAATCAAACTCGACTTGTACTTCACTTTGTGTATGTTGAGCCCCTACATGTATAAATTAGAGAAGACAGAGTTATATCAACCATATTATTTATATAATAGATGGATCATATATATAAACTTATTTTCATAAAATATGTTACTAGCATTAAAGAATATTCATAAAATGATTAGTCTTATATTCAAGTTCATGTACCCTTAAGATGGATGGAAACTTTGGGAGGCACTAAACCATATCTAAATTGTAAAGTTGGTAGTACATGTTAATTAGCTATATATGCAAAGTTATATCAACCACTTCAAATCCAAATGTCCTACTATGTAAAAATATAGTTCAATCTAGAATTTTGTAAGTGATTTAGGTAGATCTACAAACCCTGGAGAAGAACTAGGAACTAGTGAATTTGATGTAGGGAAAACAAATCTACAAACTATATTGAAACCTTAGAGTTGAAGAAGTGGGGAAAAGAGATCTACAAACCCTAGAGAGGAACTAGTGAATTTTATGTGTATTCCAAAGAGATACTACAAACTATATTGAAATCTTATAGTGAAGAAGTAGGGGAAATAGATCTACAAACCCTAGAGACAAACTAGTGAACTTGATGTAGAGAAGTTATTTGAAACTATGTAGAGTTTGAAATTTACATGAATCTAAAACATATAGGAATTAATTTTTTATTAAAATTAAATCTATAGAATAAAAAAACTATACATTCAAACCCTAGATTTGAAGAAACGTGAGTAAATACAAATCTAATATTTTTGAAATATTTTATACAAATTAAAAAATTATATATACCTTGTCTTTGTGAGAAAAATATTTGAGTCCTTTCTTCAGATTGTTCTTTATCATATTTCCTAAAAAAATCACCTGCAAAAACTCGAACTTGGAATAGATTTTTTTTTTTTTAATTTGTAGGAAGTTTTCTTAAATTTATATATATATATTTTTGCTTGGTAGTTTTCTTAAATTTATATTAATATATAATACTTATTATTATTTTTTAAAGTCAACCTAAAAGACCTTTGTTCGAAGGTTGCTTTTATTAATTTTTTTAATTATTTGGACCTTCATTTGAAGGTCCTTTATATTGATTAATTTATTGTTTCCCACAACGATCTAAGGGCCTTCAAACCTTCCTCAAACCTTCCTTGCCTAAGATTTTGCTCAAAATTTTCACCTCCAAACTTTAGGTTGAAACTTCAAATGGAATGAACCATACAAGATATTTGGAAAGTTTGTAAAACTCAAAGTAAGTTTTTCAACAAGTATAATTTTGAATATATTTAATTTGATTATTATATTTATTTTCTATTTTTTAGTGAAGATAGGTTTTTTAGCAATTGTGAAGGTCTCTCTATTCCACACATATGGACAAATAGTAAAATAAATTAAAAATGGAAAAATATTTGTGCCCTAAGTATTAAATTCTTATTTCAACAATAAATTAATTCAGATGAATACAAAAAAAATATGCATTACCAAAGTAACCTATGTCTAAATTATGCATTAATCTCACTTCAATAAATTATAAAAAATATGTAGCAAAAAATTATATAAAAATTATATGTGCACTAGATATCGTTGTTACAAATCTATGTTTAAAATTTTATAATTTTATCCTTTCTACAAATAAAGTTATGCTTTACTGAAGTAATATCACTTTCTAAAAATATTATTAACTATATAAAATAAGTTATTCAAAGTTATGTAAAAAATCACAAATAATTTTTAAAAATATATATTTATTATAATCTTTAAAAAAAGCAAAAATCACTAGTTCACATCATCTTCAAATTCGTAATAGTTGCTATAGGTGTCAAAAAGTTAATGTTTGGTGAAAATGTCGATTTCAATGTCCCACTTTGGTCAAAAAATGGGACACACTATTGTGGACTAGCCATTCATCTATTTATATTGATAAGGTACTTGAAATATAAATCTAGTGCTAAATCAAATTAAAATATCATTCACCATTTTTGTATCGCCATGATCCCCATTGGGCGAGATGAGAGCATACAATGGGTAACAATCTAGATGGCAAGAACCTTAACAAATACCAACTTCAATATAATGTAAACTAGTATTTTCCTATTCAAATGTTTTAATTCAAGGACTCAAGTGAAATTCATTTTGACATTCTACAATCATTACTGAAAATTACTAGTTTTATTTAAACTAGTGACAACTTGGTTACTACATAAAACGATAACCAATACTATCAAAATTGATAACTTGATATCTATTCAAAACAATAACTAAGATTGTCATATCTATCTTGATAACTATTCAATTTTAATGAATATCAAGTCAACTATTAATTTAGTACTAGAGAATACAACTAGTTAATATTTGCAACATGTAATACTAATCCAAAAAGTAAGTAAAAATATCAAATCAATGATTATACAATTAATGAATCTCCAATTGATAACTATTCAATATTTTTGGATGTCATGTTGATAATTAGTATATGTAACTTAATTTAAAAAATCGTTAACTATAATTTAAAAAAATATCAAATCAATTATTCTACAAACCGATGAATCTCCAATTGATAACTATTAAATGCTTTGGATATCATGTTGATAACTAGTATATGTAAATGAATTTAACAAATCGTTAAGTATAATTTTAGAAAATACCATATTAATGACTAAAAACATTAGTATAACTATTCAATACTGAATTAATTATTGTTAATCTTAATTGTTCAATACGAATTATTATCGCCTTCAAAATGAGCTACATTGATCTTGTTATCTTTTGATCTTATGTCAAATTCCATTATTATCAATCATGATGGAGTCTTTATACCCATTGTTTTATATGACATCTTACTTTATCAATTTGTTACATGCTTATGAGTTTCTTATAATATATTCTATTATTATTCTTATGATTATATTTTAATGTATTTTATTAGTGATCTATGAAGTTATATGATTAAAAGCACACATGCTTATTATTGATTTATCTAACATGATCTTTCAATTAATTGAACCCTCTCGGGCAATCAATTAAAGGTTGCAGGAAATGGAAAGGTGCATACATGATCACAAATGATCTCATTTTATGTGTAACTTTATCTTTCAAGTCAATTTAAACTATTGATGAAATATTTTCCCCCTCTATTATCTAGGTTTTCATAAGACTACATACATAGAAAAAACCTAAGAGATAATATAAACAAAAATCATATCCACACAACCTCTATATGAATATTTACTTTATTGAAATATAAATTTTTAAGTATTACATATTTTGAGATATGTGGTTCGTTAAGATTCATACACATTCTAAAAAGAGAACAAAATATAATAGTGAATTTTTTTTCACTTAGATTTATACCCATATAAGACAATATCTAAGAAATCATATAAAACTTACCCACACAAACCTATACTTATATATCTTACTCTTATATCCACATGTTACTATACATATAGGGATGCTCCTTACAAGAATGCGCCTTTTGAAGTTTGACTGGACACAAGCCAAGAAGATAAACATCTGGCGGGTACAATAACTTGATTTTCTACTATCAATATTCCCAGGCTTACCACTAGACAGACTAATTAACACTCATTTTCCACACTCCAATTACAAACATAAAATGCCATTGCCATCCACTGCTCATCTCCATCTCAAAAATAAGTTTGGTGGGTGGTGAAAAAGTGTTCAACCACATGGAAGAGCGAGACATCATCTCATGGAATAATGTTATTACAAAGTGTAGAAGACAATCTCACTACTTCACCACATGCAAGGAACAGGTTTCCTACCCAATAAGTTCATGTTTACCAGCATACTTGTAGCTTGTGCTAAATTGGGAGCTTTGGAACATCCATCAAAGCATAAAGGATAGAGGAATTTTGTCAAACATAATACATGATACCTCCACAAAATGAGATCTCATGGAATGCAAATGTTCCCGGGAAAAACTATAGAAAATATGGCTTCAAACACTTCCACACAAATGTAAAGATTGTAAAATAATTAAAAATATGGATATATAGAAAAGGATTTAGAAAATGCTAGGTAAAAGTGATTAGGAAGATATTAACCAGATTTTGAAATCTTTTCCAATATATCTTCTTTCCTGTGCCAATAGGAGTGATTCAGAATAGAGAAAAGGCGTCCATCAAGACCAAAAGAAAGTACACAAGTGCTCTAATAGGCATGCATGTGAAACCTGGAATCATAGACAAGGCACACGAATCTTCCTTATGCCAAACATTTTTCTTTACACCTTTTGACTCTCTCTCTCACCACTATAAGCTAGCATATATATTATTTATTAATAATATATATAAAATACATGAGAGATATCCTTCTCCAGGGGTCTATTTTATATGTTACTTTTTTCTTGCTTTCCTATCTCATCGTATTGATGTCTTCCACTTTTCTAGCCAGCTATTTTTAGCTGGAATGGTGTACCTTAGTGACTCCATTTTCAACAGTTATGAAAGAAAATAATAATAATCACATAAGTATTTGGCAAATATCAGTTAAAAATGATATTCATATGGTGAAATCCCACAAAAATTGTGTATGAGATATTTTCTATAGTAATTATTTTTAACAAAATTGCATGATGTTAATAAAACAAAGTAAAATAAATGATAGGTATGCATGCTATCATACTCTATGATCAAATTTATCATGCACATTAAATAATAAAATTGATTCTCTCATATATTTGAACTTTGCTGACCTCAATAAGCACATAGTGATAATGCTCATTAACCACAAAGAGATTTATGGTCACTAAATTAATGCCATACACAATGATCAATTAGACAATCAAATCATATCAAAATTCAACATCAAACAATATAAAAAAACAATGACCTAGAACCTTATCTATTATCATATAGTTATTCATATAATAATGTCAACAAAAAGGAGATCAATAAACTTCATAAGGTAATGCAATTTTTTATAAGAAAGTTAACACCTAAATCACCTTTCATGATAACATATAGGTTTAGAAATGTTAGATCTTGTAGTATTCTTTCATCCATATAAATGCAATTATTATTCAATAATAGAATAATTAATAAAGAAATAAAGGAAGGTCATGACACTATAAGTAATAATCTTGAGTATTCAAATCTAATATAGTGATACTTCTTATACCATCCAACTCCATCCAATATCTAGTTGCCTAAGGTGAAGGTGTATGAACCCACACATCAAAGGAACCATGTCCTGTCTAACCACTTTCAAGAGGTACTTAAAACAACCAGTCTATGAAATAATATATAATAGGTATACAATATTTGTCTTTCATAAATTAATCACATTCACATTCACATACATACGAGTCCTTAACCATAAAACATAAAATATACTAACTATAATTCATAACATTAATCTACATATCAAAATACAATTAAAAAAATCATACAATACTTCACAATACTTAATAATATGTGTGTAGAATCAACAACATTCATGCAAAACACACAACAAAACATACAAGATAGAACCAATCAAATATACTAAACTCTACATTGAAAGACTAAAAAATACATCACAAATATCCTATAGCAAATTAAATAATACAAGGTTCCATTTCTTGTCATGTGGTCTTTAATCACTTATGTAAAGAATGAATCTAAACTATAATAACTCATAGAACACACTAACTCCCAAGTAGAATTATATTAAGAGAATCTCCTAGCACATAGTGGTATGTGAATTGGTATGTGAATGGTTCAATGTATTTATAGTTATGGACCCTCTGTCCTATACTCCACTATGCCATTATGTGATGTGGTATGTATATATCAAGAAAATTATTCTCCAACTATAAATATCTTAGGAGAACATGACCTATTAGTTTCTCAAGACATGCTATATAGTATGTAGTATCAATACTTATTGTCCAGAAAAGAATTCCTACATACCTAGACCCCAAACTCACAAAATCATTAATAAATTACAAATGGAAGGCCATATGAACATTTCATCATGAAGGAACATTATATTATTATTAGAACCTTAAATCTCAAGTATTCAAACATAAGTTTACACTAAGGGAAGAACTCGCTATTTTGTGACAATTATATTCATAAGATTCAAAAAATATATAGACAACCAAGGCCCAAAAGGATTAGTTTTAAAATATAAATAGCGGGGTGTATATTCAACCCATGGGTTTGATCATCTATAGAATAGAAGTGACCTTGATTTTGGATTTATTTTTCTTAGAATGGTGTTAGTACTTCTTCTAAGTTCTCATATATTTAGGGTTTAAATCACACATTCTAATTTATAATGCAAATAATAAACTAAAGATATACAAGCATTAGATGCACACTTCCAAAAAATATTTTAGACTTAAATTTCTAGCAAACCCTTATATATAGCCTCAAAAAATACTCAACATTCATGAAATTCACAAATCATTAAGTATATATTTTTTAATTATTTGCACAATATTAAAACTAGACCATTTTCACAAAATATAATTCGTATTGCAATTCATCAAAAATTAAAATCACCACATGATCTAATTCAATAATCAGTTCAATTAGGAGTACAATAGAATCAAGAAAATTTGTACTCAGGTTTAAATTGATTTAATTTCCTCTCCTATGATTTCAATTATCTTCACTACAAATTATATCTCTCTTCCTAAAACTTCACCTCACATAGGGTTTCAAAATTAAGTTTTTGTTTTTTTTCTAATTCATTCAAAATTGGTCTAAAATACTTCTAGAACCTCATGTTTGTTTTGTAGATCAATTCCTCAAATCATGAATTTCTATTAAAGTGCTTTCATAGTTTTATCTCTCTAGAATCTACTATTCACATGCTTCAACAATTCAAATTCCATTTTTGCTTGTGTGCCTAAAATTTTCAAATTTTCTATGTTGCCTGTCTATGATTCTTGATGATCCGGCATGGCAGGGGGCCCAATAGGGCTCCCCCACCTATGCATTATTCTCCTTCTGGTGAATTTTCCTCTTATTCCTCGCCTATGGGGGGTTTTAAAAGTACACCTAGTAAATTTCCCATTCCAAATTTTCTAAGTAAAGACGCTTCTCTAATCAGGGAGGTCTCAGTTTCCTGCATGGATAAGTTGGTTGGAGATAGGATTTCAAAAAAGGTTTCACCAACTTTGTCTTCTTTTTGTACTATGGAAGGCAACAAAGTGGACGTCCCTGATGTGCTCCTGGACGAGGCTATCGAGGGCTTGAAGTTGTCCCTAGTTGGGAAATTCTTTGCTTCCCACCCGAATATTGATTAGGTACGAAAGTGGGCCTCTGACACTTGGAATCTCAAGGGTTGTGTCTCTATTTATGTCATGCCTAAAGGTTTATTTTTGTTTAGATTTGTTGTCCCTGAAGATATGATAAAAGTACTAATGGGAGGCCTATAGGCCTTTGATAGAGGATTCAAAAATATTTTGTCTCTAAGTAAGTGGACACCAGGGTTTGATGCCTTAGCTGACCTTGGCAAGGTAGCTCCAAACTGGGTTAAGCTCCCAGGTTTGCATTTGGAATTTTGGAACCAAAATTTTTTTAAAGGAATTGTTGATTCCTTTGGTACCCTTTTGACTATGGACAAAGTAACCCAACTTAAGACAAGGCTAGTCTATGCTATAATTTGTGTGAATGTAGTTGTCAACACAGTACTCCTTAAATCAAAGTTTGGCATATGGGTTCAACCTTTGGAATATGAAAATGCCAAGGTTTTTCATCAGGGCTGCAATAAGTTTGGCCATTTGCAAGATACCTATAAAAAGCTTCCTTTAGAACTGAAGAATAACTAGCAAGAGTTGTTGCTTAACTCTCATACTAAAAATGTTGATCCTAAGGTTTTATTAAAGGAACCTATTACTCCTTGCTCCTCTTCTGGTTTGTTGTTTCCTGGTAAGGAGATAGTGTCTTCCCAGGCCTCTGTCGAGGACAAGGAGTTATCCTTGGTGGAAAATGTCCTTCATGACAAATTTGAATTAGTTGTCCTAAATGTTGTGGGAGAAAGTGATCCCCTCCCTTATGTGGAGACTAATGTGAATCCTCTAAGTGTTACTACAATACTTGACAACAAAACTATGTTAAATAATATCCAGACCTTGACACAAGAAATGGAAGGAGTGGATTTAGTACTCCAGAAAGAAAACATGGAAAACCTAGAGGAAGGAGAGATATATACTCAAAAGGGTCAGGATTTGGTTTCCTCTCTTGAGCAGCTACAGTTTGGTCAGAAGATGGCTCATGCGTTATATGCTAAACAAGAAAAGGATAAAAGTATTGAAGTTAAAAAGAGCTTGAAGATAACTCTTTCCCCCCTAAAAGATGGGGTGGAGGATGATGATTGAAACCAAGAAAACATAAAATCAAGAAAGAAAAAGAAGTTGGATGTGGGAGGCTGTAATAAAGTGGGAAGACCACCATTACAAGAAACAAGAAACAAAGATACTGCGAGGGATGTTGCTTCAAGAAAACAGAGAACTCTTGACTCCCTTGTAGGAAATAAATCTAGAAAAAAGTAGGGGGGGTTGCTCCCCTATTTTATTAGTATCAAGGTGATATTGCTTCCCTCTTTTTTGTCCAATGCATATAATATTTTGGAATATTAGGGGACTTAATGGCCCCTATAAACAACATTTCTTACAAGCCTGCTTGGCGGATGCGAAACTAGATGTTCTTCTAATCCAAGAAACAAAAATGAAAAAAGAGAATTTTGAAAAAATGATTAAGTGGCTCTGGTCCAGTGCTAACTTTGAAGTTAGGGATGCCAAAGGAGCTTCGGGGGTAATAGCGACTTGCTAGAATCCAACTAGATTGTTTGGTGTGTTGGGTTTTAGTAGCAGAAATTGTTTGTTGGTTTCTTTGGAAGATGTTAGAACTTATGTTAAATGGAATCTGGTCAATATTTATGGCCCTAACTCTCGCCTAGATAGACTAAATCTTTGGAATATGCTGGAAGGAATTATAAATAATAGAAAGGAGGAGTTTTGGTTTCTTGGGGAAGATTTTAACTCTTCCATGTTTCCTTCATAAAAGAGTGGAGGACTTATGGACTTCTTGGATAGTATGTTGGATTTAGTAGGATTCATCAATTCAATGGGTCTCTTGGATATCCCTTTGATTGGGTCACTTTTCACGTAGTCTAAAAGAAGGTAGGGTAATCATTTAATCCAAGTGAAACTTGACCGTTCCCTTATCTCTTCAAATTGGAACATTCTACAAGACCTCTCCCTCACTACTCTTCCAAGAACTAGCTCGGATCATAGTGCCCTCCTTGAGTGGGATAATAAAGTTGTGAAAGGACCTTTTCCATTCAGGTATGAAATAATGTGGTCTCACCATCCGGACTTCAGAACCCTTGTTGAAGGTTGGTTGAATGCTCCTTTTAGTGGTACTCCAATGTTCCATTTAGCTCAGAAATTAAAGAAAATCAAAGAGTGTGTTAAGAGATGGAACAAATACTAGCTTGGGAACACATTCACAATAAAAAAAAGATTTACGTTCAAAAATAAAGGAGATTCAGGATCTGATGGAGCTAGGTAATTTTGATGAAAATATTTGTATTCAAGAAAGGGACTTAAGATCTCAATGGTTCAAAATTATTAAAAAATAAGAGGTGTTTTGGAAATAGAAATCAAGGATACAATGGTTGACTGAAGGTGATAGAAATACAAAAAATTTCCATCAATCTGCTTTAAAACATAGGTGCAAAAATGGAATTAGATCTCTAAAATCAAGCAATGGGATAATATTGTATGGGGGAAGATGAAATTGCTAATGAGGCGGTGTCTTTCTTTTCAAACTTTCAACAATTGAATGAAATTGATAATGAATAGGTGGAAAATGTTCTGCAGGTGATTCCACAAGTCATTTCAGAGTGGGATTTGAAAGAGATGATTAAATTTGTTTCTTTTCAAGAAGTGAAAAAGGCAATTTTTTCCTTTGGTGGTTATAAGGCCCCGAGGCCTGATGGCTTCTCTCCTAGTTTCTTCCAGGATTTCTGGGATATTGTTTCAACTGACCTCTTTAATGTTGCTAGAGATTTCTTTAGGTCTGGTAGACTCTTAAATCATCTAAATGGTACTTTTATAGTGCTTATCCCTAAATCAAAAGAAGCCTCATCCATGAATGATTTCAGACCAATCAGTTTGTGCAACACTAATTATAAAATATTCTCTAAGATAATGGTCAATAGATTAAAGTTGGTTTTGAGTAAAATGATAACAGTTAATCAGAAGTGGTTTGTTCAAGGAAGACATATCTTGGATGCAACGATTTACACTCATGAGGTGATGCATTCTATGGAGTTAAGTAAGAAGCAAGGAATGGTTCTAAAACTTGATATTTCCAAGGCTTATGATCGTGTCTCACGGCCTTTCCTAATTGAGGTGTTTAAAAAAATTGGTTTCAAAGGAAAATTCCTCAAAAATTATATCTTGTGTTACTACTCCTAAGTACTCGGTCTTGGTTAATGGGGTGCCTAAAGGCTTCTTCTCTTGTGGTAGAGGCTTGAGACAGGGTGATCCTCTATCACCTTACCTTTTTGTTATTGTGGTGGAAGCTTTGGGAAGAATTATTCAAAAACAACTTATAAACAATAAACTAAAAGGGTTCAAAGTTGCTTCCTCTATCTCTCCGACCTTTGACCAACAATTTGTGGACGACACTATCCTTCTAGGGGAGGCTTCAATTTTAGAAGCTAGACTGTGGAAAGAGATCTTGGAAAAATATGCTAAAGTGTTGGGCCAATATATCAACTATTAGAAAAGCAAGATCTATTTCTTCAATACTACCCAAGAAATAAAAGAGAGAGTTATAAACATCATTGGTTGCCATGAAGTTGATCTGTCAGCCACCTACCTTGTCTTCCTCTAATTTCTAAAAAACCTCATAGTAATCATTGGAATCACATAATTGAAAAGATCCAAAAGAAACTGGATGGGTGGAAAGGAAAGTTTCTAAGCTATGCTGGGAAATTACAAATTCTGAAAACTTTTTTTACAAAACATCATTGTTTATTATCTTTCCCTCTTTAACATTCCTTCCTTTATTACTGAGAAAATTGAAATGATTCATAGGAGATTTTTATGATCTGGTGTTGAGGAAAGGAAAATATTGGCTCTTGTTGGGTGGGATAAAGTTTGTACCCTAAAAAGAGATGGTGGTTTGGGCATTCAAAGAATAAAACTATTCAATAAAGCTCTGGTGGAAAAAATGGGTTGGTATTTTCTAGAAGGAATTAAAGACCGGGTTCAAATTCTTAGAGCCAAATATCTAGGAAATAAAGACCAAAGTTGTTTTTTGAGGAAAGAGGATCTCCCCTATGGTTAGAGCTACTCTAAAACAAGGTGTGAAACAGAGAATTGGGAATGGACAAAGAACAGATTTTTGGGATGATGCTTGGGCAAGTTGTGCTCCTTTGTCATCAAACAACAATCTTCAGCAAATTAAAATTAGAATAAAAAGAATTATTGGAAAAAAGGTCACTAATTATATTAATTGGGATGGTTTGGGGCCAAAATGGATTAATTTTAAAGACCATATCAATAATGTTGTTCTCAAGGAAGGAAGATAGTATAATTGGGATGTTGATTTGGAGCTCCTTCTACAATAGATAGGTGATTCTAATCTTTTCTCTAAGGAAAGGGATTATTGGGAATTGATTTGTCATTGATGTCAAAGGTGTATTAAGTGAAGGTTTGTTGGGAAATATCCTAATACCTCTGCTTTGTTTGATTTCCATTTGTCATGTTATGTGCATCTAAGATAAGAAAGGTGTTCACATGATGTTATTGCAGTGGAAAAGTAATTGTTTGACTGTCAAACTTCAAAGGAACAATACTCTACAAATTAGTAAATGTGGTGAAGAACAAGGTTTATGACATACTCTTGGAATCATGCTACTTAGGGTTTCTCGCTTATAAGTTGATATTAAAGCTCTTCATAAAATTTTCCTTTATATAGGGTTTGATTTCATTCTTTGAAAATAAAGTTGACTTGCTCTAGCAAGTTAAGAGTCCTTTATGAATTTATTTGAAGAGTTTTATTCATATGTTTTATCGGCCCCTTCTAGGGTTACTGATTTGGAAAGGTAACTTTGTATGGTTTGTAAAACAAGGTATATTGGGTAAAATGAAGGTTGAAAGCTTGGAGTAAGAAAAAAAAAGCTTAGGGTTTGAAGCTTGTAGAATGAACGACATGCCATGAAGTTTGGAGGACAACAAACTGACGAAGATTTCATTGACAGTTGGAGGTCTTGGTGGTTTATACAGTTAAGGTTCGTAAGATTGTTTCAGTTGCATTTTGTCAAAGACCAAGGTATGGTTGCATTGAAGTTTATCAGATTATTAATTGTTATATATAGTAGATGCTTGAGGTCGGCATGGGGTTAGACAGTGAAATGAAAAGTTAAGGCAACTTTGTTTTGTTGGTCAAGATTATCATGTTGATATCACATAGCCATGTTATATGAAATGCATTTACTGTTATAATCATGTTGTAAGCAATTGATGAGGAAGTTTGTAATGAGAAGTAATAAGGCACCTTAAGTTAGATTGTAATTGTTTATACATTCAAATTCTTGAGCCTCAAATGAAAATGAGATAATCAAGAAATGCTTTGTATTGAAGCAGAGATTAAACTCTATCTTTTTTATTTCTGAATCATTTTGATGTGAAAGTGTTTTTCTAGTGAGGTAGTTGTATTTTCCAATTAGGCAGTTGCTATGTATTTTCCAGTGAGGCAATTGCTATGTATTTGCTAGTGAGGTAATTGCTAACTTAAAAAAAAGGCTAGTGAGGTTGTAGCAACATTGAATAGCCAGTGAGGCATTCTTATAGCCAGTGAGGCATTTTTATAGCTAGTGAGGCATAAAAGGTAGCTAGTGAGACTCTGTAATCAGTGGGAATTTATTAAAATCCAGTGAGGCATTTTCCTAAGTGGTTTTTTATCCTTGTGAGGGTTTTCCACTCATGAAAATACTGTGTTATGGTTCTTTTGTGTTATGCCTCTTTTGAGTTCTTCATGTGGGTTAAAGATCTGATATTGGCTATCACATTTGAGTACATTCTTGAAACTAAACTTTTCATGATTATAAAGAAGTTTTGTGTTCTGAAAAACAACTAAATTTGAATTTGGTTATTGAAACACTGATTCAACCCCCCTCTCAGTGTTTCTCGTACTCCAACAAGTGGTATCAGAGCCAGAACCTTGCACAAAGTTTTACTAACTTAAGGGTTCCTAGTAATGGAGTACTCATTATGGAAAAAAGTAAGAGAAATAAAGAAAAAAGAAATACCTAGCAGAATGTTGAACAACAAACACCATTTAAATCTAGTGCAAAAGATGGAGATCACTTAGTGACTGATTTTGAACAAGAGAATGTTGAATATGATTGTGAAATTGATTTTGAAGGTGAAATTATTTATGATTTTAATAAGATTGAGAAACGTAAAAAGGAGAATCAAGGTCTAAAGTTGCAACTGGAAGAGTCTAGAAGAGTTGAAGAAGTTACCAGCATAAACCTACAAACCAAAGTAGAATATTTTCAAAAGATGGAGGCTGAAGTGTTGTCTCTAAGAACACAACTAGAGGAAAACTATTTGTTAAAAGAAAACACTATAAAAGATGAGTTGATTGTCAATATGAAATTAGGGATTGAAGAAAACAAGAGGATAGAAAATATGACAAGGTCTAATTTGGAAGTCAAAACAGTTGAATGCCAAAAGCTTGAGGGAGAAATAGTCTCTCTAAGGAAAGATCTTGAAAATGTTAAAAAGCAGATAGAAAAGAATCATAAATTTGATGAGAGCACTAGAAAGTTGAATGATATGTTAAGTAAGCAAAAACATCACAAGGATGTTACTGGTTTGGGATTTGTAGAAGGATAGAGTTTTGGAGTCAGAAAAACACTAAGAATGATGATAGATTTAAATTGTCATTCTGCTTCCCCTAAGACTTTTGATAGTAGACAGTTCAAGGACATCAACAGAGGAAGAAGAAGTAGAGCCAACCGGTTCACAAGATCTCCATGTACTTGGTAAGGTCAATCAATGAAGTACAGTTATTCATTTCCTGGTTATTGTTATTTATGTAATGGTTATGGGCATAAAGAAATTTATTGTAGAAGAAGGTCTAAAAGGAGTCAATATACATTCTCTGAGAATATGAATGTAATATGTTATAAGTGTCATAACCATGGCCATGTTGCAAAGCATTGTAGAACTAGGTTTGTGAAACCAGAGAAGAAATTTTGGAGAAGGAAACATCTCAAGAAGACAAGCATTCAAAAGGTTTGGAGAAGAAAGAAAAATCAAGAGAAGGATGAGTATAATCTTGTGCATACTACACAAGTGACATCTGTAAGTGCATAAAAGTAGCATGGAGTCAGGGGGAGATGTTCAATGTCATATCTTTTACCCCTGGGTGAAAATAAAAGGAGTGCTTAGTGGTTTGTGTGCATGATCTTTCTTTGCATCTTGAATATGTTGGTCTTTGAGTAATGAGAAAGTCATATATTGCATACATATTGGATAATAGCATCATGCGTTCACCTACCTATAACAATGGTTACTTGTGTTTATTGGGAGAAGATTCAACATGCAGATTTCTCATATTTTGACAAGGATTGAACATGAAAAGAACCCAAATAGGTGTGATTGTCTCCATAACCATTGTTGTATATTAGAGTTTAAACAAAAAAAATCATTTCAAAGAATAGTGAGTACATTGTAAAGCCAATATATTGTTATTGTTATGCCAATTACATCAACAACATATTCTATGGCTTATTATTTGAACTTGTTAAATTCCTTGTTTGTTTCTCTTTATGATTGCTTGAGACCTCAGCCTAATGATAAGAACTGCATATTCTTCCTAAAGGACAGTGGTAGTCTTGTGACAAGGGAACAATAAGTCAATCATTAGCATGGAAATTGAGCCTATGAAATTACATGAAAAATGACACCAAGCACGGTTTGATGAAAGTTTAAGGAGGTGCAATTATGAAGGATAGAATAATGAGGAAAAGGTAATGACAACAAGATTAGTCACTACTAGGCAGTGTAATAGTCACAAGATAAGAACCAATTCGTGAAACTGTGTGTTTTATGATGAAAGAAGGTATGTTATGTGCATTTTCCTCAAATTTTTGATGACATTGACTATCATGATCAATATGCCAATTGCAACATTGTGTTCTAAGAATATCAGACAACTTATACTTGGATAGGGAGGCCCAGAGGATATACCATGCATTGTTTCTATTAAAAGGAAGACAATGAAAGTCAATAATACATAAAGGGGATTGTGAAGTTTGTTAATAGAAATGATGATGCTTCATTTCTTGATATCAAATCAAAGGCTTACTTGCTGACAGCCATAACAATGTGGCTTGAGGTGTATAATTTTTGTGTCTCATTCTTGTGACATTATGTTAGCTAATGCACAATTTCATGTTGAGGTATTTCTTGTTGACTAGTTCAAGGTCCATGGTTCTTTTAATGATATTTGCTTTGAGTCTATGATGCAGGAGGTGACATCATTTGCATGTGTCTTTCAGTCAATGTTGAACATTGATCTTCATTGAAACCTCAATTCATGGTTTGCAAATTTCAGTAAGGATTTTCCAAGGTTTGCTAACATTGATCTATATGATATTGTTTGTGATATGCAAATTTTTCAAACAAGACCAAGGAGCACTGATATCTTAGTCTCTCACTAATCTATATGTTCACTCACAATAAATAGAGAATACAAGAGTACAATGGCAGTTACTAATAGTTCCTTGGAGATGTATTTGTTCTTGGTCTATGATATCGATTTGATAATGCATCAAGAGTAATGATGACAATGTTACTTATGATTTAAGTGATAGTTGTTACACACTAGGTTCAAAAGATGATATCACTATGGTGAATGCTTGAACAATGTTTGTTTTGACAGTGAAAAATTTCTTGGATGGTGCACAAATAGGGCTCATGATGTCTGACAATATTCTTTGTTCCTTTGGCATTGCTATGGTTTTTTTTTAAGGTTTGATGATGTGTATGTTATCATTTTAATAGTGCTATGCATGCAACCTTCTTGCTAGAAGTGATCTTGTGAAGAAATGTGGGATACCATGCCATGTTCATGATGTAAGTCCTCTTAGTTCATCAGTTCTTCTCTCATTGGACACTGTCAATAATGCATATGACTGTTGACAGTTTGCAACTCTTACTTCTGTAATAAGGTAACATCGTAAATAGATGATGAACAATCATTTACACTTGATTTGAAGTGATGTTCATTGCATACCTTCATTTGAAAGACTTTTGTTTTAAATATATGGTGCACATTAGTACTATTTTGAGATAGTGATCATTTCATGTTCATGAAGATTTTCTCTACTTCTTTGGTATTACTGTCAAAGAGGGAGTAACATCCTTGATACCATGAGTGGCAGTTTAATAGTGATTAATAAGAACAATGTTGTTTCTAAAGTCAGTTTGCAATTGACCTTTTGTGACAGTACAATAATTTTTTATCTTCTTACAAAGGCAATTGTTGATGTTTTTGAAAGGTTTGAAAAGGAAGTTGTGTGGAGTAATTGCAAATTTGGAGTGAAAGCATGTTGACTTTGATAGTGGCAGTGGCAAGACATTTTTTGGTAGTTGATGTGATATTTAAACACATACTTGGATAGTTGTAGTCCATTATTTTTGCTTACATTCTTTGGACAATTAGGTCACATTTACTTGCTTAAACAGTATAGTCTGTTATTTGCAAGTTTTTATTGTTTTGTTTGATGAACATGTGCTATTTTTTTTCATGACATATGGAGAGACTGATATATCCTCTCATATGCATGGCATGAGCCACATGAGGAGGGAGAGACCGATATATCCTATCAGCATCCTCTTCCATGTGACCCATAATTGAGCCACCCCAAAGTAGGTTAGTGATTGGGTTAGTTAGTTCATTATGAAGTTGCTAATGTTAACTAGGATATTTAATATAGAGTTACACTCATACTTAATTCTAATGTTCAATGTGGAGTACCTATATTTTACTTGTTAGGCTATTTTAGTGATGGATATCTAACTTGTTTACAGGGACTAAATCAATTCAAGGTATCCCCTAGGGCCCATTGCTTGGAAAATTGATAATTTAGAATAGATTTGGTATAACTCCTATTAGGGACATTGCAACTTCATTCATAAGCCTCAAAAATGTACTAGGTGCATTTGTAAGCCCAAAGGGCATAACCAACCATTCATAAAGACTATCATTAGTCTTAAATATTTTTTCCATTCATCTCCAAATTTGATCCTAATCTAATGGTAACCACTCTTCAAGTTTGTCTTTGAAAAATAAATAGAAGCAATAAAAAAATCCATTAAATCATCCATCCTTGGAATAGGAAACCTATATCAAATGGTTATCTTATTGATTACTCTAGAGTCCGTACACATTCTCCAATCACCTTCTTTTTTGGGCACTAAGACTATTGGTGCAACACATGGGCTAAGACTCTCCCTTATCAATCCCTTTTCTAGCAACTCTTCAACGTGCTTCCTAATCTCCTCATTCTCCTTGGGATTCAATCCATATGAAGCCTTGTTTGGTAGGCTAGCCCTTGGAACCAAATCCATATGGTGACTAACACTCCTCATTGGAGGCAATTCATTGGACAAATCAGCTACCACAATTTCCATATGCTCTTTCAATGTCTTGTATCTCATTCGACAAATCATCCAACTTAGTAGAGGTAAGAGAAACCTTAGGCTTGAGTACCAATGTATATCCCACTTCTTCTTTCTTCATATCATGGAAAAGGGTATGTGCAAGATCATCATGGAAAAAATAGGCCCTTAAGTGGTTAAAAATTCAAAAAAATCAGAGTTAGGCAACTTGACGTAAAAATTTGAATAAGTTATCTATATTATTTCAAAAATATGTAAAAATAGAATCTATAGAAAATTGAATGTAGTTTCTAAACTACTAGGTTTATTTAAAAAAAGAAAAAATTATTTGGTGAAAATTTGAAATTTCAATGTAGTAGTACTTGAATTTCAAGGAAAAAATAAGTAGGTGTCTGTCTGACCACCCTAACCACAATAAAATGATAATATTATTTTATAAGATTTTAGATATAAGTAGAGGACTCATGTCCCAATGTGATGCATATTTTTTTGTAATTTTTTCCCAAGTACATAATTAATTATGAATTTTTTATTACAACTTTTAAAAAATATAAAACTTGTATGTCGACCACCTTAACTTGGTCAAAACTTCATGAAATTCATTTTTTTTTAATCCTATAGTATGTGAAGCATAGAATGTGACACATGTTTCAGATTCAAAAATGTGATACCGTTTGAAAGCTATAGATGTTTTTCAATCAGCCTATCAATTAGGACTTTAGTCATAATTCAAATAGAAAATGAATAATAATTATTTATTAAATTCAAAGTAAAGCAGAATTTATATTGGTGGAAAGCTGAAAATCTCCTATAAAAACCCTTTTCGTTTCATCAATTTTGGGTAAAAAAAAAGTCGTCAGCCACATACCCTACACATACCCATCATATCACCACTTTTTGGCCCATCATGATCTAGCACATACCCAAAATTTCTTTGCCACTCACCAAAATAACCTTGTTGCTACTGTTGCTCTTCTTATCCCCTTCTTCTACTTTCAAAGGTAACAATGTATGTTTTTTACCATCCTTTTGAAAAGTGTAGGTATTGTTTCTTCCAACATGTATGGCTCTCCTATCAAATTTCTAAGGCCTACCAAGAAGCACATGGAAAACATCCATGGGAATAATGTCACACATAACATTGTCCTTATAACTACCTATTTAAAACTATACAAAGGCCTACTCATCTTCCAATAACTACCCCTTTTGTAGCCAAGAAACTTGATATGGATTAGGATGTTTAATTCTAGTAATACCTAGCTTGTTCACCATTTCAATTGAAGCAAGATTATCCATACTACTGCTATCAATAATAAGTTTACAACACTTACATTTAGCCTTGCAATTGGTCTTGAATAAAGCTCTCCTCTGCACTGGCTCTTGACTCTCCTTTGGTGGCTTCAATAATACTCTCTTAAACAACAAAGACTCTCTTGTCTTAGGTTCTTCTAAGTGATGAGGAGGTGACCCCACACTCTCTTGGTTTGCTTGCACAATATGATTACTCCTCTCAGGCCTTGTGTGTCCTTGTGTAAACTCAAAACATTCCCAACTTTTGTGACCAAACTTGTTAAACTTAAAGCACTTTCCTAGAAAGCCTCTTCCTCTTCCTTGGTAACCTTGTCTACCAAATGGTCTCCCTCCTCTATTTTGGAAACCTCCTCTCTCTAGATTATCTTTTCCACTAGAAGTGCCTACTTCTTCACCCTGATGGTGTTGTTTTCCTCTACTAGAGTGTTTCCCTCTGCCTCTTGCTCCTCTTCCTCTACCTCTTCCTTACTGATTTTTCTTTCTCATAAGCTTCTCCTCTACTTTGATTGAAAACTGATATGCTTCCTCAAGATTCCTAGGTGATAAAAGACTCAATTCATCTTGAAAACTATATCTCAATCCATTGAGGTATCTAGCTACCTTCTCCATATCCTCTTCACTATTCCTTGCTCGAATCACAAGCTTTTAGAACTCATTATATTCTTTCACACTCATCTCCTTTTGCTTGAGGTTTTGCAATCTTTTGAATAAGTTAGTCTGGTAGTCTCCAAGAAGGAACTTAGCTTTTAGCTTGACAACCATTCTATCCTAAGAAGTTATCTTCTCCTTTTTCTTATTTCTGATTGAACTTAATCCCACCACATAGCAGCGTGGCCTTTGAGTATTGTACACACAAACTTGACTTGTTTGTCCTTTGCCACTTCTTCCTATTCAAAATGCTTGTCAAGATAATTGATCCAATCAACGAGTTCCTCTCCATTGAGGATTCCCAAATAGGTGGGAACCTCTATCTTGGGCTTAGCTCCAACCCTCATGACTGATCTTAGTAATCTTACTTCAACCCCATTAAGTTCTTCTTCTCCATGAACCACCTCTTCTCTAGCTAGTTGCTCCTCTTCTTCATTGTCACTTATATCTCTTGTAGGTAATTCTCTCTTTTGTGCCTGCTCCATGGAATCCATTCTTGTTGTGATATTCTCCAATAGTTCAAGAATCCCTTCATCCATGTCTCTTTTGGCACCAACTATGGTGCCTCCTCTTGGCATCCTTCTTGATGAGATCTTGCCCAACTTTACCTTGCCCCAATCACTTGTTGCTCTAATACCAAAAATTGATTGAAAAGATTGCAAAACAAGAACACATATATCTTACCCAAGCTTTATTACTACTTGCAAATTGATTGATACTAAATTATATGGGAAGTAAGAGGAATGCATACACAACAAAGGATAGATTAAAGCTCCAAATATGAGCTTCTGTGGTGAAAGTATAAAACCAATTTTATGCACAACTAAACCATGCTTACAATAGCCACTTTAACTGGAAACAAAAGGAAAATTATTTCAAGAAAGAACATAAAAACTCCTCTTGGTGCAATACTAAAAGAAATACCTTTATATATTCTTCTATGTCGCCTTTGGAGAGTCAACCTTTTTTTCAGTTATTCTTGTTCTTGGACTATATGTTAATCTGTAGGCCGTGACTCTTGCATCATCACCAATTCTAAAATATTTTCTCTTTTTATCATGATCTCACCTTGTCTTCCATTCCATGACTCTTGCCATCATTTCCTCTTGTATGTCCCCCTTAACTACCAATTCTTGCTACGCCAACCTCCCATCACCTCCCATGATGTACTTTCTTGATCTTTGTAAGTCAAATTCTCAACTAAAATTTGTAACGGCTCACCCCCTCTCCTCACCATGGGTATATGATTGCATTATTTTACATATATCATCTTTTACTTTTCCATGTGAAGGAATGTATTACTTTTTGCAAATATAATCTTTTAATTTCCTTTTACACTAGTTGTGTGGGTATGCTCATTGATGTGAAGTTTTAGTTTTATTTTCATATATCATATGCCTTTCGTGTGATCATACAAAAGAGGTGAAAAGAGATTTAGAAAAGACTCAACTATCAAAAGACCACACCCCCAAAACACTTAACTCAAACCAGAATTTCAAAGCAAATCAAACAAAATGTTCATCAAACTCAAAATTACATGCAAACCAAAATTGAGAATGTAGGTCGATGCTCTTGCATCAATTTCAATTAGAGAATCAAATTATTCATTTGAATCCTATAGATTTTAACAACATCCAAGAATTCTTCACCAAAATTAATTCTCTCAAATTGTGTTTGATATAGTTTTGTATTAAAAAGTTACAAGAAGTTCTTAGTTGATTCTCTCCATCATTGCCAGGCTTTTTCATGACTATTCAATTTTTTATTTCTACCTTCTATGCTACTAGAGATGCAATTGGTACTAGATTTAATATGCCTTCACTTGTTGAATTTGCTACATCACTCACTAGGGAGCATAAAATGTTGGTACAAATGGGCTCATTGAAGTCTTCCAAACCACAATCTCTTATTGCAACACAAGGAAAAGACTATAAGACTTCAAATAGGAAAGGCAAGAAATAAAAATACAAGGATTTCAAGAACAATGACCAAGCAAAGGAATCACATTCACAAGCTACCTCTAAGTTCTCTTCTTCCTCTTCTAAATGGGAATCATCTAATAAAGAGAGACTAAAATGTGCATATTAAAAATATTTAGGACATGATGACCATCAATGTTATGTAAATCAAATTGATGAACTGAAACACCTTCTACAAAAGAATCACATTCAATTTCCTTCATCTATGATATTTGATACATCCTCTTCTTCCACACCATCACCTGCATAATTTGGGTCAACTATTGTGGCAAGAATAACATATAAGATGAGCATCCATGCACTCTTTGCATCCACTAGTATTCAATCCAGTATGTGGCTTCTTGATTCATGAGCCTCACATCACATGGATTCATCTCCAAGTATATTCTCTTCATATGATCCTTGAAGTCAACTACATATATTGATAGGGAACAAAAAATACATGAGTTTTTATGGGAGAGTATCCATTGATATTGACGATAGTACATTTCATGATGTCTTTTGTGTCTCTTCATTTTCATCCATTCTCTTTTCCATTTATCAGATTGCACACAATAGGGTACAAAAGATAGTGGAGTCCACACCTAATTCAATTATTATCAGAGACTTACACAATAGAGAGATTATGACAACTGGTATAGTTGATCATACATCTCAATTGTATGCTTTCTCACATTTTTATATGGATGATCCTATGGTACCATTGATTGGTTTACACTCACATGCATCTAGAGTGGATCAAATATTTGAGAAGTTTAATCACTTGAACCTATGTGTACTTCCATCGTCTTCCTTGGTTCATGATACTTGTGTTGAGATTCCACCTCTTACACCTCCTACATCTTCAAAGATCAATTCAGTTCAACAGGGTGTTAGTTGTCTTTCAATTTTAGCTTTATGGGATGACTTCTTGCTATAAATTGTAGTGTTATTTGTTGATTCACACATTGTAGACATTAGGGACATGATTGAGGATATCCAGTTCTTCTTTGATGATAGCTACAACCAAAATTTCATCACTTCATTGTTGCTTTTGGAGGTTTTTCTACAAGGATTTTCATAGTTGTTTGGATTTGCTTCATCTGATTTGACATCTTTTGGTTTAGACATGTGGAAACTTGAGATTTTTATGAGGAACTAATCTTGAGACCTCTTATCCTCAGAGAGTTTCTTCTACATTTTTATTGGATTTGTTTCTTCCTAAGGGGAGGAATAATGTTTGCCGATTTTGGATCATCTTCAACATTCTTCTTTGAGCATTCACTTTTGGCAAAGGAGCTATTTCCTTATGGAGGGATTCATTGACTCTTCTTTTCTCTCCTATGGGGGGATATTGATTGTAATTATGTGACCGAAGTAGCACTTCAATGGACATGTTGAGTCCTACATTCTTTTTTCACATGTACACTCTTATTTCTTTTTTCCTTTTGAAGGGGAGTTTTTCCCATGAGGTTTTCTCCTTTTTTGATTATTTTAGCTAAGAGAAAAGATGGAACTTGGTGCTTGTGTATTTATTATCAAGACTTGAACAAGATCATTATGGAAAATAGGTATCCAATCCCTTGTATTAATGATCTCTTGGACCAGCTAAGGGGAGATAATATTTTCACTAAAATTGATTTAAATTCAAGATACCACCAAATGCTAATTGACCCATCATATGTTTGGAAAATTTCCTGCAAATCCAAGGAGGGGCTATTTGAATGGTTGGTAATTCCTTTTGGACTAACAAATGCCCTTGCCACTTTTATGAGAATGATTTTCCTATGCCATTCATTGATTCCTTTTTTTTGGTATATCTAGATGACATACTCATCTTTAGTAGGACATCAAAGAAGCATTTATAGAATGTGGAACAAGTGATCTCAACCTTGCAACAACATAAAATATATGCTAATAAAGAAAAATTATCATTTCATACGGAAAGGATTCAACACTTGGGATACATCATGGATAGTGTAGGTGTTCATGTTGATCCAACAAAGATAAAAGTGATAAAGGCTATCATTATGGTAAAAACATTATAGAACTCCATAGTTTCTTGGGACTAGCCTTTTTATTGGAGGTTTGTACTTATATTCCCTCACTTGGCATGACCCATGAACCAAGTACTCAAAGGAGGAGGTAAAGAAAATTTTCTTTGGACAAAAGTGCAAAAATGAGCATTTTTGGAACTTAAGAAAAGGTTATGTTCAACACTATTATTAGCACTTTCAAACTTGTAATAACCTTTTGAGATTGAGATAGATGCCTTTGAATATGCTCTTGGGGCAGTACTTATGAAAAATGGTCAGGTGATGGCTTATCATAGTGAAAAATTCTCTGATAAAGTCTGTAGATATCCTAAATATGACAAGGAGATGTAAGCTATTATGTAGGCTTGCAAGCAATATACACATTATATTTTAGGGAAAGAGAGTATTATGTAGGCCTACAAGAAATAGAAGCAATAGAAGAATTAAGATGATATAGGAATCACATTATAGTACCGTTGCCAAACACTTTGGGGTAGGAAAAACTCTTGTTGTACTCCAAAGGTATTTTTACTAGACCAAGATGCAACATGATGTTACTTCTTATATTTGGTCTTGCATAGCATGTTCCATTGTGAAGCCTAAAAATCATAAGCTATGACTCTATATGCCTCTTCCCACCCCAGATAGACCTTGTCAATCAATTTCTATGGAATTCATGTCTAGCCTCCCTATGAGACTAAACATGGTTGTGTGTATGTGGTGGTAGACAAGTTTTTAAATATGGGCATCCTAGTAGCCTGCAAGAAAGGGGTGTTAGTAGAAGATACTACCAATTTGTTCTTTTCCCATGTTTGGGTTCACTTTGGACTACCACATAGTATTATTTCTGATAGAGATAACAGATTTATTAGTAAATTTTGGTCTACACTTTGAGCTATGATGGGCACTAAGCTCACCAAGTCTACTACTTTCCATCTACAAATAGATGGTAAAACTAAACTAGTCAATTGCATGATTATTCACATTCTACGAATGTACCACTCTCAACATCCTCAAACATGGGATGAGATTCTTCCATATGTGTAACATAGTTACAATTGTGTAGTACATGGTTCTACATGACACATCCATTTGAGTTTTTCTTGGGATACTAACCATTGGATCCTTTGTATGTTGCTCTTCCAACCATGACAAGTGAAAAATCAATGCATATTGAGAAGGAGATAGATAAATCCTCTAATTTTGTTGAGAAAATATATCATATTCAACAAGTTCATGAAATATTACAGCATACCAACCGAAAGTATAAGGAGCGACATGATCAACATCATGTACCTCATCACTTTCAAATTGGAAACAAAGTGTGGCTTCATCTTTAGAGGGAAAGAATTTAGGGACCACATAAGAAGCTTTATCCTCTTCGGTATGAGCCATATACTATTCTAAAATAGATTGGTGAGAATTATTTTGAACTCAATATTCCACCATTTATGGGAATACATCCTATTTTTAATGTTGAATTATTGTGACCATATTTTCCACCTTTCTAGGATACTTTGAATGTTACTGAGAAAATTCAAGTTGTTGAATTGAATCTTGATACTATTGTTCCAATGGAGAATGATCAAATTGTTGATGTTCATGAAAAAATCTTGAGAAACACATAGGTTATTCTTTATCGAGTGGTTCAGGTAGAACAATTCCCTCACCAAAGCAAGTGGTATACCAAAGAGAAAATTGCCACATCCTTGCCTCATTTGTTTCAGAGTATTGATGCAATGGGGCCCATTGCCTCTCAAGAGGGGAGGAATGATCTGGAGCACTCTAGAGCTTTTGATACAATAAAAGACAGAAAATATCAAAAATCAATTTTTTGGTATTTTCTATGATTCACTAAATTGCATTTTTGGAGGTTTTTGGAGCATAATTTGGGGTTGAGTCTATCGCCAATCCCTTAAGTCAAATAGTTAAAGGTATTAGAGATTGAAATTATATCTCTTTGAGACCTTTACAATGAGGTAGAGGAGTCCTCAATCTGATAAATAGGTTGAAATTTGTGACCCCACCAAATTGGCACATAAATTCACATATTTTTTGAAAATTTTGGTTTTATTTGTTATTTTATCACAACCAATATTCATTTCAAATTCTTAAGGTTTTGGTGACTATTAATATGCTTCATGTTGTATATGTTCATTCTAATTTGAATAAAAATGAGACTTTGAAGGCTTATATCTCTTTATTACGAGTTTTTCCATATTATCCATTAATTAAAGTATCACAAGTTCTCATTCACACTAGGTATTGTTACCTAAATTTGCAACTGAATTCGAATCATAAAGTGTGACACCCCAAAGAGAAAGAGAAGAAAAAATAAATAAAGAAAGTTTGTAAGTGGTCAAGTCCTAAATTTTAACAAGTTTGCAAGTTCACAAATTTGTTGAAAGTGTGGAATCATTTGTGAAAGGCTAGAAAAATCTAGCATAAGCAATAAGGAAAACTTAATGAATTTAAAGTTGCAGTGAAGGAATGATGTGTAGAAATTAAAGTGTATCTTGTTAAAATAAATTTAAAATTTTGAGCACCAAATATAATGGAACAATTTCCTTTCACTGACCTCCCATTTACCCTCCTAGATAGCTCGACAGAGTTAATGCATATCAGTTTTCTAAAGATGATGCTGGTATCATTTTAATGTGATGGCTAGTTTTACATGTTTGTAGTATATTTTGTGGATCTTGGCTTGAGAAACATGTTATTTACAGTATATTTCATAGATATTGGCTTGTTGAACATGTTGTGTTGATTATATCTAATCAAGATTTATCTTCCCATTTATATTTGGTCATTAAAAAGGATTCTATAAATATATATTCATTTGGCATATATAGGGTTAGGATATTTTGGAGAGATAAGCATAAGAATTTTTTTTTGAAGGTTGTAATTTTTCTTGAAAGATAATAAAATCTACAAGTCTATTCTAGTGTATTATTATATCCAATTTATTCTATGATAATGATATGAATGCATGCTTGTTGATTTGATTGTCTCCTATATTATACTACATGTTCTTAGAAATAAGTAAATTCTCAAGGAGAGTAGAAAATTTCTATTTTCACACTTGTAGGATTCAAGGGTTTGATTAGTTCATCTTGAAGGAGGGTGGTTAACCGTTTCAAGGAGTGATTGGTGTGTGTGGTATTCATGAAGGATTAGTAAGTAAAATCTCATATAATTAGTCAATAATGAGGTTTTATATTATTTTAAGGTAATAATAGATTGTTATTAAATCCTAGAGAGTGAATATTTTTTATTAAATAAGAAGGGTAAGGGCCCTTATCCCGTACAACAGTAGCAAAACAATCCAATGCAGCAACAACCGGACAAGAACAACAAAACTGAGGAGACAACAAAAAAAGAAACAACATTACATCTCCTCACCAAAAGCCCCAGAGACAAGCATCAACCAATCATTAAGGAGTCATAACAAATGACCCTATCCAAGTGCCAGTATAAATTTAACCAGATTATCATTAACCCAAAGATTATCATAAGTAAAGCCATAAGTTTCCAACCATCAAAACAGAGACTGAATGTTATTATAATATCACATTGGAATAGTTTTTAGACTCTCTTATCCCAAGGAGTAGAGACCTTGATATTCTCTAGTATCCTTATCCATTCATAAAAATACAAAATGAGGAACTACACTTTGGTGTTGTATATTAGTTTAGGTATTTTTGATAATCTACATTCATTCTTTCTCATTAAAGGTACAAGGAAGTTAATGCTACAAAATTATCTTCAAATCCTTGATATATGTGCATGAATGATTTCATTGTGATGAAATTCATTATTCTATAAATATCCTATGTTATTACTAGGTGCACCTACCTAGGTTTTGTAGAGCTTGAAGTGCAAGAGAGGCTCATATATCTCTTAATTTTTGGCTTAACATATTAATTTTTATGATCATAGGGACTCACAACCCCTTACAATAATTAACAATAGGTTGTAGAACCAACAAATGGTAAGGAAAAACCCCACATATAGAAATATTAACCCTAACCTCATAAGTTCCTTCAATAGTAGATCATAAGAAGCATTATCAATCTTATTAAAAATTATTAGTGGTGAATTTTTATTACATGTTGGAAACCTAGATTCATCTTCTAAAGCTTAGAACTTTTTAGAATCTATGTACGAAGGATCTAGGATTTCAAAACTTATTAAAATAATATTGGAGATTGATAAAAATCTTATAAAAGAAGGAAAATAATAATAAATTACTCTACAAAAATAAAAATATCAAACCTTGACTGGATGTATGCAAATGTGACCTAAGAAAATACAATCTTCTATATTATAATACAAATAAATATTCATAAAATATTCAAGAATTTTATTTTTATTTTGAATTATAAATATCAAAATAAAGAATATATTCCTAATTTATCTTCTTATTCAGGAAGATAAAGTAATGTCAAATTTTCATTATTTCAAAAAGATAGAGATCAAAAATAAAAAATAAAAATCATTTGTTCACTCTAAAATTATCACAAATCTTATAAAATTAATTTAAAAAAATTATTTTAACTATGGTAGATGAGGACATATAAGAATCAATTATTTTTAAAAATGAAAATATTTCATAAAAAAATATTAAGCATAAATTGAAGTCAAAACAAAATTAAAATAATAATATTTCCCTATATTGATAGTGGATCATCCAAGAAGACGACTTAGATGTATGATATTTTATTTGATTTTAAAGTTTGCAATGGAAAAAATATATGTAGGAGATAGTTTAGTAAAAGGAATGAAAACAATAAAGTTATTAAAGGTATTGAAAAATAGTTTCTTTATTTTTAATGATATTTCAAACAAAAATTACTTATCTAAGTAAATATTGAACTACTATTAGGTATGAAAGTTAGGACATCTAAAGACTAGAGCATAAATACAATATCTTTTCATAATTGGATTACCTAAAATTGGAAACAATTAGAATCTTATAACCATGTCTCCTAGATAAATATCATACTCTACCTTTATCAAGATTCATAATCAAATTTCATTTAATCCCTTAGAATTACTTCTAGTGATTTAATTGGGTCCTTCAAATTCCCTCTCTTAATGGGTCTCTATATTTCTTTATATTTATTAATGTTTATTATAAAATGATTTGGTATTTTTAATTTAAAAATAAAATAAAATTTTATTAAAATTTAAGGAATTCAAAGCCCTAATAACCATTGGTCTAATAATAAAATAAAATCTCTTAGAACTGATAATGGCATTAAATATATTAACAAATATTTTGACCTTTTTTTTAATTTATGTGGGATACAATAAAAACTCTATTATTCTCCCCAATAAAATGGCATAGATGAAAGAAAAAATCAAACCATCATAGAAATAGCCAAATACTTAATGCACTCTTCTAATACACCTAAATTTATTTTGTCCAAAGCTATGAATACATTTATATGTATTTTAAATAGAGTTTTTAAAAAATACTTAAACCTCTCTATTCCCTTAGAAAATGGCCAAATTAAAAACTTAATATCTCTCATCCTATATATAGTGCCCCTCCCATTTGTAGCTTGTTTATGTTAGATCAATGTTTTAGCTACACCATTTCCGTGTGATTGTTGTTGTGGTTGTATTCTTGCTTTGAAAGGTGTGTATGAACCACCACATGTTCAAGATGAGGTTCCTCAACATGTCACTTGTAGGTATTTTATATGTTTATATACCTATGTGATGCTTAAATGCTTGGTTTATTATTATTCTCCAGTTCACTGATATGCATACTATTTTAAGCCATGATTAAATGTGAACCGGTTTATTGATATTCTAACTCTGTGATTTATATAATGGATGTAGGAATGCACTTTTATGATGTATGTTATTGTACCCCATTGGGTGTTTATGATTATGATATGCTTTGGCTATGTATATATTGAACAAGTACCCTTGATGTGCGTTGAGTGGTTATAGGTATAAGGTTATTTCTCCACCTAGATAAATAGGTCTGAGTTATTCCACAATGATGGTTAATTTGAAGATTTCACACTGGGCCTCCTTATCTATTCCTCAATCGCACTTGAATTGAGTATGGTATGTGTCATATTTGACTAGTATTGATCCAAATCTGAGTTAGGGGTAAAAGCACAAACTTGTGTCACACTTTATAAAGGAATCAACCAACAACAAAAAAAGTTCACTGATATGCATACTATTTTAAGCCATGATTAAATGTGAACCGGTTTATTGATATTCTAACTCTGTGATTTATATAATGGATGTAGGAATGCACTTTTATGATGTATGTTATTGTACCCCATTGGGTGTTTATGATTATGATATGCTTTGGCTATGTATATATTGAACAAGTACCCTTGATGTGCGTTGAGTGGTTATAGGTATAAGGTTATTTCTCCACCTAGATAAATAGGTCTGAGTTATTCCACAATGATGGTTAATTTGAAGATTTCACACTGGGCCTCCTTATCTATTCCTCAATCGCACTTGAATTGAGTATGGTATGTGTCATATTTGACTAGTATTGATCCAAATCTGAGTTAGGGGTAAAAGCACAAACTTGTGTCACACTTTATAAAGGAATCAACCAACAACAAAAAAAAATTTGAACTTCGACCACATAAAAAGTGGTCTTTATGTTTTGAATTTCAAAATGTTGTAAACTAATGAAAGGTAGAAATATTGATGAAGTTTAATCCTGTAATTTTTTAGATTTTTTAGAACTTGTTTTGATTTTTTTTTATCAATTTAAGAGAAGATTTTGGAATGCTAAAAATTTCAAGAAAAACTGACGTTCACTTGATGTCAAGAAACAAATAGAAAAAAGCTTCATTTTCCCCTAATTTTTTTGTCCAAATAGGTGACTTCAATATCTAGTGCATGGAAAACTATGAAATTTTGATGTATATTTTTCTCGTAATAACATTTTAAAGTCAAACTTTTTAGAATTTGACAGTTTTCATTGGATGTCAACTATTGTCTAGTTTTTTAATCATTTTCAAAAAACAAATTATACCCTTTTGAAGAAGACTCTCTCCTCTAGTGCACCATATATTTTTCAAAAAAAATTAATATGTTTTACTATTTTTTTAATTTCTAATTAGCTTATTTTTTAACTTTAACAACCTACTTGCATTTTTTCAAAAATAAAATATTAAAACTAATCAAAATATTAAAAAAATTATATATTTGAATTCACCACTCTGAGCTCTACAAAAGGGTATTTTTCTTTTTAAAAAAACATCATTATGACTGAAGAAATACTTAGTTGAAGTTGAAAGTTAGAGAAAATTATGAAAAAAGTTGAGTTGGCTACAAACTAGGATGCCACATAGATGGTTTTGGTAGAAAGGGGTTCGACCGAAACCATGCATATAAAATAAGCCAATTTCAGAGCGACAAAAGGAAACATCTAAATTTTTTGGATTTGGGTGAAACATATTTGGTTGAAACTTTGTGTGCCACGTATAAACCACGTGGTTTCAACCGAAACCTATTTGGCTGAAACATTTTCAGCTTAAAACATTTCACTAAGAACTATTTAGTTGGCAAAAATTGTGACACAACTTTGTGCTTTTACCCTTAGGAGATATTTCAAAATCCCTATATGTTGTGAATGACCAATAAATGCCTTATAAATTAATGGTCTAAATTCTATGTTTTTTTTAAATGAAATTTTAGGAATTTTAATAATTCTTATATTGATTATTGAAATAATTTTGTGTTTCAAGAAAAGGGAAAAATATAATTAAAATAGAAATGAAGCTGATTATTATTTAATTATTTTACAAAATTACATGGGTTGGGGAATGCAGGTTATGTGTATCCTATTTAAATTCTAACTTTCATAACTTAATTTAATATAGGATTATATTAATTTAAATGATAAATGTTATTTAGGAATGAATTTAAATGCTTATTTGGATTTTAGAGAAATTGAGGGAAATGTTGTTTTAATAAATGGAAAAGTAATTTTATATTGTTTTAATTTGGAAATTGGAAAAAGGGTAAATAGGAAAAAGGGCTTTTATTTCTCATTATTCATTTTTTGGGAAGAAATTCTGAGATGAAAAAACCCTCTCCCTTGGAAAATTGTTTTGTGTGTTGTGGGAGCATTTTTTAAGGGATTTGGATGAGATTGGTTGCAATAGGATAGGAATGGGAAGGGGAATGTGCTTACAAGTTATTTTGGGCATTCATTTGGTGTGCTTGATGTATTCTTCATTTTTGAATTTTAGGTAAATTTCTAAATTCTTATCCTTTACTCATTTTCTTTTATTTTGAAACATTGAATTAGGATTAGGGAGTGTAGAAACCTCCCAATGTATTTCATTTTAGAAAAAAAAAAAAAAAACATGCTATATGTTTTGTTTTATATTTTTTTTGAGAATTTTCATTGAAACAAGGTTATAATGCTTAATTTTGGGGGAAATGATAAAAATGTGAATTTTATAGCTTATAATGTGTGTTGGGTAGTTTTGGAAGAAAAGGGTATTCTTGAAATTTTAACGGAGTTTGAATAAAATTTCCTAATTTTTGCGTTATTGAAAAATGAGAAAATTTGAATGTTTTATGTGAACTATGATGCTTTTGAATGTTTGAACAAAAGTGTATTTCATGAATTATTGAAATGGATCTTGTGAAAACATGTTGTGCAAGTTGGATGAAAATGAAAATTATGCATTATTTT
Source organism: Sequoia sempervirens (assembly GCA_007258455.2). NCBI lineage: Eukaryota > Viridiplantae > Streptophyta > Pinopsida > Cupressales > Cupressaceae > Sequoia > Sequoia sempervirens. Next base: position 148,482,159 of record VDFB02281492.1, on the reverse strand, counting down.
CCGTGCCACACTTGTTGGTGAGTATGAAGAGCCTAGGAATAAGGTACTAGAGATGGTATGAGAGTGGCTCCCAACGTGTCCCCAGGCCAAAGTGGCAAGTAGGTTGATTACAAGTGGGGAGTCATTTTATCAAGTAAAAATTAATGAAACATGGGTAATTAATCAACAAAGATGATGGATGCCCCTCTCATGACTTGAGTGCTTGTAAAGGCTAAGGATGTTTGGGAAGACATGTCAGCTTAGGGAGCTTGGGTTTTGTAAGATCTTATATCCTCATTTGTATGAGAGGAGTACCAGGTTCCATGCATGCCATATTGGTGAGCATTGTGATGACACTCCCTACTAGCTCTATAGCATCTTACCCTAGTGTCTTGTGTGTTTGTGAGCTGCTATTGGTGAGTTGGCCCAATGATGATCCTTGCGGTATCCTAGTGGTGAGTTACCCCATGATGACTATAAGATGTGACATTAATGAGTTTTCCAAATGTTGATTTGTGATGTGACATTGGTGAGTTTTCCAAATGTGGATTTGTGATGTGATATTAGTGAGTTTTCCCAATGATGTATTGTAATATGCCATTTGTGTTTGTACCAAATGAGAAATTTTATTTGACCTTGTATTTATCCATCTTGTGATATTGGATGATTTATTTATATGATGTGTATGTTAAGTGTATTCATCATGTATAGTGTGTGTGTAAGCCCTTTCCCAATTTGTTTGATGTGAGTGTTATGCTTGTGACCCATGTGACTATCTCCTAGGATAGTGGGAATGGATCCTTTTAACTCCATGAGGTTGGGTTGTGTGGAAACCACCATTAGGGATTGGAGGAACAAGGTGGAGTCAACAGTGAAGTTTGGTAAGGGTTCTCATGTTTATTTCATGTTTTCTTCCATTTGATTCATTGATGTAATTGGCATTGAAGAACATTTGAGTCCTCTTTTAATTGTAATATATAATTGGACCTCCCACTTGGGATGGGTTGTATATGCCATTTAATTAACATCTTTATTATATATTATTACGTGCCTCAAACCTGGAGCCATGCATAGATGCAATCTTGTACACATTCAATGTTTCATGTTTTAGATAAATTTTACTTAGGAACATTTCATTTGGGCTTAAAATGAATGTAAGTGTCTTGGAGTAGTCTTAGACAATGTTGAGAACCCGTCATGTAGTTATCCTACTCATAAGAGCCTTTCTTAAGGCATCGTGTTTTTTAGAGCTCTCTTGAAGCCTCTTGTGATGCCTTATAAAATCTCAAATGTGTTGTATCTTTTAATTTAGGTTTTTTCTTTCTTAGGGTAGGAGTTATGGTGTCTAGGAGGTAATTACACTCCCTACCTTCTCCTTCACTTGTCAGTGATGTCCCACAATCAAGGAAATCAAACTCTTTGTTTGATCCCAAGTTGTGGTTTTTTTGTTTTTTATTTCTTAGGGTGTTGTAGACACACTTAAGTGGTTACTTAGTTCTTGGGGGGTCCTAGAGGTCATTGCCTAGTTTGGGGAAGCTCACTACCTAGGACACTAGTGCCCTTATAGGGAAACCTGTTTCTGAGAGGTGTGTCAAGGACACAGGTTCCTAATAGGACTTAGGAACCCTAAAATGATATAAATGCCCTTAAAGGATAACAGTGTTGGGTAGTAGTGTCCCAAGATTTATTGTTTTGTGTTATTTTTATTAGTAGTGGGTGCTTTAGGGCCTCATATGGGGAAACATTGTGAATGGAAGTTTTTGCCCATTGTCTTGAGAGTCTAAGGATGTTTAGAGAATGTCCCTATGTGCTTTCATGGTGAATTTATAGCATATTTTACTTCATTTTGTATGTCTTCTTCCAAATTTTCCTAGTTGTCAAACTTAGGGCTAGGGAGATTGTTCACCCACTCTTGTGAAGAATTGGGAATGTTGAAATCCTTTATGATTGACCTTTTTTGTGTTCTCAATATCCTTCATAGGTCAAGGGGTGTTGCACAATAGTAGTCTCCTGCTTGTGCCTTGGGAAGCATGTGGTTATTTGGAAGTGACCCATCGCCATTCTAGTTAGGGGAGAGTTTGTACCTCTTAGTTAGGAAATACCTTGTGAAAGTTGGCCTTGTTGTTTATAGTTTTCAAGTGTGTCGAGATGTGGATTGGAGGTTGATTATTCCCTCATTGTAGTGCCCCTCCATGTTTCAACATTTTTGATGCTTATGTTAGATGATGTATTAGGATATTAGCATGCTAACCCTTGTTGATGACTTTATGCATAAATGATCTAAGGGGCATTAATGCTTTATGATTATGATAACCCTTGTTTAATGAATTTATTTAAGGATATTTGATGAATTACTAACGTTTAATAATCATATGCTTAGATCATTGTCAAGACTATGTGTGATGTTTTATGTAGGACTTTTCACATGTGTTTATAGATATGCTCATCATATTGATATGTACTTATGTATATTCTAATGACTAATGGAATAGTGATGTTAGATGTTGATTAGTCTTTAATTAACTTGATGATGATTATGACATGTTTATGAATATGATAGAAATACAATGTGTTACCTTATTTTGGAATGGTTTATGATTATTGATGTTATGAGATGTTATCTGATCATGACTATTATGCGATTATCTTGTGACTGTTCTTATCTTGTTTGTTATGTAACTAATTATTATGAGTTCATCTGATTACTTGGTGATGTTCTTACTGAGATATTTGGGTGAAAGGGACAATGTCACATCACTCACTTGTGAGTACCTTGTGATGTTGCGATTCCTTATCACCTTGTGCCTAATTATATGTATATGTATATGCACGACCGTTTTGTGTTCTGTAGGTTGCAAGTACTAGGAATCGACTCCACTTGAATTGGAAAGTTTGAGCGTGCCTTAAACCCAATGGAACAATTGATCGGAGATAGCACTTGGTCCCCTACCCTAGCCATCATCCTTGAAGAGGATGAGTATCCGGTTTTGCACCCGTCAATGTTGTTAGTATGGTTGGTATGGTCAGTCAGCGTTGTTTGTGGTCTTGCTTTTCAACCATGCATAGTGGTCAGGTATTGATTGGCATTTGGCTTATTTAATTTAGAAATGTTTGATTTATGCTTTGGTTATTTGTTGCATTAAAATAAAATTATTAAGTTAAAAAGGTAGTTTCGATAAGTAAATATAAATGCTTATATATAATCATAGTTATGATAAAATAAATTATAACATAATGCTGAAGTTAATGAATAAAGTGTTATAAAAATGAGTTATAAAGTTAATTATCAAATGTAAATAAATATAAAAAATAAATACATAAATAACCTTAGTGAATAATAAAAATAATACGATAAATAAAAGGCTTTTAATTAATTAAAAATTAATTATTGTATGAAGGAAAGACTAATTTAATGAATTAAAAGTTAATTATTAATTGTAAAAGTTGGTCGGTTTTCTGGGAAAATGAACAGTCTCCCTCTTCCTGTAAATATTTGCCTTATGGGAGATTTTTCAGGCTGTTTGGCGGAAGGAAGTAAATTGTCTGCAAAAATTTCAAATACTATTGATTTTGTGGGGATTGGGATTCTAGAAAAATTTATTGGGGATTATGGAAGAATTGATTGGGGATTTGGAGAGATTGGAGTTGCAAGCTGGGAATTCGAAGCTCGACATCGAATCTCCAGCCCAGCCAAGTGATTGGATCTAGGTTACATTGTTTTCTTTCTAAATTCTATCTCTATTTTTTAAACGAATGCTTGAATGTTTATGTTGTCTGGAAACAAAAAATTTATTTGTTTAGTTATTTCCGAATTGAAACAATTATTAAATGCCTTCTCTGAATATTTCCAAAGCCCTTTTCTATAAATCTTCTTGTGCATATTCTGTAATTTTATGCAGCCATGAAACCATATTTTTTTGGGTATTCAGTTTAATTTGTCTATCCTATCTATGCTTCTTCAATTTGATTATTTTCCAAACAAGGCAATGCAACTACAACTTTTAACAAATCACCTATCCTTTATTTTGGCGTAGCCCTCTATCTCCTTCATCGTTTGCCCCTCAACATTTTGTTCATTATCTATAGCCTATTGAATCGTATATTGGGTGATGAGGGCGTAGCCCGAGACTTAGAAAATAACCCACAAATAAGAGAATAATTTTATTATTCAGAAAATGGAGCTTCTTACATGCAGAGGATCTCAAATCCCCAAGTTCTACAACACATGCAAGTTACATAAAGCTACAGAATAACCCTTTCGCAATATGCGAGCTTGTCCCCAAAAAGTTACCCAAAAATTAGAAACCCGCCCATAAATAGAGCTCCTCATTAGTTTGGAGCCAAAACAACATTCAAATTTGAGTTTAGGCAGTTTGGTGCCGAAAATTTACAACAAGAAGTTCAAATTTCAAAAGAGCATTTGCAATTGTATCTTCTAGAAAGTGCGCCAACTTCCCGGGGCCATAACTTTTGATTCGGGACTCCGATTCGCGAACCGTTTGAACCGTTAGAAAGGTCTCAAGTCAATAACGCACTCAAAATTTGCTACCAATTTTGGCAAGTTTTGGGGCCATTCTGGGAACTCTAAGTGCCTCAAATCTAACTCGAAAGATTTTTCAGGTGCAAATTTGGGAAACTAAAACTGCAATATCTTTCAACCCATGAACATAAAATAAAAACCGTAAATTGGGAATTTCATTAGGACGAAAAGGGTATCCAAAAATGTAAAAACATCTAAAAACCGAGAAACTTGAAATTTAACTATTTTTGGGTGATGCAAGATTGCCCTTACACCACTAGATGCTCCTGCATCAGACACCTAGGGTAATTTGAGAAGTGACCCCATCACGTCTCAGATGGTTGAGGAAAACCCAACCAATCAACTACTACCTTAGATAGCTAGGATGAATCTTCCACAAGCCTTTCTCTCCATTTCACCATATATTCTTCATACTGCCTGTTTCTGGTACTCCTTCCCACATGACTATCCAAGATTGCTTTAATCTCCTCCCTTTCTGAAGTAGGTGCTGGAATGCCATACTGTCCTATTGCTGGTGCTTCCTCCGTTCCACCTTCATGATACTCTGTCAAATCTGAAATGTTGAATACAGGGGAGATGTTGATTCCATCAGGGAACTCTACCTCATATGCATTCCCTGAATCATGCTTCTTCAAAATCTTATAGGGACCGAACTTCTTCATCTTCAATTTGTTATATGTTCCCACTGGAAACCTTTCTTTCCTCAAGTGGACCATAACTTCATCACCAATCTGAAACTCCTTATACCTCCTCTTCTGATCTGCCTTAGCCTTATACTGCATATTCATCTTATCAATATGTTCTCTTACCTTCTCGTGTATATCCTTGATGTGTTCTGCAAAATCTTCGACTTCAGCACTTATTTTCTTCTCTTGGTCCATCTTCCTCAATTTGGAGCTGTTCTGGGGCTACTTCCATACACAATCTGGAATGGTGATCTACCAGTGCTTCTATTGACAGAATTGTTGTAAGAAAATTCTGCCTAGGGTAAGATCAAGTCTCATCCCTTAGGTTTATCTCCTACCAAACATCTCAGTAGGTTACCCAGACTCCTGTTAACAACCTTTGTCTGCCCATCTTGTTTGTGGATGGTGTGAAGAACTGAACTTCAACTTTGTCTTCAGCTTCTTCCACAAGGTCCTCCAAAAGTACCCCACAAATTTGGTGTCACAATCTGAAACAATACTCTTTGGTAGACCATGTAGCCTCACCACCTCTTTGAAGAACAAGTCAGCAATGTGGACTGCATCATGGGTCTTCTGACATGGAATGAAATGTGACATCTTCAAAAACCTATCAACCACCACAAAGATTGAATCATTCCCTCGTTGTGTCCTTGGCAAACCAAGAACAAAGTCCATACTTATATCCTCCCATGGCCTCGCTAGTACATGTAAGGGCTGATATAAGCCTGTATTCTGGCTCACTCCTTTAGCCATCTGACATACCCTGCAGCTTTGTACAAACTTCTTCACATCCTGTGACAACTGAGGCCAATAATAATGCTCACGGATAATGGCAATGGTCTTATCCCAACCAAAATGTCCTACCATTCCTCCACTATGCTTCTCCTTTATCAGGTTCTCCCTCATGGAACTCCTCGGGATACACAATTGACTTCTCTTAAATAACATGCCATCCTGGATTATGAAATCCAGCCACCTTGTCCTGTCCACTGTAACAGGTTCCTTGCAAGTTTTCCAAGCCTCTGCAAAATCAAGATCTTTTGCATATAGTGTCTTGAGTTCATTGAACCCAACCACTTCAATCTGCATCTTTGTCATCAATGTATGCCTCCTACTTAAGGCATTTGCAACCCTATTCAACTTCCCACTCCTATGTTTCAAAACAAAGGTATAACTCTGCAAAAACTCTACCCATTTCATATGCCTCTGATTTAATTTTCCTAACTATTTAGGTACTGCAAGGCCTGATGATCAGTATATAGAACAAATTCCTTCGCAACAAATAATGTCTCCATTTCTTTAATGCTTTAACTATTGCATAAAATTTTGATCATATATAGAATACTTTCTCTTGGCATCATTTAACTTTTTCACTGAAATAGGCAATGGGCTTACCTTCTTGGCTCAACATTGCTCCAATGGCACAACCAACGGCATCACAATCCACCAAATACCTTGTTGAAACTGGGAGGGCTAGAACAAGTTGCCTGGCCACCTTCGCTAACAGCTCAAAACTTTTGCCTCCAAAGGCTCCACTCTGACTTTTTCTATCCCTCTCATTGTTTCTTGCGTCCATAAATACTGCATCGGGTTTCTAATGAAATTTCTATAAAACTAGCCAAACCATGGAAAGATCTCACCTCGGTAGCGGTTCTTGGGGTAGGCCATTCCAGAATAGCCTTCACCTTCTCCGGGTCCATCTTGAGACCTTCTGCTGAGACAACAAACCCCAAGTACACTAACTCCCTCTTCACAAAACTGCACTTCTTCAGATTAATCAATAGTTTCTCTTCTCTTAACTTCTCAAAGGCTCTCCGAATATGCATCAGAGGCTCATCCAATGTCTTACTGAAAATCAAAATATCATATAAATACACAATGACAAAACTTCCCAGAAATTATTTTAGTACCTCGCTCATGAGCCGCATGAATGTGTTCTGCATTGGTTAGCCGTAAAAGGCATGACTAACCACTATACGTGCACTCTTGGTCTTGAAGGAAGTCTTCCATTCATCTCCCTCTCAATCCTGATCTCGCATATCCACTCTTCGACACCTTTGTGAAGTATTGAGCTCCACTCAAACAGTCCATCAGGTCATCCATCTTTGGTAGGTGAAATTTGTACTTGATTGTTATCTTGTTTATGGCTCGGGAATCTGTATACATCCTCCACTCCCCATCCTTCTTTGGTGCTAATACTGCAGGTACTACACATGGACTCAAACTCTCCCGTATCAAACCCTTTCTCAACAACTCTTGAACTTGTTTATTCAACTCCTCATTTTTTGCTGAAGTCATTCTATGAGCTACCTTATTTGGCAAACTAGCTCCAGGAATCAAGTCAATCTGATGACTGATCTTCCTTATTGGTGGTAAACCTTCAGATACATTATCAGAAACAATATCCTGAAACTCATCCTAACATCCTGTGAAACTTTTCTCGAACCTTTCACTATCCTCCTTACTCACTCTAGAATCAATGCATAACACACATGCTCATGCTTCATACCTTCTAAAAATTTTCTTCCGTCTACATAACAAATTCTAGCACTACTGCATAGCTTTTCTTTGGCCTCCTTCAGGGGTTTCAACTTGTGACTAACCCCATCCTTTGTCAAGGAATAAGTGTTTGCATGGCCATCATGTATAGCTCGCCTATCAAACTACCATGACCTCCCCAACAACATGTGACATGTATCCATGGGGATGATATCACAGAGTACCTTATCATGGTAGCTCCCGATCTTGAACTTTACTTCAGGCACCGCCATTGACTAAAACTCTTTGTGGTCTTCTACAAACTGTGCAATCCCCATGGGATGCGGTTCTTTCCCCTCTTCACCCCAACTTATGACCATCTCCCTTTGATACCGTGACATCGCGTTCTAATCACACAATGATATCACAACATTTTCCTCTTCACACTTGCACTGTGCTAAAACAGATTCTTCCCTCCTGCCTCGTTCCTTTTCCTCGGGCCCACTAGGGCTCTCCTAATCACTAGGCTCTTCAAAGATCATCTAAATGTTCGTGATTGGCCTCCTCTATCTCAGATAATGCGAACCCTCTTCCACCTAATCTTCGCCTTTTGTCTGCTTTCTTCTGTGTTATGGACATCCATAGGCTCACCGCCCTTCACCACACCGAAACATGTTCCCTTTGAAACCACCCTTCCGCATCCTTGTCCATATCTCCCCATCCCTTCTACCTCTTTGATCACCACCGCTTGATCATCGGTTGTCATTTCTTTCATTTCGGCCGGCAATTCCTTACATCTTCACTTTTCTTTCATCATTCGCCTCCTGAAGGTCTTCCATTGCCCTTCCGCTTTGACCTCCTCATCCTTTTTGCTTTCCATCAAATCTTTTGTTCAACTTCTCTTCCATCTTTAGAGAAAACTGATACACATCCTCAATGGTGGTCATTCCGACTAGGCTTAACTCCTCCCCTAATGCTCACCAGAACTCCATTAAGATATCCGCTACCTTTCTCCTCTTCCATCCTCTTGAGCAACTGATACACATCCTCAATGGTGGCATTCTGACTAGGCTTAACTCTCCTGCTCACGAACCCATTAAGATATCGGCTACCTTCTCCTTATTGGCCTCTCCCATCTGGTGATCTTGATCCTTTTCCTCTTCATTTCTTTCCAACTAGACCTCTTTCCACCAAATACTGGCATGGCCCTTCAGCTTCATTTTCGCAAACTTAACCCGATCTGGGTCCTCTATTTCCTCATACTTAAAATATTCTTCTAGCTCGTTGATCCAGTCGATCAACTCTTCCGGGTTCAGACTTCCGGAATAACTGGGGACTTCTGCTATGGTTATTTTCCCGATCTTTGCAATGGGCCTTATTAGCCACATTTGGTCTTGATCAATTGCTTATTCTTCCACTTCTACATCTAAACCTTCTTCCTCTCCTTCATCCTCACTTTCCTCCCTCGGGTTTAACCCTCTTTTCAACTGTTCTTGTAACACATCAGTCTGTCTCTGGAGGGCTGCCAGTGCATCTCTTCCACCAGCATTTCTGCCGCCTCGACTACCTTTGGCACCACCACGCCTACCAGGCATCACTCTTGGAGGCATCTTTCTTGACCTCGACCCACAACCATGGTCCTGGTGTGAACTGCCTCACGATCGGCGATCTGTCCACACGCTCAAGAAAACCCGCTCTGATACCACTTGATGAGGGCGTAGCCCGAGACTTAGAAAATAACCCACAAATAAGAGAATAATTTTATTATTCAGAAAATGGAGCTTCTTACATGCAGAGGATCTCAAATCCCTAAGTTTTACAACACATGCAAGTTACATAAAGCTACAGAACAACCTTTCGCAATATGTGAGCTTGTCCCCAAAAAGTTACCCAAAAATTAGAAACCTGCCCATAAATAGAGCTCCTCACTAGTTTGGAGTCAAAACAACATTCAAATTTGAGTTTAGGCGGTTTGGCGCCAAAAATTTACAACAAGAAGTTCAAATTTCAAAAGAGCATTTGCAATTGTATCTTCTAGAAAGTGCGCCAACTTCCCGGGGCCATAACTTTTGATCCGGGACTCCGATTCGTGAACCGTTTGAACCGTTGGAAAGGTCTCGAAGTCAATAACGTGCTCAAAATCTACTACGCCGATTTTGGCAAGTTTCGGGAACTCTAAGTTCCTAAAATCTAACTCGGAAGATTTTCAAGTGCAAATTTGGGAAACTAAAACTGCAATATCTTTCAACCCAGGAACAGAAAATAAAAACCGTAAATTGGGAATTTCATTATGACGAAAAGGGTATCCAAAAATGTAAAAACATCTAAAAACCGAGAAACTTGAAATTTAACTATTTTTGGGTGATGCAAGATTGCCCTTACACCACTGGATGCTCCTACATCATTAGGTTATCAATTTTCCCCTGCCATTGCATTTTTGTGAATTTCTTAAGCCTCTTCATTATCTATTTTGGGTGCTCTGTATTTCATTCCTTCTAGGGAAATTTTTTTGAGGCCATTTGCTTGATGTTTAACATCGTCTGCTTTTACTCGGCGTCAATCTATGGCATGGCATCAGCCTAGCCATGGCCGACGGTTGGATGCCTCTTCTCTTTCCCTATGGTCTGTCGCTTAGCAGCGCTTAGGGTTAGCTTGCATATACTTTGGGTACCGTTCAGTGCGAGTTCATTTCCTACATTATATATTAATATTGAACACTTCAATTTTTTTATTCCGATAGTTATACTGTATGTTGTGATTTCTTTTTATGAATTGTATATATTGGATACTATGTTATGAGATTCCTTCCTACATATTACATTGGATATTCATTATGTTTGGTATTACATCTGATATACTATACTTGGTATTCAATGAATGTATATTATGCTTGGTATTCAAAGCTTTATGTTTAATATTCGATGAAAATACAATATGTTTGGTGTTTGATGCTTTATGTTGGTATTCGATGAAAATACATGTGTCTTATGATTCAATATTTGATATATATATATATACATATTTATATATGTATGTATATATATATGTATATATATATGTGTGTGTGTGTGTGTGTGTGTGTATGTATGTATGTATGTATATGTATGTATGTATGTATGTATGTATGTATGTATGTATGTATTATGTTTTTAGTAAAATAATAATTCTACTCATGTGATTAATTGATTATGTAGATAGGTAAATTGGTTAATTAAGTAGATTGAAATGATTTACTTATATTTAGATAATTGAAAGATTTGTTTAAATAAATGAATTAGATTATCTTTTTGTTAATTAATGAATGCTGATTTCTTTTATAATTATTTAATAGTTGAATTGTGAATTCACCATGTAATTAGTTATTGAGAATAATTGTTATTGTGGTAAATGGTTCATTAAGTGAATTGGTGGCTAAGTTAATGAGTAACGTGAAATGTGGAAAAATTTGTCTTATATGGAGTATTTCATGGTTGTATTGAATGCTTGTATTTAATATGGTGTGTGATTATTGGGATTGGGGTGATTTTGGTAATTGTTTAAAAGTGGGAGTCATTTGTGTAAAATTGCTAAGGTTGACTTCTAGAGGTTAGGAGGGAGTATTTTTGTATGTATGGTTCTTATGATGGTTTCATTTTGGAAGTGGCTTGGTAATATATTGTGATGTGTGCAAGATGGTCAATGCCTTGCACTGTGTTTGGATTCATGTGATTATGATAAGTATGTAAGATGGTAAATTCCTTGCTTGATGTGTAGGGTTTACTAGTTGCAAGTAGGGGGAGTGGCTCTCAATGGGGGCCAGAATCCAAAGTGGTGTCCAAGAAAACCCATTGGAGGGTTTCTTAATCCAGTGATAACCTTAATAATAAATTTGGGGGAAGTGTAGAATTCACATTAAACAATATAATGGCATGCCTCACTCATGGATCAAGTGCTCATTTAGGCTTGAGATAAGATGGGAAGACCTGGAATGGAAAGAGCAACTACCTTGTCCTCATGAAAGGTATGTTGGTTCCGCATGAGTTTGTATGGGGGTCAGGGATCGGGAGAGGCTGCCAGGAAAACCTAGATGGGGGTCGGGGCCTAGGAAGATCTACTAGGACAACCCATATCAAGCTATGTGATGACACTCCTCCCTATTGCAGTCTAGCATTCCCTAGTTGTATTTTCTCCTTTTGTTGTGTGAATGCCTCTAGAAGTGAAGCAAGTTTTGTATGTGATGTTGGTATTGTTAGCAGTGTTGTGTTGGAGTCATGTATGGCCCTTGTTTATGTTAGTTAGTTTTCTTCATGAATTTTTATATGATGTGGGACCTTGTGTTATCTCCTAGCACAGGGGGTGGACCTTAGGGTTCCACATGGTTGGGAGGTTGTTGCTTTTTTCTCCATTGGTTATTCTTGTTGCATGTTTGTGTGCATGGAGATTGTTCTTGTGTCATGGACTCCTGATCCTCTTCCTGTTCCAGTTCGAGAAGAAAACCTTTTGTGTATATGTATTAGATTGTATAACAAATGTATCTCTTATTGTAATCTGATGTATTCTTTCCACATGTACCAATGGAGGCATTGATGTAAATATTGTAACGATGTGACATATATTGATGTATTCTCCTTGTAATGAATATTGTAATGTAATGCATCTTGCATGTGTAGTTGTTAGAAATGATCTTTAATGTTGATTATCCGTTGACATGTTATGTAGGTAAGTAATGTAGAATCATTTAATGTGGTGTTTTAAAATGAACCTTGCTTATTGGATAAATCATGTTATCTTTGTAGATAATGGAATGATACTAGATATCTTGATTAATAGTTATGTGAGTAGCGTAGTCGAGGAACCTTAGAGGACCTAGATTTAGATTAATATGTTATGCAATCTATTGTTATTTCATTCTTAAAAAAAAAAAAAATTGTTCCATTGATGTGACGTAGTTAGTGTTGTCCTTTGGGATTCCTTGGCAGGGCTTTACACCTGGTATCAGAGCCTAGGTTCATGCACTGGGTGCTCTGGATACATCTGAGGCCATTATGTGGGAAAGTAGTGTAACTTTAATAGTTAACCTTTGCAGCTTTCTGTTTTACATTTTCTTGGTTGTACATTCCCTAGACCTTACCTTATATTTGTTCATGCTTGTACTCTTTCTGTCTTCTCTCTAGAAATTATAGCTATTTGCATTATGTGTATTCATATTTTGTGCCTGCCTTTTTGATATGAGCAATTGTTATATGATACCATGTGATATTTGTTTCTCTTGTAGTTTTTTTTAGTACTTGTTGAATGCTAAGATGGTGTTGAGTGTATGATTGATCATTTCGTATGTATTCCCTTAAATGATGTTACCATGAATGCTCATACGACTAGCTTTATTACAAGTCCAAGTAGTATGTTTACCTTTCTTATAAATAGTAGGATAATGTGCTTGTGTTCCACATAATAATTTGATTTAGAATATATCATAATGCATATGCAAACAATTTGCTTAGTATGCATATATTGGATGAACGATGTCTTTCTCTCTCCCCTCTTTCTTTTTCAAGTTTGATATGAAATATAAAAGATGTTGATTTATGATGTTCTATATCAGTTAGATCTATGGAGTTTACATATATGTGATATTGTATGCAATTTTTTTTTTTGGTATAGTTTCACCTCTCAGTAAGGAATCAGGAATTATCTGTTGCATTTGTAATGTTAGGAGATGCCATGGAGTATTGGAATTTTCACATTTGAGAGCATGTAATACAACGATGCATTGTAGATAATGATGTTATGTCTAGAAAATTTGATCATTCTTGTGTGATCTTACTTAATTGGCACATATATATATGCATTGATTAATTGACAACTCTCCCTCTCTCGTCTCTCTTATCTAAAAATTATATTCATAAGGACACTATTTAGGGATGTATTATACATCAATAGAGGCATTGAATGCTTAGTAAGGAATAAAATCTGAATTGCATAAAAATAAAATGCTTGTTTAGAATGGAAATTTTGTATCTAGGAGTTCATGCATCGCATCTAGGACTCTATTTTTTAAAAGTAAGTAGGTAGAACACCTTTGCATGGATAGTATAGGAAATTATTATGAAATAATGGATTAAAAGACCATGTTATAGCATAGGTGTTGGAGAGGGAAAGGATGGTGTACTGCTTGTAAAGTGTGCATAGAAAGTTTGAAATCATTCCTTCGTGTCCCTATTTGATTTGGAAATATGGATGTTTTAGATCTATAAGAGATCTGTGTGGTTGGAGGTAATGTATAAATGTTGCATTGATGAATGAATAGGCTAAGTAATGGTATTATTTTCTTACCTTATCTGAATTCCAAAGGATGTGTGTGTGTTCAATAAGTTTTAGTAGAAAGGAATAATAATGAGGTAAATAATATTGTATAATGAGGAACTGGGTGACTAAATTGCTTTGTGGCATTATGAAGAGCATTCCATCTATCTGTATCCTATGCATTGTGCATTGTGAATGATATGGTGTAGTAGCAAATCATAAATAGAGAATCTAAAATTAGTTTTCATTATATTTATGATCTTGTGAATGAGATATCAGAATGAACTTTGGATAAGTACTAAGTGTATACCTTGTGTGCCCAGGTGTGAAATACTATATTTCTCTCTCTCTCTCTCTTGTATATGTTCTTTACATAAAGGATGACTTCATGAACTCTATTGTGTAAGGAAAATGTTTTATTGCATTTGAAAGATAGTAAATGAATGTAAGAAAGTAGGAAACCAGATTGTTTGATTGCTGTCCAAATTTGCTTAAGAGAGAGATGTATTTATAACCCAATGGCCTAATGTGTCTAGTGTGCAATCTCTAAGTGTGCTAAGGACAATGTGGTCTTAAGTGTCGTGTAGCGGTTACTCCCTTCGGCGTGGTTGATATTAGTCACCTCATTTTATGGTTATGGTTGGTATGGCATTTTTCCAAGATATGTCTTAAATTTGTGTTTTGTTATGCTGAGGGCTATCATGTTTTATTTTGATTTTCTTATGCTAGGATTAGCCACCGAACTCCTTTCTTTTCACTTATTTTGTGACACTTGTCATGTTTTATTCATTAGGGGTGTTGGATTGCCGACATTTTTTGTGATTTAATGTTGAAATTGATAATTTCTCCTCTTGGGTATTCTTTTTCAATCTCTTTTGGTGGTCATTCCAAATTTTTGGTATTGTTGGGCCTAGTTTTATTTGCTAAGTGTTTTATCTATCAGGTTCAATTTGAACTTTTGATAGTGTGTTAAGGGAGAATACCGTAGAGATTGGAGCCGGTCATGTTGGGTAACTAGATGGTATAATGTAGATTTGAATAAATGAAATGTGTTTTCATGATGAGATGCATTTGTAACCTTTTGATCATATGGGATGCTAGAGAAAAGTGTGTTTGGGATAAAGAAGTTCACATAATATGTGATAGTTAGATGATAATGAACTATAAATTATTTCAAAAAATGATCATGTAAGTTTTTGTAGAGTTAATTAATATGAATGTCAATGTGGATTTTATTTGAATATAGTGTGTGTTAGAAGTTATAAAAATGCGTTGATACTCTTTTCCTTTCTTCCTGGTTGAGGCGTTACTACGGTTTAAGATTAGAGGGTTATGTGAGAATGTTGATATGTTTCATACACCATGCATCTTGTTTTTCATAATGAATTATGGTTTTGGATGTTGTAGGATATATTAATTGTAATTAGGTTGGAGAGCTTGTTTCAAACCTTCACTCTTATAAATGTATGCTTTGGCCCTCAGTAATGTAGAGGAGTGTGTTTGACTAAATGTTGTTTAGTGTAATATTAGCACTTTTATTGCTTATATAGGTGGTAGGATAGGATTGACATGGTCGAAAAGAGTAAGTTATTGTGTTTTGTGTTCTATGGATGCCCACTCTATAATGAGAATGTTGAATGAAAATCTTACCCTGCAAGGATGTCTGATGGAGTGGTAGCTTTTGGTAGGTGTATGAGTGAATTGGTGTGTTTAATGTAATTATTGAAAAGTGATGTATCTTGTTGTATTATTTAAAAAATGCATTCATTGTGAAAACCATGTGACATAAAGGAAATCTTTGCTAATATTATCCTACTTTAGGAATGAGGAAAAGGAAGAAAAGGAGTAGGTTAGGAAATTTCTACCTGTTGATGAACTCTAATCATAGGTAAGTTAGATATCTTGCTTGTATTTACATTAAAGGAAAGGTAAATGTGGTATTATTTAAATAAATAAATAAATTTTAGGACTAATGTGTGCATGTTTTCATCTTAACTTTGCGACTTCTAGGAGTAAGTTGAATCTTAGGGGGGAGGATGTAGTGCCCCTCCATGTTTCAACATTTATGATGCTTATGTTAGATGATGTATTAGGATATTAGCATGCTAACCCTTGTTGATGATTTTATGCATAAATGATCTAAGGGGTGTTAATGCTTTATGATTATGATAACCCCTGTTTAATGATTTTATTTAAGGATATTTGATGAAATACTAGCGTTTAATAATGATATGCTTAGATCATTGTCATGACTATGTGTGATGATTTATGTAGGACTTATCACGTGTGTTTATAGATATGCTCATCATATTGATATGTGCTTATGGATATTCTAATGACTAATGGAATAGTGATGTTATATGTTGATTAGTCTTTGATTATCTTGATGATGATTATGACATGTTTATGAGTATGCTAGAAATAGAATGTGCTACCTTATTTTGGAATGTTTTATGATTATTGATGTTACGAGATGTTATCTGATCATGACTATTATGCGATTATCTTGTGACTGTTCTTATCTTGTTTGTTATGCAAATGATTGTTATGAGTTGATCTAATTACTTGGTGATGTTCTTACTAAGATGTTTGGGTGAAAGGGACAGTGTCGCATCACTCACTTGTGAGTACCCTACGACGCTACAATCCCCTTTCACGGTGTGCCTTATTATATGTATATGTATATGCACGATTGTGTTATGTTTTGCAGGTTGCAAGTACTAGGCATCAACTCCACTTGAATTGGAAGGTCTAAGACTTCCTTAAACCCAATGGAATAGTTGATCAGAGATAGCACTTGGTCCCCTACCCTATCCGTCATCCTTGAAGAGGATGAGTATCCAGTTTTGCACTTGTTAGTGTTGTTAGTATGGTTGGTATGGTTAGTCAGTGTTGTTTGTGGTCTTGCTTTTCGACTGTGCATAGTGGTCAAGTATTGATTGGCATTTGGTTTATTTAATTTAGAAATGTTTGATTTATGCTTTGGTTATTTGTTGCATTAAAATAAAATTATTAAGTTAAAAAGGTAGTTTCGATAAGTAAATATAAATGCTTATATATAATCATAGTTATGATAAAATAAATTATAACATAATGTTAAAGTTAATAAATAACATGTTATGCGTATCAAAAAAATAAATAACATGTTACAAAAATGAGTTATAAAGTTAATTATTAAATGTAAATAAATTGGAGTATGTCTTGATAAATAAATATAAAAAGTAAATACATATATAACCTTAGTGAATAATAAAAATAATACGATAAATTAAAGGATTTAAATTAATTAAAAATTAATTATTGTATGAAGGGAAGACTAATTTAATGAATTAAAAGTTAATTATTAATTGTTAAAGTTGGTTGGTTTTCTAGGAAAACGAACAGTCTCCCTCTCCCTGTAAATATTTTCCTTATGGAAGATTTTTCAGGCTGTTTGGCGGAAGGAAGTAAATTGTCTACAAAAAATTCAAATGTTGTTGATTTTGTGGGGATTGGGATTCTGGAAAAATTGATTGGGGATTCTGGAAGAATTGATTGGGGATTTGGAGAGATTGGAGTTGCAAGTTGGGAATTCGGAGCTCGACATCAAATCTCTAGCCCAGCTGAGTGATTGGATCTAGGTTACATTATTTTTTTTTCTGAATTTTATCTTTGTTTTTGAAACGAATGCTTGAATGTTTATGCTATCTGGAAACGAAACATTTTTTTGTTTAGTTATTTCCAAATTGAAACAATTATTAAATTCTTTCTCTGAAGATTTCCAAATCCCTTTTCTATAAATCGTTTTGTGCATATTCTGTAATCTTATGCAGCCATGAAACCACATTTCTTTTGGGTATTTGGTTTAATTCATCTATCCTATCTATGCTTCCTCAATTCAATTGTTTTCCAAATAGGGAAATGCAACTGCAACTTTTGACAAATCACCTATCCTTTATTTTGGCATAGCCCTCTATCTCCTTCATCATTTTCCCCTTAGCATTTTGTTCATTATCTATAGCCTATCGAATTGCATACTGGGTTATTTGTTTTCCCTTGCCATTGCATTTTTATGAATTTCTTAAGCCTCTTCATTATCTATTTTTGGCGCTCTGTATTTCATTCCTTCTAGGGAAATTTTTTTGAGGTTGTTTGCTTGATTTTTAGCATTGTCTTCTTTTACTTGGCGTCAATATGTGGCATGGCACCAACCTAACCATGGTCAGTGGTCAGATGCCTCCTCTCTTTCTGTGTGGTCTTCCGCTTAGCAACACTTAGGGTTAGCCTGCATATACTTTAGGTACCGTTCAATGTGAGTTCATTTCCTATGTTATATATTAATATTGAACACTTCATTTTTTTTATTTCGATGGTTATACTGTATGTTGTGATTTATTTTTATGCATTTTATATATTGGATACTATGTTATGGGATTCCTTCCCACGTGTTACATTGGATACTCATTATGTTTGGTATTACATCTGATATACTATATTTGGTATTCAATGAATGTATATTATGCTTGGTATTTGATGCTTTATGTTTAATATTCGATGAAAATACATTATGTTTGGTGTTTGATGCTTTATGTTGGTATTCGATGAAAATACGTATGTCTTATGATTCAACATTCAATTTCTATAAATATGTATGTTTATATATGTATGTATATATATGTTTGCCCTATTATAATTTGAAAGATTGTATTGAACTAAAAACTGCATTCTATTTTAACATATATACATATTTATATATGTATGTATATATAGATATATGCATATGTATATATTATGGTTTTAGTAAAAGAATAATTTTGCTCATGTGATTAATTGATTATGTAGATAGGTAAATTGGTTGATTAAGTAGATTGGAATGATTTACTTATATTTAGATAATTGAAAGATTTGTTTAAATAAATGAATTAGATTATCTTTTTGTTAATTAATGAATGTTGATTTCTTTTATAATTATTTAATAGTTGAATTGTGAATTCACCATGTAATTAGTTATTGAGAATAATTTTTATTATGGTAAATGGTTCATTAATTGAATTAGTGGCTAAGTTAATGAGTAACATGAAATGTGGAAAAAAATGTCTTATATGGAGTATTTCATGGTTGTATTGAATGCTTGTATTGAATATGGTGTGTGATTATTGGGATTCTGGTGATTTTGGTAATTGTTTAAAAGTGGGAGTCATTTGTACAATATTGCTAAGGTTGACTTCTAGAGGTTAGGAGGGAGTATTTTTGTATGTATGGTTCTTATGATGGTTTCATTTTGGAAGTGGTTTGGTAATATGTTGTGATGTGTGCAAGATGGTCAATTCCTTGCACTGTGTATGAAATTTATGTGATTATGATAAGTGTGCAAGATGGTCAATTCCTTGCACTATATTTAGATTCATGTGATTATGATAAGTATGCAAGATGGTAAATTCCTTACTTGATGTGTAGGGTTTACTAGTTGCAAGTAGGGGGAGTGGCTCTCAATGGGGGCCAGAATCCAAAGTGGTGTCCAGGACAACCCATTGGAGGGTTTCTTAATCCAGTGATAACCTTAATAATAAATTAGGGGGAAGGGTAGAATTCACATTAAACAAGATAATGGCATGCCTCATTCATGGCTCAAGTGCTTGTTTAGGCTTGAGATGAGATGGGAAGTCTTGGAATGGCAAGACCAACTACCTTATCCTCATGAAAGGTATGTTGGTTCTGCATGAGTTTGTATGGGGCTTGGGGATTGGGAGAGGCTTCCAGGATAACTTAGGATGGGGGTCGGGGCCTAGGAAGATTTCCAGGACAACCCATATCAAGCTATGTGATGACACTCCTCCCTATTGTGGTCTAGCATTCTCTATTTGTCATGTAGGTTTCATCATCTCTCTCATAGATTCATCATGGTGGATTTATCCCATGATTATTTAGTCTTTCATTGTTGTCACCTTTATTATGTAATGATGAGGTTGTCTTATTGTTGTTGTTTAAATGAAAGGTTGTTCCATCAAGTTTTTTTTTGAGAATGTTGGCTTGGGACATTACACTATAAGAATTGGGAGTATTCAATCTATTCTTATTCATATACAAAAAGGATAATTTTTTTATTCTATTGGGTTCCAAATAACTTATCACATAGGAATCAGTCCAATTCAATCTAAGGAAATATAATTTTAAAGGGGGATTGATTAGCTCTTCAACAAAACGTGAGTGATTAAAGGATAATTGCTCAAAGTGAATATTATGTCCTTCACTTTGATCTTTGCTAGACCCAATAGAGAGTTCCTAGAGGTATCCTTAATAATATTTAGCACAACTAAAAATTGGCAAATTAAAAGTGCAAAATTAGTATCCAATGTATACCTAGTCCCAAAAGTTATCACTAGACTAAGTACCAACCTCCTATATACATAAAGCATCTATTAAGATGATGAAGACATCATTGTGTAACTTCAATATGTAGGTATATAGGAAATGATTCTATGGTAAAATCCTTTAGGCTTGCTATAAATATTTCTCTAGATAATTCATTAAATCATGATATTCATACAAAATAACATTCCTAATTGTAGTTCTAAATGTAAATCTTGAAGGGTCTTAATTGGAGGCTGGTTTTTTTAGTTGGTTGCAGGTTGTCCTTTTTGCAGCTTTGTTTTTGGTTTGTAAAGGGTTTCGGGTCCCTTCAAAACCTATTTTTTCCCTAATCAAAAACATTCCTAATTGTAAATTATTGATAAAATATATTTTTATTTTGGGTGTATAGAGGGTAATAGGATTTTGTAACTGATGCCTTAATGGGTTATAGATAATATTTTTCCAATAATAAGAACACATTAAAATAACAATAGAGATATGGTAACAAGCAATCAAACATATTTAATAATCCTTATCCAAACTCCAAAAATATATTTGCACAATAAGGAAAATACCATTAAAAATAATATTTGTAATGAATTAAAGTGTTGTGAAACTTATCAAATTTGTATTACAATCATACCAAAAAGTAAAAAAGAGGAAACCCTAAGCTATAATTCTATCATAATTCACCACTTATAAATTTCCCTACGAATATACAAATAACCAAGGAAATATTCAATTATAGACATCTAGTATAAATGAACTACCTCTTTGAGATTTACAAAACATGTTACTTAACAAGTGATTAGACTTGTGGGAGTTGAAACCTAGCACTTGTAGTTGTATAGAAATAGAGAAATGAATAACTACAATTATAACAAATGAACTAATATTTATAGTAGTCTTTGAATTTATTATGGGCATATAATTGAGAGATAGATATTATTAATGTGTCATGTGAAATAAAATTAGATCTCATGAAATCTAGTGAAAAGGTCGCTTGGAATAGGCATAGGATCATTGGTATCTAAAACTTCAACCATTGCATTCATGACAACATGGCCATTCTTACCATCCATCATAATTTTTTCATAAATATGTACACCTCTAGATATAGCCATGGTAATTTGAGTACGAAAAATCCTTATGGAGTATTAGAGTGTCAAATAAATAAATTGATGGCATCACATTGTGAAGTTTAGGGTTGTAGTTGGGATGAATAGGGGAAAATGCAAAATTTCAATGAAGGTTGGGAAATAAAAAAAGGGGATGCAAGAATTTGACATGGAACTAGACCTAGGAAGTTGAATTAATGATGGAAGTTTATAAGTCTAATAGAGTTCCAAAAAATGGGTAAATATGGCAAAAGGGTTATTATGGAGAAATGTAGGAAAAAATTGTGGGGGCGAAAATGAGGATTGGAAATTAGAGTGAAGGTCTAGATGTCCAATAGAATTTGCAAGAAGAGATTGAGACGAAATATAAGGAAAGACAATGGGACTAGATGTCCATAGGTGGACAATAATTTTGTAAGGAATATTTGGAAATGAGGTGGATAAACTTGTGGAAGTTGACATGGGAAGTGGATGAAATGGAAGAAGGAAAGATCTAGATTCATGAAAAAATTCCACAAGGGGGAAGAGATGAGATACTTTAAGAAAGGATGGGAGTTCTAGACCACCATCAAGATTTCATACAAGGATTAAAAAAGGGAAAATGGAAGGAAGGAAGGGTGATGAATTTTAATGGGGGTTCAATGAAAAATAAGAGGTCAAGATAGGACTTTAAACATGTAGGTGATGTCTAATAGTCCATAAAAATTATGTAAATCTATAAGAATAGTAGAAAGTGACAAAAGTATTCCCATACTAAGGAAATTCATTGATTTTTCAACTTCGATTGTTTGATAAGGATAGTGATATATGAAAAAGAATAACACAACCAATTTTGGCTTAAATTGGACCCATTGGAAGATTTCTTAAATCGATAATAGGTGATGGGTAAAATAATGCCTAGATCACAAAGGGGGATAAGATATTGGTAAATTTTGACACTATTAAATTGAGTCCCAACTTATTCCACATCAACTCATATTTTTAATAGATATGAGGGAGAAATAAAAGGTTTTAGATTTTATGATCCTTCCAAAAGGGATATCATTCTACTTAAAAGGCTCACATTCTAGAATCTCCCTTATCTAATTTATTGATAATATTATTGAATCTTTTAATTCTAGAGAAAATTATGAACCATCCTCATACACTTATTCTAATCATCCCTCCAAAATACTTGAGTGGGTTCAATCCTGAATTGAAGATTTAAATGAAGAACTTTCTCTTCTTCCTAACATGACTAGAAGTCAACATACATATATTGCCTTAATGAAACTATATGAAATCCAACCCCAAACATTTGAAAAAGTAAATAAAAAATTAAAAAATTAAAAAAATTCCATGCAATTAGAATAGAATTATCCTATTAAAAATAAAAATTGGGAACTTGTTCCACCACCCTTTAATCAAAATATAATTATCACTGACTTTTTAATATTACATATGACCATCAAGGGAATATTGATAAATATAAATATAAATTGGTAGCTAAAGTATTTCCAACAACATGGCATAGATTATGATGAATTTTTTGTGCATGTAGAAAAAATGACAACTATTAATTTAATCCTTGCTCTAGCTACCCAAAATAGGTGGGATTAATAAAATGGATGTTGAAAATGAGTTCTTAAATTAAATTTTACAAGAAAAATATATATGCATCAACCTCAAAGTTTCTTACAAATAAATAAAGAAAAATATGCATATAAACTCAAAAAATCACTTTATGGACTCAAAAAGGCTCCTTGATCTTGGTATTCCAAATTAAATAACTTTTTTCAAAAGCTAGGTTTTTGTAATTGTAATTTGTTTCAAATTTGAAAATGATCATATAACTATCATTCTATTAAATATAGAAAAAAATATCATCACATAAAACCTCACACTCTTGATAGGGGAATACAAGTAAGAACTCAATCTTACCTTTCAAATGACTAATTTAGGCCTTTTTTATCATTTCCTAGAAATGTCAATTTTTCAAGATCACTATCAAGAAAAATATGTTTGAAACTTAATTTCAAAGTTCAATGTGTCTAATTGAAAACCATCATAACTATTGAAATTTGTATGTCTAATATGTCTAAGGCACACGCAGACGAATTGGTGGAGCGCGAGAAGGGAAACCCTAAGGGACGCGTGGGCGATGTGCAGGCTAATGGCGTAGGTGGAGGCCAGGGTGGCGGCTCTTCTCTGGCCATCTCTGTTGTGAACGAGTCTGTTGTTCCGTCCGTGGCAGACTGGGTTGGTGGTGTTGCTGTCCAGGGAGGCAACAAATCGAATGTTTTGGAGAAAAATGAGCATTCTAAGCGCAAAAGCCTTGTTGCGAGGGCTTCTTTGAGGGCGTTTCATTCAGGGGGTTTGTCAAATAGAGGGTTTATTCCTATTGCAAATACCATTTCTATTGACTTGGAAATTGAGACGATAGAGGAAATTGATGAGATTGATTCAGAGCTCTCCATTCATGGAGTAATCTGTCAGCTTAGGGGTTTTTGGCCTAGCCTCCCTCAGCTGCACTCTTGGATTTCCAACGAATGGGAGCCGCTAATTTCTAGTAAAGTTCATATTTTCTCCATGGCTAAGGGGTTTTTTGTTGCCAAGTTTGACAATGCTCAGGATAGAAACACAATTTTATGTGACAATTTTTTTAGCTAGGAGGACAAATTTATGTTGATGATTAAGCCTTGGCATTCTAATTTCAATCCTACCTCTGAAACTTTCAATAAGATCCTGATTTGGGTTCAGCTGCCAAATATTCCCCTCCACTTATGGAATGACCCTCTTTTGGAAGAAGAGGGTGATGCCCTTGGTGATTTTTTGTTGGTGGATGATGAATCCTCTGACATTTTTCATTCCACCTTTGCTCGCATATTGGTTGAAATGGATATCTCAAAAGGATTGCCTGCTGAGATTTTACTTAAATATCCTAAGGGTTCTTGGGTCCAATCTTTGGACTATGAAGGGATTCCCTTTCATTGTAGAAGATGTTTCAATACAGGTCATGCTGCTACTCAATGCGGATTTGAGAAAAAAACAAAGACGACTACTTGGTGGAGAGGTGCCTCTCTACAACATTATACGATAGAGAAGAAAACTGAACATCATAGGATTTTTCTGAGATGGTTGCATTGGAACCACAGGGTCTTGGGACATCCCCTCTGGATGTCTCAAATGGTGGGGCTGTTGATGCTGATATTGTTGAAACCCCTAAAGAGTGTGAGATTGGGTCTTAGGTTGCCACTTCTGGTGATAGTGCTCCGTCTATCATTTCTAGTGGCTTTTCTGATATGTTTGTGCCTGTACGGAAGAATAATGTTGAAATCACCGAGACTGTGGCTGTAGGCATTCATCTTCAAGAAACTGGTGTGCTGGCTTGGCATGATAAGGCAACGCAAGTGGAAGAAGGTTGGGTTACTGTTATGGGCAAGAGAGGAAAACTCTCTAGGCCTTCTTTCGACATGACTCTTCGCTCCCACAAGAAAAGTCCTAAATGTAAATCTTGGAGGGTCTTGTTGTGGGCTGGTTTTTTTGGCTGGCTACAGGCTGTCCTTTTTGCAGTTTTGTTTTGGATTGTAAAGGGTTTCAGGTCCCTTCAAAACCTGTTTTTTCCTTAATCAAAAACTATTGAAATTTGTATTAAACTTGACTCTCATCCTTCTTGTAAGAAAATAAACTCAACTATTTTATTCCAATTCATTGGGAGCCTAATTTACCTAATTATATCCTACCTTGGTATTTCCTATGTAGTTGATATTGCATTTCAATTCATTCAATAAACTTATGTCCAATGTTGGAATATGGAAAATTTTATTTTAATACTATAAATATACTTATATAGATATTGTAATGTTGATTTTGGGATTTCATAAATAAAAAGTCTACTTCAAGATATGTGTTTAAACTTGGTACAGGTGCAATCAATTATAGAAACTCCTATGTACAAAAGAATAGTATTGGAGTGCCTCTAAAGTAGCCAAAGAATATATTTGGCTAAACCATCTTCTAAATAAAAATATATGGAATTAAGTCCTAATACTACACTTTTATTTGATGATCAAAGTTTTATTGCACTTTTCAAAAAACCTATTTATCATCAAATATCAAAATATATTAAATTTCAAGCTCAGTTCATCCATGGGAAAGTCATAAAAGGATATATTTATCTTCAATACTACCAAATTGAAGGTCAAATTGTAGATATTTTTATAAAACCACTATGTAGTGCTAAACTTTCTAAATTTAGATCAATGCTTGACCTTAAGAAGTTACCATTCATGGGGAGTGTGCATGATAATGAAACATACTAGTGACTAAATCCTATATGTAAGGTCTAATAGGCATAAAATAATACCTCTAGTAATTATATGTATAATTTATTCGAGAATATTGTAAATTATTCTCTTCGTTTATTCTATTTGTAAAATAATTATATGATATAAGACCTGTAAACACTATGTAATGAACTTGGGGGAGACTACTTTGACATGTCTTAGACTCCAATAACAATATTTTAAAGACCTCACATATAACATCTTTTAAAATAGCATTGATAATGCAAGAGGGTACTCCCCTCTGCTCACCCAACCAATTCACAAATCATAAAACTACACTGACAACAGTATTTCAACAATTCAACTAGAAAAGATTGCAAGCAAACATCAATTTTATTTATCCATCACAAATTACAATACCATTATACTTCATAGAACAACTACTCTGCTCTTTCTTGATTCTGAACAACAACCCTTCGCACAGATATGCCTCCACTTTGTCTGGCTTGACCTGCGTGTGGTCTCTTCTTCTTTTGTAGCGCCTCAGTGTTTACTGCCGCACCCTCTCCAATCATTCATCTTTTGGATTCTACCTGCTTGCCAAATCTCCACCTTGAGTTATTGTCTCTTCTCAATGGCACGGCCTATCCCTCTCATTAGCTGCTCCTCCATTCTATATTGTCTTGGTTCCTCTCTAAGGTGTGCGCACCGCACTTGTTTTAAATCTGTCTTTTTTATTCCCATCGAACCGATCTCTTTCTTTTTTTCACTGCTCATAGCATCTTTTACATACCTTCACCGCCTCCCTATATTGTTCCCTCGTTTTGTTTAAGAGGAATCTATCGACATACTTCTCAAGTGCGTTCTTTCTTGTCTGTCTCTATGTCTTCCCTTCACATTTTTATCTGCCCTTTAATTGTTTTACATGTCGACTTTTGATCTCCCTGACATTTTGTTTGAAATTCAAATCAAAATGAAGGATTTTCCCAACATCCCATCAGATTCAAGCTTGCGTATTTTTTAATTCCTGAGATAAAAATATAATTTTAAAATATTTTCCTCTCGCTCTGACCGTGACTCCTCATTGTCATTCTTTGATCCTCTTGCTAAGAAATTCCATAACTTATATTAAATGGAAAAATGCAAACTTTAGTCGACTCCAAGAATGGGATCACTAATTTTATATGGATATCAAGCCACGTCCACATTAAAGTGTCCTTTGATATTATGCCATGATTTCGATGAATGTATCATTGAAAGAAGCAATTATGTGAGCTATACCAAATAGCATTACCTGTCAATTGATCAATAAAGCAGAAAACTGACTGTGACCAAGTTGTCATTCCACTTCGACAAAACTGAAAAATACCAAAACTCAATCAAACTAAAGCAAAACTCAAATCGATATATTTTTGGATTGATGAGGATTATCCTACGCCCCCCTCCATCAATTGAGATTATAAATTATGACAAGATGGCGTTCATATAATCCAAAATACATGATCTTTATTTTGTCATATTTTCATGTCCCTATTTATCCTTGTTAAGAAGACCCACATCACTAAGGTACAATTTTTTTCTTTATATAAATTAACAAGATTTTATCCCTATCAAAATTAATAGGAAGCTAGAATATAATATTATTAGAGATCAAACCTTTATAATATTCATAAATATTCTTATTTTATGCTTTATAAAAATATTTATTATTTGTAATTATTAATAAATTAATGAGCTATTGAATACTTCTTAATTTATTAATTGTTAAACAAGGTATGATAACTATTTTTTGGCTATTTAACCATCCCTTCTTATATATAAGGGATGATTATTATCTTTGAGGGGGAAAACCATATAAGAATTTAGAGATTCTACACTAAGAGGAAAAGGCCCATGAAAGTAAAGACAAGTATTTCCCTAGGTTTAGTCAATTATTAATTAACATTTGCTTAAATAAATTCTTAACATTAAAATATGTTATTTGTGAGGTTTACTAGCACTAGTTTTCTCTACATAAATTTTATGTGTGTAATGTTGTCTCAAAATTATCTCGATCATATTTTATTATTTAATTATTAATTTTTATAATTTTTATCATTAATAATTTTTATAACTTTAATTTATGTAATTTTTATCATTAATAATTTTAATTTCCACTAGTAAACCAAGATTTCACTCATAAGAATAATATCATGTCAAAATATTTTAATATATCTATGGTTTCTTATGCAAGAAATCATGGAGGAATCTTATTGAAGCTTGAATAAAAGATCACAAAACTCACTCCAACTCTTGTCCTTATTTTAAATCTTGAACAACACACACATCCCAAGAAAAACCTTCCTCCCTCATTGAAGAGTGCAAAACAACCTAAGATATATGCTACAACTCCAGGGAAACAATGCAACTAAAATAAAATACACTTTTAAAAAAAAAAATCATTGAAGAAAGATTACAAAGTAGTATCCAAAAATTCTAATTGCCTCCAAAGGCTTTGGGGTTTTCCAATAAGAAAAATAGAATGTAACTTTTAAATTTAATTAAGATTATTATTTGAAAAAAATCTCTTGTCATAATTTACATATGTATCTACATTTATATAGATATTTTAAATATTAATATTTTTGTTTAACCATAGACAAATATTTTTATCTATATGCATTTGTATATTTTTGAATCATTGACTACAATAAAAGAACACATATGGTGTAACTATAGATACATATTTTTAATGGTAACCATCAAATTAACATCAAACATACCCATGCCAAGATCACATAATTCACTCAATAAAATCAAATCATGTCACTTTCACACCATGACATATGAATTAAACTACTCCTAACTTACATACATAATATTCTTAATAGAATACAACAACCATATATTATTAAATAAGTACAATAATAATGAACATAAAAATGATGCATTACTTGAACTAGGGTAACCACCTAATATGAACCTTACTTAACTAAAAAATTTATACTAAAAATAATGAACATGTCATAGTTTATATTGGTAAATAAAACTACTCTTCACAAATATATGAAATAGTATTCAAAATAGTAGTTCAATTAAAGAGGTCATGATATCCTAACCAAAATAAATGAACATCATATGGGTATTCTGAATTACATAAGCTCTTTGAATTCAAATTATCATTATAGGTTGTTGTCAATTATTATTTTATATTTTAAGTTATTTTTTTGGGTGTAGAGGTACAATCTTTCATGCCCTCTTAAGTAAACTAGTAAATATTAAATTACTAATTGAGTTCATAATGATCTATAAGATGCAACAAAAAATTTAAAATATAGTTTGAGTACTAATTAATAACATTCTAATAATATCTACTTATCATAGTTTCATTATCAATCACCAACAAGATGAACATATGTTATAAAACTGGATTTAAGAAATATTCTCATTATTAAATTGAGACTCAAACATAATTCAAACCTTAAAATTATTAGTAATCATAGTCAATTAAATGAGAACAATCAATAGTATTTTTTCCCTATATTCTCACTTTTGCCTCTTTCTAGGCCAAAAAATTTCCCCATTTTTATAACCCTCATTTTTGCACTTAACCCAAAATAGACATTCAACTTAGTCAAGATGATTCCATAAATTTTCCTTGCATCTATGATTCTAGTCATTGCCATTTTTAGATTAATTCCTTGGAACTTATCCTTGTGGCTAAAATATCTCACCACAATAAATTAAAATCTATCCTTTCACATTTTACTACTCATGGATATGCACAAACTACTCAATTTATCACATCCCAAAATAGTCCATATTTGGATTTTTAGAAGATTTTTAGTAATTCCTTATAGGACTTCTTTGAATGCATATTTTGAATCTAAATATTTTAGTAAAAATTTCAAGCTTATATTTTATGTAATTCCTATATAAGGTCACTTTTATTGATGTTACTATATAGGTGAGGTGATTATCACCATACATTGTCCACTTGCTAACCACTTCCTTCCATGAGAGGAAGCCTTTTTCTTCCACATGCTTGTATTTTTAGGTTAAGAAGGAAGAATAAATTTATAAAATTCATAAAAAATTCAAATATGATAATTTTTTGAATGAAATATAATGAATTCATCCTCAATCACTTAAAATATAAAAAATTATTCAAATAATCTTGTAAAAGGTAGATAAATATAATCAAATTTTGTGTAAAAATAATAAATTTCCTTGGGGTAGGTAAACAACAAGCTTCATTTGATGTGGGGAAAAGGGATCTAGGGTCTAAATCACACTTTCTCCTACATCACAACAAAGGAACCAAAAATTATCACAAACACCCACTTGGCTACTAACCCTTATGGAAGAGCCAAAATGGTGTATTAGGGTTTTGATTCTTTCGGAGGAAGATGATGGGTCGATTGATTGATTGTGAGTTAACCTGATTTGATAATGTAAATGTGTACCTAGGTTAAGTTCTATGCAATTACAACAAATTGTTAGGATTTCAAAAAAGTATAGAATTGTAACATAAAAAGGATCACAAAACAACAAAGTATAGAGACAAAGGAACCTGCCATATAAATTTGATCTCAAATTGGGTGGACAGGGGTGTTGGTACCCTAGACCTAGAAATGAAAATATTCAAAATAAAAAATTAGATCTTAGATGGTCACTATTTGTAGGTTCTTCCCTTCTAGACCCATCTTCAAAATTTTGTCAATCAATGATTAACTCCACTTTCCTTAATATGTTGACATAGAAGGCTTGAATGCTTCATATTGCAATTAGGCCTTCAATCCTTTTTCTAAATCCACCTAAAATTTGTCACCTGCACACAATAGAGGAGAGAAAGGGTTGTGCCATATAGGGGCTTGCCTAAGGTAAACCCCTTTCTGGTGTTTCTACCTCCTTAATGGTTATGATTATGTAAAGAGTGCTTACTCTTGATTAGGGAGAGGAAAAATGGATAAAAAGAAATGATAAATTGATAATTGTTGCAACTTACCACTCAAATTTGCTTTCCTTGATGGACTAAAGTTGTTGTAATTCTCACCTTCAAGGAGAATTAGATGCTTTATTGAAGGTCTTACAAGTGTTAGTACTCACAAAAAGAATGAACATAAAACATGAACAAACTTACATGAAAACTTGATGCATTGCTAACATGAATCTTGACTGATAATAAGTGTTCCAAACTCTACTAATTTTTCTCTTGACCAATTTTTAGGATGCTCAATTGTGATTACAAATTTCTAGTTATTGTCTTAGGATCTCAAATGGTGAAAAATACATGTATTTATATGCATTTCTTTAATTCTCGTAAAATTAATTATCAAAAATTGACAGATAAATTTAAATTTATAAATGTTAAAATACCGACAATGACATATTTTAAATCAAAATAGACCAGACAGGGGTGCTAGCACCCTAGTCTAGACCTATTTTGGGTCTTTACGTGTTGTTAAATAAATATTAAATAATAAAATTTCAATTTAGTTCTAATTTTCTAAATATAACCATAAAATAGATAATTAAAGAGCACAAATGGGTCTAGGCACATAGGGGAGCTAAACCTAGTGTGAAATTTTCAAGGGTGACAATTTATGATGCTACATTTAGCCCCCACTTTAGTGAGAGTATGGAATTACAACCATGCTTAGGCTAAGTTAAGGATAAGATAAGGGTTTTTTTATCTAAATATTGAAGAGATAGGACACCATCAAATCTAGGGGACATGCTAGCCCTAAAGCTCAAGATCCTATAGCACAACAATGTAAAAATAAAATAACACGCACACACACATAAGGTGCAATGCAATATGACAAAAATGAAACATACACAATGAAGACAAAGAAAAATAATCAAACAAATCAAACATAAGAAAAATACATGAAGTAAACACACAAATGGCATGAGGTAAACACATAAAAACATAACAAAATAATAAGACATAAACACAAGGTTAGTACACTAAAAGGATTTGAGTCAATAAGTTAAAGAGACCTCAGTCTGAAATTTATCTCAAATACCAAACATCATGCATCAAATGTAATGTTAGACAAAATGGTGCTCTCATAAGGACCAACAAGCTACATTATGTTAGATCACGCATGAGTTACATAAATCCATTGGATATCAAGTTACATTATGCTAGGTTTTCATGCAATGTGATGGGTTTCACAAGACTAGCAAGTTGTGTTATGCTAGTTTACTCATGAAACACATGGATCCACTAGCAAGAAAGTTATGTTATGCTAGTTGGCCATGTAAAAATTCTCAAGCTCATGAATCAACAATCTCCATTGTGTTAAATCTATGGATTATTTTTCCAATCACGCCTTAGGGAGCAAATAAAAGTTTAGCGTCACAAGGGATGAATCACCTCAGGGGGTGTACATAAGTTTAACATCATGGGGGATCATTTAACATCACAAGGAATAAATCACCTTAGAGGGTGTATAAAATTTTAACATCATGGGGGATGAATCATAAAGTCATGCTTTAGGGGGCGTTATAAATAACACCACCAAAAAGGGGGCACATGAATAAAATCATGATCATGCCTTAGGGAGTATTGTGCATAATACCACCACTAAAAAGGGGCACATGAAAAATTGTGTAAATCCTCACCTTAGGGGATATCATTCTTAATACCACCTCTAAAGGGGCACATGAATGATTTGCAAGGCCACACCTTAGGGAATATCATGCATAATACCACCACTAAAAGGGAACATGAATGATTTGCAAGGCCACACCTTAGGGGTATATAATACATAACACCACCACTAAAGGTGAACATGAATGATATGCAAGGCCACAACTTAGGGGATATTATGCATAACACCACCACTAAAGGGGCACATGATTTAAATTCTTAGAATATGCCACAA
The DNA here is from genome assembly GCA_007258455.2 of Sequoia sempervirens. Lineage (NCBI taxonomy): Eukaryota > Viridiplantae > Streptophyta > Pinopsida > Cupressales > Cupressaceae > Sequoia > Sequoia sempervirens. The sequence continues at coordinate 148,449,606 of VDFB02281492.1, read as the reverse complement.
TAGATAGGCGGAATGTGCCCCCCTTAAAATTTTAGTGTACTTGCTACACTAATATTTTAAGGAGATAATGGATGAAGAGGGGATCCTTTAGAAATGATACACACCTCACAATATTAGTTATCCTTTCCCCCCAAGTGTGTAGACAAGAACAACCATTGTGGGTATTATCGTGCTACTCCCCATTGATGAAATATGGTTGCACAAAATATTTGTGTGCCCCCATACATGGCAATGAGCATCATATGATATTACAAATTCCACATAGATAGGAGCAACACCATAATAACTAATTTATTATTTTGTATGGATCCAAATTGATATCATATAATTGAATTAACCACTATAGTTTTCTTTTTAAAGCACAACACTCATTAGTAGAATGCCCAAACATTTGATGATATGCACAAAAGGATAAATTATGTTTTGTTTTCTTGTTAGAGTTTATCTCACGAGGAGGTGGAAGATTAATTAGTTTCCACCTCAAAAGTGTGCATAATATATGCTCTATCTCAAACAAGGGATGTGGAGTGGAGAGTAGGATGTCTCTTCTTGAACAATGCGGTGGTGGTGATGAGGTGGAAGCTAGAATGAATATCTTAAGAAAAGGTGGAGGGCCTTGGTAAACAAGTGCCACTATAGAGGAATGTGATGTCTATTCTAAGAGAGTCTGAATATCATGTTCTTTGTTTGTATCCATGCCTTGTTTAGAAAGTATCTTCAATCCATGACAATAAGACTTTTCTAGGTCAATAGGTGCATTGTTAGTTCCATTTGCATGAGATGGATGAATATTTTGTGGCAAAAGAGTGTCATTATTGGTAATATGGATGGGAATTATTTTTATTTCTACACAATGGGAAAGGGATGCATTTTAGTGAAGTCTCTTTATGAGAGGAAGAAAACATGTCAAGTGAAGGTATCATAGGATTTACAAAATTTTGGCTAAGGTGAGTAGGTAAGATCAGAGAATAGTATTGTCGACATATTGTTGTTATTGATGTCAAAAGGGGATATAATGCAAGGAAGATTGTTGGCATGATGATAGAGGATGATTATGAGAGATGTGGATCTAGTTTTGGAAGTGTGTGAGCAGTTGTATATGCAAAGGAGCACATTTTGTAAATGTTGCATAGTTTACAAAATGTTGTCACCTTTTTTCAACAATGGCTTCCAAGAATTTAAATGAGAATCTATTGCTAGATTTGATGTGGGTTTTCTGAGAGCATCTCAGAAACATAATTGCAGGTCAAGAGGTTGAAGGATGAGATTAGAAGTGGTTTATGTATGCTCTCAGACACATTTAGGGTTTATCAATTAAAATCTAGTAGCTACAGTCATGGTGCTCAAACAAAAATTCTATTTTTTCATTGACTACCTATCAGAGGTTGCAAGTCATATAAGTTATAAACTTATGTCATTAAAACCATGTAGTGACCGGCCGTCCTTCCTAGCGCCTTGAGTTCAACCAATGGAGAGTCCCTTCGGTGAAATGAATCTTAGGAACATCAAAGTGACATTGGAAATTCAAAGAGATAGTGTTTTAAGTCCCTTCGACACAACGATGAAGCTTGATCAATGATGGAGATCAAGCCTTGGAGATCAGACGGTGCCTACCAGCCCGCCAAGTTTACGGTGGGTCCCGGATAAGTCCCATGGGACAACAAGGAATAATGGAGATTGAATGACGTTGATCGGACAATGATCAAAGTTGCAACCTATATCGAAGAAACTTCAACATATCAGAGTGAGTAATTTTAAGTACCTTCCACATAGCAAAGGCACTTCATTGAAGAGACTTATAGATATTAGATTGAGTGGCTTTAAAGTCCCTTTGACACAATGAAGTTAGTGGATGGTGACATGTGATGACAAGTGTCACCTAGAGATTGAATGATAGACCAACTCACATCATCGTTATGAGTTGCACAATGCAAACAAGTGGCAATAGCCTGCTATCCCGCTAAGTTTTGGCAGGCTTATGTCTTTCACCAATGGTACAACAAGGAACGATGTAGATTTAAAGACAAAGATCTAATGGTGACCGCTCAGGCTTGTGTCTTACAGTGAAGATCAATGATGTAGGTTTAAAGGAGATTAATCTACTAGTGATGGTTTAAAGATACTGAGATGAATGGAGAGTGAAAGGATCATGGTGCGAAGTAATAGATCGACAACCCAGATTCAAAGATGAAGATAGTCAATGGATAAGTCCATGTAAACGATGGTTTCCATTGGTAACCAACATAGAGGAAAGATTTAATTGGTCTAACTACTCCAACAAACAATATGAATGGATATTTGATTTGTAGGTCGATGACATATATTGCCATGTCGAGAAAGATTAAGATCAAATTATATAAATAGAGGAATAGATTAAATGCATATATGATCCTAGGGTTTTGCATATTACTATTCCTAGGAAATTATTTGTATCCAAATTTAATGTGGGTGTGGCTTGATGTAGAGGTTGTGTGATGAAGAAGATACCAGGTAAACCCTAATAGAGATTAAGCATGTGGATGAGAATCTTGAGGAAATTATTGTTGGTCAATGAAGGAGACACAAAGTATGATATCAATTTTTGACTAAGTGTAGAAGAGTGTGGAAAAGTAATGTAAGAAGAGAGTTGTAGAAGATATAGTGCATATGTTGTAGAGAGTATCAAGAGCTTCTTGAGGTATACTAGAATGCACTAATTGAGAAGAGAAAAAGTAGAGAAAAAGAAGAGGGGTGTAGAACATTGTGCAGTTGCAAATAGGTTGCAACATAGAATTGTAATCAAATTGTAATACTTTGAATTGCAATTCTGATTGGTGGGTGCTATTAGATATCTGGGTGGGTGCTCAGATTAGAGAGTGGGTGCTTCCTTGGAGTGGGTGCTCCTAAAATAAATGGATTGGTGTTTCCTTAGGGTTGGTGCCTTTTGATGATGTTTTCTGCATAGCAACAACTCAGATAGAATATGAAATCCTATCTCTCTTGAAAGGTAAATCTCTATCAGCAAGCCTCAAGAGATAACCCCAAGGTCTCTAATGTCAGGTCTTGACAATACATAAACAACTCAGTGATAAATGTGAAAATGTTGGTAATCACAAAGGGACCTTACTACAAGCAAATATTAAATCTTTAACTTATCAGATCTGACAATGTAATGATACTTCAATCCTAAATCTAACCCAAATGATAAAGAAATAACAAAAGATTAGGGTTTCAGAGAGATATCTAGAAGATTAAAACTACTCCTAAGATTAACAATGAAAATGATGAAATACTTGAAATGGACCAATCCCTCATAAACTAATTCCTGCTTAACCCAGATGAACCTGCAATCTCACAGAAATAGTGCAATCTTCTAAGGTATTAAAGATTTTCAAATCATGAACATTCATCCAAAGCAACCCTATTGCAATTGAAATGAATAAACCTCCACAATTGAACTAAGTACAATGAATATAAAGGTCCAGGCTAACTTTGCAAAGCAACTAACAATTAGCTAGCTGCAAAAAGTATGGACCAGGGACTGCTGCAAACACTTCAAGCATCAAATCATAAACACCATTGAATCAGATCTAAATCTAAACCTAACATACATCTAATAACCTTGAGTAATTTCAAAAGATAGAATCACAAGAACCATGCAAGATAAGTCAACACAAAATAGATCACCAGAAAATCACAATGCCTTCAATTGTATTAAATCACCGAATTTCAGCAACAATTCTAATGTTTTGTGTTACAACACTTGCTCCAAAATTGACTAACTTCTAACCCTAATTCCTACTCTAATTGCTTCTAACCCAAGAACTATCTCCAGTAACTTCTACTACTACTCTGATTTCTACCCTTACAAATGAGGCAAAATTGCATATTTATAGAAAACCCCAAGAGCATGTCGGCCTAATTAGATTTTATAATAATAAAATAGCCACAAACAAGTCAGCCCAATTAATTTTCACAATAATAAATGGCCACAAAACAGGTCATCCAAGGAGAATTCAAAATGAGATAAAATTGCATTAAATGCATGAACTCGTCCAGGTCGGCCTGGGATTTACAATGTAACACGATCCAATGCATGTGAAGGGAAGCACAAATTTCAATGTAGCCCTGTATTAACTACTTCCTTCATCCTTGTCTTGATCTAATTTATTTGGCATCTTAAGAAAAATATTGTCCAGGTCGGCCACAGGTGAATTAATAAATACTTTGAACCCTCCATCAATTGAATTAATCTCCTCCAGAGCTTCCTTGACGACCCAGATAAATTCAGCCTGCACTCAGCAAAAACTGCCATCAATAATATCCATTATAACATGAAGATCATAATTAGACCATCACCAATAATATATTCATCATTCCAATAAATCCGAACAAAGATCGAAATCAACCCCGAAATATCGCTAAAGCACAATTTCTACACAGTTCAGGATTTTCACCCCTCCGCAGAATCCAGGCTAGAAGGGAATTTCGGAAAATCCAAGCCGAGCGAATTCTAGCGAAAACAATCCACAGTCAACAAATTATGGAAAATGAAGAGATAACGAGAATTTCGGGAAAATCCGGAGGGAGCAAAAATCCGCGAAGCAGGTAAAACTCTGGATTTCGAGAAAACGCAGAGGACAAGGAAAACCGGGGAAATCTGCCAGCACAGGAAAATCCCAAAATTGAAAGAAAACCCAAAATTCGATGTTCTCCAACGATTTCACTCAAATTGATCGAAAGATCACTAATTTGAGGACCTGGGCTCAAATGCTACTTGTCTCAAATCATTCATTGATGGATCCAAACCCATAATTCACTCAAGGGAAATTCAGTCAATATTGGTGATGGCTCTAAAGTTGAAACCCTAAAATCAACCAAAACGAAAACAATCATACCCACAGGGTCGATCTCGAAAATGCAATAATAAGAATGCAAGGCACCATTAGACCCATTGATCAACAGGAGAAAATAGCGACTGGGCTATCAACATTCATAAAACGACAAACCAAACTCAAATTTGAGAATTCGACAAGGAGACGGAATTTCGAGAAAATCCGATCCATGCGGAATTCCGTGAGGGACCAAAATCTCTAGAAAACAGTGCAAAAAATCAGTCGTTGGGCTTTGAGTGAAATCTAGGAAAATCCAGATAGGGCAGAAAATCCTGAAAGTAGTGAAAAACCCGAAATGAGCTCAAAACGTTAGATTTTCAAAGTACTTCCTAGAAAGGGGGGAAAATGCACAAATAAGATAATCGTTCAAGCATGTGTTAAGGCAACAAAACCTAAAAAAACCAAGGGCTAAAGCATCAAAAACCAAAGCAAAAGAGGGTCCCTACTTTCAATGGGGTGTGTGTGAAAAATGCACAACAAATGGTGACTTTGTTGGGAAATGCTCTAGAGCATTTGATGACGAACAGGAATCAAGAACCCAGAATCTCTAGTTTCTATCTCACTATTAGACAAACAAATCAAAATGCAAGATGAAAGAAAATCATAACCAAAGGCAAATTGAACCTTTCATAAATTGAAAATCCAAGTGTGTGCACATGAGTTCATTTCCTTCCTTGAGCTACTGCAGAAACCAAGTTCAGTCAGAGAAAGCTACATAAAGATTCTAACTCCAAAAGCAACCTAGATAGAGCCTCACTGCCAGTCAGGTGTCCATAGCCCTGATGAGGTTATCGTTGTGGCTCTCCCATGCATAGCTCTACTGCCAGCCAAGTGTCCATAGCCCCGGTAGAGATACTAGGATACTCCTGATAAGTTGAATTCATTATGATTTTCAATATTTTCACTTTTCTTTTCTTTTGATATTCTTTTCTTTTCACTTTTTCTTTTCAACCTATGAACAATAAAGTTCACACTCAGGGCTAAGAACCACAATGGTGCTTAAGCAAAAATAAGATTTTTCACCTACCATGACCTCACAAGGACCCTACTGCAACCTCAGGATTATTAAGATGTATGAAATATATAAGATTTCAAAATTCTTCAGGTTCAAATCAAACCAATGACCATCTTCTTTGAATCAAACATTTGGACTGCTTGAGGATAACAAAATATTTCGACCATCCATCCAAGACACATGATTAAAGTCCATCAATGAAATACTAAGAAATAGTCCTTGATAACAAAATGGTTGTTGTGCAAGTAGGACACTTCCCCGACCAGAAAGCAGAAAACCCAAGCCAGAGAAGCAAAGCAACAACCAAAACAACACCCAAAGAAAACCTAAACTAACCAAAACAAAAGCAAACCAAAGGAAACAAAGCAACCAAACTAATCAAACCTAAACTAATCCTAAAGCAACCGATCCCAACTATATACAAAGAGACTCGTAACAACTCATCATTAGACAGGGTGAACTAAGACCCACCCCCATATGGTTCATCAATGCATGGACAAGCAACAAGGTAATGGTAACAATCCTCAAAAATGCAAATTTATCTTTATACTCAGCAAAGTAAACCTCAAAAATGCAGCATTCAAATTCAACCTCATAATCAAGAGTAATCAATAAATGAGGTGACTCATTAGGACCATGATTAATCCATATGCAAGTTTCCTTCCCCAAATTCCCATAATCAAATTGATAAGATTCAGAATTCATAGCAAGGAGAGAAACAACCTGGTTTTGTACTACTGTAAACTGAATGTTGTGCTCAACATCTTGCACTTGTGAAGGGATGATATCTATGTCATCAGGAGGTCTCAATTGATGTTGCAATATCCCTCTTGCATTTGAAACATGCAAAATAGAATTGGAGTCTCCAATGAATAATTCAGGGTGAAAATCAGATTGAATAGATTCATAAGTATAAACATGGAACTTTTCACCTGTGTGCACTTCTTCATTGTGAGGGGTCGATGTTGAAAATGTAAAAGCCTCATCACATATAGTAACTTCCTTGACAAAATTTTCATCAAGAGTCATCATATACTGGTCTTCAAGCACATCTTCACCTAAAGTAGGATGATCAAGCTCATTAATGATGGCTGCAACATTGTTGTTCTCAACACCATTTGGATTTTCCCGCACATCAGCATGAACCACATTAGCCACTTTTTCATTAATACATAAAATTTGCGAATTTTCTATATTGAATTCATCAATAGAAAGAGGAAAAATAGGATTAGATGAACAAGAAAACTCCCTGAATTCTTTTATTGGAACTGGTTTAGGTTTGTGACTATAACCCTCAAGAACCTCAGCTTCTTTATCAGCAACATCAACTCCTACAATTTGCTTCACAGGACATTCATTAACAATTTGTTGAGGCTCCTCAATCAAAAGCTCAACCTCCTCCAGGGCTGCCTCAGTGTTTACTATTATGACTTCCTCAGATCCAGTGCTAGTTGACTCTTCTACTAGACATTCGCCAGTAGCTTGTTGAAATTCCTTTATTGAAAGCTCATTCTTCGTAGTTCAATGCACATTCTTTGTATGATCGGACAACCACACTTTCCCTTCTTGCCTCTTCTATTGATTCTACTGATGCTTCAGCACTGTCGAATTTATGAATAGGAATATCATGTAACATGAGGATTTCCTCAGCCTCCCATCCTTGAGGGTCAACTGCCAGTACATAATTTCCTAAGCTTGTTTCAGACAGAAATACCTCCTTTAAAGTATTTGTATCAGCCTGGCCTGAAGCACCCTTTTGTTCATAAAGCATATCTCTTTCGAGAGACCTTAGTACTGCATCCCTAATGGTAGGATCCCTTAATAACTCATGAGCAGAGAGACTAACTTTGACTTTCTTGAGTTCTTCTACCACACATTCTCCTAGTTGCTCCATAATCATGGTAGAGCAGTTGTCTTCAGAGCCAACCACAAGTTTATCCTTGTTGCCTTCAATACTTCCTCCTTTATCAACATTAGATTGTTGTCCATTTATGAAATACTGAGTAGGCAGATGGTGGAGTGCTTGAACCTCTTCATTTGTATACTCTTCTTCATCTAATGGGCCATTATCATTCTCCTCATTACCTCCAAAAGGTTGAACTATAGATTCTCCACTATATACATACTCTATTTCAACACTCTTGTCTTGTCCTTCTTCTGGTTCATTCTCTTCACTTCTTGGAAATGGGACATGATTTACAACCATGAATGATTTGTCATAAGGATTAGATGGTACTATCTCCCATCCACTCCAATTGCTACTAGCATGGTGAGCTTTCTACTGGAAAATAGATGTAGTAGTCTGGAACTCTTGACAGTCTGATTTGGAATGCTGATTAGTGTTATGGAGCCTACACCATCCTGACAAAGCCATTTTTGCTAGATAAACTTCACTAGATTTCTCCTGATTGTTTGGCTGATCCAGAAAGGTTAAGGCTCCTCCATTATTCTAAAGTGGTGGCTGCCTTCCATGATCTCTATCAAGACGTTGTCCCCTATCAAAGTTCTGCCCCTGAGATTGCATCATATCCCTATTGCTTTGATCATAATTGGACTGAATCCCCCTTTGGGCTGCCTGGGATTGACTATTCGGGTGCCTTAGGTAGGTGACTTCGATGTTCAACTTCTCAACTAGCTCTGTGAGTGCATCCAACCTCTCCTTGTCTGCACTATTTGATGGAGGAACAATACCAGCTGAATTCTGCATACAGACATTATGGAGCCCATGGTTCAAGGGTTGATTAAATATCTCAGAGCTCTGCATGTAACTGGGTATATTAGCTTGTTGATGAGGAAATGCACACTGGTTCATATCTAGAGGGTAATTTGGCATGGGTGGAACTTGATAGGGATGACTTGGGAGTGAAACCAAGGGTGATTGAGGGACTGGACTCAACATAGGCATTTGGTTAGCCAAGTGTCTAGACAGGTGTTGTCTCAAATTTCTACTTACTTTAACAGCCACATCATAAGCTTCAAATAGGCTACCAGGAGGGTTTGCTTTCCATTTGATGAAAATAGATGTTAAATTATCCAAAGCCTCATAATAAACCTCCCTGGCAGAGGCATCATCTACAGAAAAAAGGGGGTTGTAGCCTAGAATAAGCCCTATGAAATCTATTATTGAAAGCCACTATTGGTTCATTTGCCTCCCTCTTGACTCTAATAAACTGCAGAAGTAACTCATTAGCATTGATTGGGATCTTAAATTTCTGCAAAAACGCAGTCTCTAGCTAAAGCCAAGTAGGGATAGACCCAACAGGAAGATGGTTATACCAACAAAATGCTTCATCCCCAAGGGAATATGGGAAAAGTCTACATGCAACATCCTCATGATTAATTCCCCTATCCTTAAGGGTAGTTTTAAAAATCCTAATATGCTCCTCTGTAGTCCTTGTGGGATCATTAATGTGAAACTTTGAGCAGAAAAGCTTAGGGTTTTTAGGCATAGGATTGTAATGGTTGAAAGATAAGGGGAATGGGTTATTAGCTAGGAAAGCCATTGGTGAAGGTGGGGGTGGTAATGGCTGATTTATGGCTTGCTGAGGTTGTTGAATGGGAATGTTCTCAGACTCAGATGAAGATGAACTTGATGAAGACGAGAATGATGGAGATGATGGAGGTGGTTGGGTGGATGATGATTATACCCTTCTGCTAGTCCTTCTTGACCTAGTAGGTACTTGCAACTCTTGAAATTCCTCTTCTCCTAGCGTAGATCTGGTTCTTCTCCTGAATCTTTCAGGAGAGATGGCAGACATAAATCGATCCAGCTTGCTTGTTCAGGCCCTCTTTCTAGTGCCAATTTGTTGATGATGTTTTCTGCACAGTAACAACTCAAACAGAATATGAAATCCTATCTCTCTTGAAAGTTAAATCTCTATCAGCAAGCCTCAAGAGATAACCCCAAGGTCTCTAATGTCAGGTCTTGACAATGCATAAACAACTCAGTGATAAATGTGAAAATGCTGGTAATCACAAAGGGACCTTACTACAAGCAAATACTGAATCTTTAACTTATCAGATCTGACAATGTAATGATACTTCAATCCTAAATCTAACCCAAATGATAAAGAAATAACAAAAGATTAGGGTTTGAGAGAGATATCTAAGATTAAAACTACTCCTAAGATTAACAATGCAAATGATGAAATACTTGAAATGGACCAATCCCTCAAAAACTAATTCCTACTTAGCCTAGATGAACCTGCAATCTCACAGAAATAGTGCAATCTTCTAAGGTATTAAAGATTTTCAAATCATGAACATTCATCCAAAGCAACCCTATTGCAATTGAAATGAATAAACCTCCACAATTGAACTAAGCACAATGAATATAAAGGTCCAGGATAACTTTGCAAAGCAACTAACAATCAGCTAGCTGCAAAAAGTATGGACCAGGGACTGCTGCAAACACTTCAAGCATCAAATCATAAACACCATTGAATCAGATCTAAATCTAAATCTAACATACATCTAATAACCTTGAGCAATTTCAAAAGATAGAATCACAAGAACCATGCAAGATAAGTCAACACAAAAGAGATCACCAGAAAATCACAATGCCTTCAATTGTATTGAATCACCGAATTTCAACAACAATTCTAATGTTTTGTGTTACAACACTTGCTCCAAAATCGACTAACTTCTAACCCTAATTCCTACTCTAATTGCTTCTAACCCAAGAACTATCTCCAGTAACTTCTACTACTACTTTGATTTCTACCCTTACAAATGAGGCGAAATGCCATATTTATAGAAAACCCCCAAAGCATGTCGGCCTAATTAGATTTTACAATAATAAAATAGCCACAAACAAGTCAACCCAATTAATGTTTACAATAATAAATGGCCACAAAACATGTTGGCCAAGGAGAATTCAAACTGAGATAAAATTGCATTAAATGATGAACTCATCTAGGTCGGCCTGGGATTTACAATGTAACACGATCCAATGCATGTGAAGGGAAGCACAAATTTCAATGTAGCCCTATATTAACTGCTTCCTTTGTCCTTGTCTTGATCTAATTTATTTGGCATCTTAAGAAAAATACTCTCTAGGTCGGCCACAGGTGAATTAATAAATACTTTGAACCCTCCATCAATCGAATTAATCTCCTCCAGAGCTTCCTTGACGACCCAGATAAATTCAGCCTGCACTTAGCAAAAACCGCCATCAATAATATCCATTATAACATGAAGATCAGAATTATCCCATCACCAATAATATATTCATCATTCCAATAAATCTGAACAAAGATCGAAATCAACCCTGAAATATCGCTAAAGCACAATTTCTACATAGTTCAGGATTTTCACCCCTCTGCGGAATCCAGGCTAGAAGGGAATTTCGGGAAAATCCAAGCCGGGTGGATTATGGTGAACACAATCCACAGTCAACAAATTATGGAAAATGAAGAGATAACGGGAATTTCAGGAAAATCCAGAGGGAGCGAAAATCCGCGAAGCAGGTAAAACTCTAGATTTCGAGAAAACACAGAGGACAAGGAAAACTGGGGAAATCCGCCAGCACAGGAAAATCCGAAACTGAAAGAAAACCTGAACTTCGACGTTCTCCAACGATTTCACTCAAATTGATCGAAAGATCACTAATTTGAGGACCTAGGCTCAAATGCTACTTGTCTCAAATCATTCATTGATGGATCCAAACCCATAATTCACTCAAGGGCAATTCGATCGGTATTGGTGATGGCTCTAAAGTTGAATCCCTAAAATCAACCAAAATGAAAATAATCATACCCATAGGGTCGATCTCGAAAATGCAATAATAATAATGCAAGGCACCATTAGACCCATCGATCAACAGGAGAAAACAACGACTGGGCTATCAACATTCATTAAACGACAGACCAAACTCAAATCCGGGAATTCGACAAAGAGATGGAATCTCAAGAAAATCCAATCCATGCGGAATTCTGCGAGGGACCGAAATCTCTAGAAAATAGTGCAAAACATCAGTCGTCGGGCTTTGAGTGAAATCCGGGAAAATCCGGACAGGGTGGAAAATCTCAAAAGCAGTGAAAAACCCTAAATGAGCTCAAAACGTTAGATTTTCAAAGTACTTCCTAGAAAGGGGGGAAAATGCACAAATAAGATAATCGTTCAAGCATGCGTTAAGGCAACAAAACCTCAAAAAACCAAGGGCTAAAGCATCAAAAACCAAAGCAAAAGAGGTTCCCTACCTTCAGTGGGGCGTGTGTGTGAAAAATGCACAACAGTGCCCTTAAAGCATTGTAACTGAATATTGGATCGTGAGGATAGATTAGGACAGTAGATCCTAGTAGCATTTCTCACCATGGTCTTCCTCATCTTGGGTTTTCCATGTATATCATGTGTTATGTGATGTTTTGTGTGTGTGCATGTTTATCTCTCTACTTGTTTAGTAAATCTACAAAAAGGGCTAAAAGGAATTAACCTGCATAAAGTATTTAGAGATAGATTTTATGTGATCTAATTATTCACCTCCCCTCTCAGTAGATTGTTGTGTTCCAACAATTGGTATCAAAGCCCCAGGTTCCCTAAGCGAAGCTTAATTAGCTCGGGTGGATTTTGGCAGTGTGAACACAATGAACTATTAGGAAGGTTCTTCCACAAATAAGGTACCTTAGTTCGATGGAAAATATTATGATTTTTGGAGCCATGAAATGGAGGCATATTTGGGATCTCTGGGATTTGATGTTTGGATGTCTATCAAGATCAACTATGTCACTCCTCCCACTAATGCTCCAGGGAAAAAGAACTATGAGAATAATGAAAGAGCAATGCATTCCATTATTTGTAGTTTTTCTAGATCTGTGCAAGACAAGATTATGCATTGTAAGATTGCATATGATGTCTAGAATAAGTTGAAAAACATCTATGCAAGAGATGACAAGGTAAATTTGGAAAAGCTACAAGTGTCGAGAGATAAATTTGAAGGCCTAAAGATGACTAAAGAGGAGAAGATTGAAGATTATCTTCTAAGAGTTGAAGATATAGTAAACTCTATTAGAGGGTACACAGATGAAGTGAAAGAAAATGTCATTGTACAAAAAGTTCTAAGGTCAATGACAAACAAATATGATCCCAAGATCTCTGCAATAGAGGAAGGAAGAGAAATAGACAAACTCACTCATGATTAGTTGCATGGTATATTCACTGCATATGAAATGAGGATGGGAGATGTAGAACCATCTAGGAAGGAAGCTTCTTTCAAGGTTACCAATAAGGAGAAGGATGCATCTCCTAAGAAAGGCAAGGCTGGGACTACCACATTTGAGAATGATGAGACTGATGAAGAAGAGGAAAATTTCATCAAGAGACTTAGAAGAGGATTTGGAAAGTAAAAAGGTAAGTTTCCCTTCAAATTCTTTGAATGTGGAAATGTGGGTCATTTTGCTGCTAAATGTCCATACAACAAGAAAGGCATATCTAAGCAAGAAGTGGATGGTAAAATGAAGAAATCCTACTATCCTAAGAGAAGAAGTCTTCAGAACAAAAAGAAAAGTCTATACATCTAGGAGGACAATGATGTATTAGATGATTATAATAGCTCGGATGATGAGCAAGACTATGCCTTTATTGTAAAAGAAAATGAATACTTTTTCATGGAAAAAGAGTACGAGGAACAAAAGGATTGAACGGGTGAAAATATTGGTGAAGAAGGTGAAGAAGAAGGAGAGGTTAACCTATAAGGATAACTCATTTGTGCCCTAGATGAGATAGATGATAGAGATGAGATTGAGAAATTGAAAAGAGAAAATAAGTGCCAAAAGAAGCTTGCACAAAAAGAGTCAGACAAATTAAGCAAGGATCTTGAGGAATCTACTCAAAATGTGGTAGATTTGAAGCTACAGCTTGAAGAAGCCAAAAGAATAGAAGATGTTCTTAAGTCCAAGTTGCAATCAGAGGTTGACCGGTGCATGAAGCTTGAGGAAGAAATTGTGGCCCTAAGAAAAGATTTCAAAAAATCAAAGGAGAAAATAGAGAAAGGACTCAAGCTGAAAGGCAGCTCAAAAATTCTTGATGAATTATTAAGCAATCACAATCCCTCTAATAAAGAAAAATCTGGACTAGGGCTTGAGAAAGGTAAGAGCACCTTCATAGACACTTCTACAAAATTATATGAAAGATTTAGGGTAGAAGAAAAGTCTAAATATGTCAATGAAAGAGATTGCAAATGGAGTGAACTCAAAGAGAAACCTATAGAAGTTGGGAAAACCAAGGAAGAAAAGAAGCCTGTTGCAAACAAGAAGGATAACCAAATTACTCCAAATCATTAGGAGAGAAGGAAAAATGTTAGAAGGACTGATGCTGATGGATTCACAAAAGTAAGAAACACAAGGAAATGACTGCTAAGGAGGCCACCTCATCCAACACAAAATTCCATGACCAAGTATTCTTCATATTTCTATGGATATTTCTATACATGTAATCAATTTGGTCATAGGGATAGAGACAAAATCAAGTTCATCAAATTCAAGAAATGCACTGGTGGATCTGTGAGTTTGGGTGACAATACAATAGTTAAGATATGTGGGAAAGGCATGTTGAGTCTAGATGGCAAAAATCCCACAAAAGATGTATTGTATGTTGAGGGACTGAAGAATAACTTGTTAAGTGTGAGTCAGATGTGTGACAATGGCTACAAGTTCACATTTGATTCAAAAGGATGAAAAATAAGAATAAATGGGAAAAAAATTACACAAGGATTACAAACTAATAGTAATATTTACAATCTTTGTGAAGTAAAAGGTTAGAGTTGTCTGATAGGGAAAGCTGATGAAAGTTGGTTGTGACATAGAAGATTAGGGCATGTAAATTTTGATAATTTGGTGAAATTAAGCTCAAGGGGTTTGGTAAGAAACATGCCTAAAATAACCAAGCCTACAAATATTATATGCAAAGAATGCCAACAGGGAAAACAAACAAAGGCCAGTTTTCCAACTAAGGAATACTCAACAACTAAGCCTTTACAGCTGGTCCATACTGATTTATGTGGACCTACAAGGAAAAGAGGATTGAAAGGAGAACAATGCTTCATGTTGCTAATAAATGACTACACAAGAACGACATGGGTAACCTTTCTGAAAGACAAGTCACAAGCATTTGAAAGATTCAAAATATTCAAGAAAATGATTGAAAAGGAGATAGGTAGAAGGATCAAATGCTTAAGGTTAGATAGAGGAGGAGAATTCACATCAAGTGAATTTGTTGAATACTATGAGGCACATGGAATCAAAAGAAAATACTATGTTCCAAGAATTCCACAGTAGAATGGAGTTGTAGAAAGAAAGAACAAAGTAGTGAAGGACATGGCAGAACAATGTTAAATGAGCCCAAGTTAGCAGATATGTTTTGGAGGGAGGCAGTTTATACTACAGTTTATATTTTAAATAGAGTTCAAATAAGAGCTCACAATGACAACACACCCTATGAACTATGGTATGGTAAACCAGCCTCTGTTAAATATTGAAGGTATTTGGTAGCAAGTGCTATATTAAAAGAGAAGATGAAAACATGGGAATTTTTTAGTCAAGGAGTGATGAAGGAATATTTCTAGGATATTCCACCCAAAGAAAAACCTACAAATGCTATAACAAAAGGTTGAACAAGATGGTAGAAATCATAAATGTCAAGATTGATAAGAGCATAAATCATATCAAATCAGATAGACAAGAAATTGAAGATGATTTAGAATTTGGAGACAACACTGTAATTAATGAAAAAGAATTTGAAGAAGTTGAGAAGGTACTTGAAAAGTATGTGCAGAAGGATCACCCAGTATATCAGATAATTGGGGACAAAAATGAAGGATTTCAGACTAGGAGAAGACTAGCAAGGAATAAGGAGCGGGTAAATTTTTCTCTCTTGTCTCAGATTGAGCCAAAGAACTTTATTGAAGCCAACAAGGATGAGAGCTAGATGAAGACCATGGAGGAAGAACTATATTAGATTGAAAAGAACAAAATGTATGGGAATTGGTTCCTAGACCACCAAGAGAAAATGTAATAGACACTAAATGGGTATTTAGAAACAAGCTCAATGAAGAAGGAGTTGTGATAAGGAATAAAGCAAGACTAGTGTGCAAGGGATATGCACAAGTTGAAGGCATTGATTTTGGAGAAACATTTGCACCAATGGCAAGATTAGAAGCAATTAGAATGTTTCTTGAATTTTTCAGTATATAAAGGATTTAAAGTATATCAGATGGATGTTAAATCTACATTTTTGAATGGAAACCTAGAAGAGGAAGTCTACATAGAACAACCAGACGGTTTTTAGCTATCAGAGGATGGTGACTATGTATGCATATTGAGGAAAGTGTTGTATGGTCTAAAGCAAGCACCAAGAGCTTGGTATTCAAGTTTATACAAATACCTGCAACAACAAGGTTTTGGGAAAGGATGTGTAGATAACAATTTTTATTTCAAATCTGAAGGTAAGCACTTGATTGTTGTTGTGTATGTGGATGACATCATATTTGGCAGTAGCAATGATAAAATGTGTAAAGTATTTGCTACACATATGCAAGATGAATTTGAGATGTCAATGTTGGGAGAGTTGTCATTTTTCGTTGGTTTACAAATTGCACAAACTAATAAAGGGATATTTATATCTCAAACTAAATATGCTAAGGAAATGCTTAAGAAATTTGGTATGGAAGACAATAGACCAGTCAATACCCCCATGATAACTACATGTAAGCTAAAAAAATTAGATGAATCACCATATGCAAATCAGACAGTTTATATATCAATGATTGGAAGCTTATTGTACTTAATTGCATCAAGACCAAACATAATTCAAGAAATATGTATGGTAGCAAGATTTCAAGCTACACCAAAGGATTCTCATGTCAACACAATGAGAAGAATATTCAGATACATCAAAAAAACTGTTGATTATGGGTTGTGGTATCCAAGAGAAATGATTTTTCTTTGGTAGCATATACAGATGTTGATTGGGTTGGATGTGTGAATGATAGAAAAAGAACAAGTGGAGGAGCATTATTCTTAGGAGACAAGTTGGTTTATTGGATGAGAAAGAAGCAAGAATTAGTCACTCTTTCCATAGCATAAGTAGAGTATGTACTAGCAACAACATGTACTCAAGTCCTATGGATGAAGTAGACACTTAAGGAAATTAAGGTAGAGTACAATGAACATATCTCTATTCTTTGTGATAATTCAAGTGCAATAAACATCTCAAAGAATCCAATGATGCAATCTAGAAAAAAGCACATATCCATAAAGTATCACTTCATTAGAAAGAAGGTTGCAGACAAAGAGGTCAGCATGGAATATGTTCCCACTAAAGAACAAGTGGCTAACATTTTCACCAAGCATCTTCCAAAGGACCAATTTGAATAACTGAGGTAGAATTTGGGAGTAATTTATCCCACATCATATCACTAAATATTAGTGATAGGGCATGAATCCAGGGGGATATTCATTGGTTCTTCATTCTTCCATGGAAGAGTAAAGATAGATCAAGTGAGGTAAAACTTGTTTTACAAATTTCTAACGACTTGATGGTTGCAAATTCAAGGATCCCCACTTTTTCTTTGAATTTCTTGTCAAAGGAGGAGTATGTTTTCAGGGGGAGTGTTCCCTTTTCCATTGATGTCAAAGGGGGAGAAAATTGTGCAAATGCTCAAGAAATTGAGCAAGGGGGAGAAAGTAAAGATGATACTAGTACAAAGCATGTAATGCAATATCTTTAATTGGTATAGGGATTCTCAACAATTGGTACAAAGCATGAATTGGTATTAAATTCAAATTATATAGGTTGAGTGAGTATTTGGGTTTTTCCATCAATGACAAAGGGGGAGATTGTTGGCATATTGTTGCCATTGATGTCAAAAGGGGATATCATGCAAGGAAGATTGTTGGCATGATGACAAAGGATGATTATGAGAGATGTGGAACTAGTTCTAGAAGTATGTGAGCAGTTGTATATGCAAAGGAGCACATTTTGCAACTCATAGTTGACAAAATATTGTCACCTTTTTGCAGCAATGGATTCTAGGCATTTAAATGAGAATCTATTGCTAGATTCGATGTGGGTTTTTTGAGAGCATCTCAGAAACATAAATTGTAGGTCCAGAGGTTGAAGGATGAGATTAGAAGTGGTTTATGTATGCTCTTAGACACATTTAGGGTTTATCAATTAAACCTTAGCTATTGCAGTCATGGTGCTCAAACATAAATTCTATTTTTTCATTGACTTCCTATCAAAAGTCGCATGTCATATAAGTTATAAACTTATGTCAATAAAACCATGTAGTGATCAGCCCTCCTTCCTAGTGCCTCGAGATCAACTGGTGTAGAGTACCTTCAGTGAAATTACTCATAGGTACATCAAAGAGACATTGGAATTTTGAAGAGACAGTGTTTTAAGTCCCTTTGACACAATGATGAAGCTTGATCAATGGTGGGGATCAAGCCTTGGAGATCGGACGGTGCCTGTCAGCCCGCTGAGTTTGTGGTGGGTCTCGACTAAGTCTCACGGGACAACGGGGAATGGTGGAGATTGAATGGCATTGATCAAATGATGATCAAAGTTGCAACCTATATCAAATAGACTTCTACATATCAGAGTGATTAATTTTAATTCCCTTCGACACACTGAAGAAACTCCCTCGAAGAGACTTTTGGATATTGGATTGAGTGGCTTTAGAGTCCCTTTGACACAACAAAGTTAGTGGATGGTGATGTGTGATGACAGATGGTGCCTTGAAATTGAATGATAGACCAACTCACATCATTGTTGTGAGTTGCGCGGCATAGACAGGTGGTTATAGCCCACCAACCCGCTAAGTTTTTGTGGGTCTGTGTCTTTTGTCAACAGTATAATAGGGAATGGTGCAGATTTAAAGGAAAAGATCTAATGGTGACCACTCGGGCTTGTGTCTTATAGTGAAGATTAACAACGTGGTTTAAAGGAGATTAATTTGAAGGTGATGTTTTAAAGATGTTGAGATGAATAGAGAGCCAGAGGATCATGGTTCGAAGTAACAGATCAACGACCTAGATTCAAAGATGAAGATACTCAATGGCTGAGTCCGTGTAAATGAGGGTTTCAATTGGTAATCGACACAAAGGACATATTTAATTGGTCCAACTACTCCAATGAACAATATGAATGAAGATTTGATTTGCAGGTCAGTGGCATAGATTGCCATGTCAAGAAAGATCAAGATTAGATTGGATAAATAGAGGAATAAATTAAATGCATAATTGATCCTAGGGTTTTGTAGATTGCTATTCTTAGCAAATTCTCTATATCCAAATTTAATGTGGGTGTGGCTTGATGTAGAGGTTGTGTGATGAAGAAGATACCAGGTAAACCATAATAGATATTAAGCATGTGGATGAGAATCTTGAGGAAATTACTGTTGGTCGGTGAAGTAGATATGAAGTATGATATCAATTTTTGATTAAGTGTGGAAGAGTGCATAAAATTAATGTAAGAAGAGAGTTGTAGAAGATATAGTGCATATGTTGTAGAGAGTATCAAGAGATTCTTGAGGCAGAAAAAGAATGCACTAATTGAGAAGAGGAAAAGTAGGGCAGAAGAAGAGGGGTGTAGAACATTGTGCAGTTGCAAATAGGTTGCAACATAGTATTGTAATCAAATTGTAATACTCTGAATTATAAGTCTGATTGGTGGGTGCCATTAGATATATAGATAGGTGCTCAGATTAGGGAGTGGGTGCTTCCTTGGAGTGGGTGCTCCTAAAATGAGGGGATTGGTGTCTCCTTAGGGTTGGTGACCTTAAAGCATTGTAACTGAATATTGGATTGTGGGGCTAGATTAGGACGATAGATCCTAGTAGCATTTCTCACTGTGGTTTTTCCCATCTTGGGTTTTCCAGGTATATCATGTGTTATGTGATGTTTTGTGTGTGTGCATGTTTATCTCTCTGCTTGTTTAGTAAATCTACGAAAAGGGCTAAAAGGAATTAACCTACATTAAGTATTTAGAGCTAGATTTTATGTGATCTACTTATTCACGCTCCCTCTTAGTAGATTGTTGTGTTCCAACAAGTATATGGATTCTTCATGCTTGGGTATTATGTTTTTAAGGAGAATATTGGTTTGAAGGGTAGGTAAGGTATTATAGAGAGCTATCAATGATCTCCTCCTCTTGCACCAAGATATTCTTGCTAGGAGGGCATGCATTGAGAGAGAGGGATACAAGAGATTCATCTTCTATTGGAGAAGCATTACCAAAGGGAAAAAAATGAAACATCAACCAAGAACTTCAAGGAAGAAATCATTTTTCCAAAGCACTAAAACATCTTGAAAGTTTGTTACCAAAATTAACACAATTATATATATTGAAAACAAAGCAATGTAATAGAAACTAGGAACATATTTGGATAGTAAACTTCAAGAGATCATTGTTACTAAAATATGGTCCAAAATAGTCTAGACATCGGTGCTAGTGCCCTAGACCATAGGAATCAAATTTTAATTCTTTAAAAATATGGATTTATAAATTTCATTGTCTAAGGATCTAAACTTGTCGAGGTTGAGGTTTGGATATAGACAGATTTTTTGTAATGCACAAAACCCTAATTGTTCTATGTGAGATGCAATTATGCATGAAATTTTATGTTTTTTAAAGCAATGTAAAATATCTACAAGATAATTTCCAAAATTAAAAATGCACTAATTGACTAAAAAATATAGGAAGACAACACTTTTTGATCTTTTAAAAAAATACTAAGCAATTATTTAATTTTTCAATGCTTTTCACTAAAAATATACATGAATAAATGACAAGCTAAAGCAACCTAATATTGCAATTAGATTTTAGTATGAAAAAAATTTGATTTTAAAATATTTTCAATTGTAACAAGCATCAAGTTCACCAAAAATGTTATGTGGGAAAAAAGGGATATATGATCTAAATCACACTTTCTCCTACAAAACAATGGAAGGAACCAAAAATTATCACAAACATCCACTTGGCTACTAACCCCAATGGAAAAAATAGAATGGTGGATCAAGGTTTTGGTTCTTTTTGGGGGAGACGATGGATTGATTGATTGATTGTGAGTTAACTTGATTTGATAATGTAAATGTGTAACTAGGTTAACTATTCAACTACAACAAATTACTATGATTTCATAAAGCTACATAACTGTAACATAAAAAAGGATCACAAAACAATAAAGTGCAGAGATAGAGGAACCTGACATATAAATTTGAGCTCAAACTAGGTGGAAAAGGATGTTGGTGCCCTAGACTTGGAAATGTAGATCTTCATGATAAAAAATTAGATCTCAAATGGTCTCTTTCTATAGGTTATTCCCTTCTAGACTTAACTTTGAAACTTTGTCTGTTGATGATTAATTCAACTTTCCCTAATTTGTTGACATAGATGGCTTGAATGCTTGATCTTACAATTAGGTATTCAATCCTTTTTCCAAAACCACCTTAAATCTATCACCTACACTCAATAGAGGAGAGAAATGGTTGTGTCATATAGGGTCTTTCCTAGGTTAAACCCCATTTTGGTGTTTCTATCTCCACAACAACTATGATGATGTAAAGAGTGCTTACCCTTGATTAGGTAGAGGGAACATGGACAAAAATAATGATGAATTGACAAGTGTTGCAACTTACAACTCAAATTTACTTTCCTCGATGAACTGAAGTCATTGTACTCATCACCTTCAAGGAGAATTGGATGCTTGATTAAAGTTCATGCAAGTGTTAGTATTTAAAAAAAAAACATAAAACATGAACAAAATTACATGAAAAATTGATGCATTGCTAACATGAATCTTGACTAATAATAAGTGGTACAAAATCTTCTAATCTACTCTTTGCTACTTTTTAGGATGCTCAATTCTAATTACAAATTGCTAGCTATTGCCTTAGGATTTCAATGGTGGAAATACTTGTGTTTATAAGCGTTTCTTTAATTCTAGCAAAATTAATTATAAAAAAACTGACAGATGAATTTTAATTTATAAATATTAAAATTTTGATAATGACATATTTTAAATTGGGCCAAAATAGGTTGGACAGGGGTGCTACTGCCCAAGTACAGACCTATTTTGGGTCTTTAAGTGTTAAATAAATATTAAATAATAAATTCCCAATTTAATTTTGATTTTTTGAATATGATCATAAAATAGATAATTTAAGAGCACAAATAGGTTTAGTCAAATAGGGGGGAGCTAAACCTAGTATGAAATTGTCAAGGGTGACAATTTATGATGCTACAGTTCAAAATCAACAACCTTCAAAAAATTGATACAATTTTAATTCTTGAGAATAATAATTCATGCTCAAAATTTAAAACATGACATTAAGCTAATTAACTCAATAGTAAATAATTAACAAAAATGTAAACAATAAAACATCCAAAGTTATGTATGAAGTTGATGATCATGGATCCCATACTGTGTGACCATCTTCCTCTTTGATACTCAACATAAATCCTTGCTTCCTTGGAAAATATTTTTTCGTAGTACTTCTAACCATATATACATGACAATATTTGCATTCACACAACATACTCTAGTTAGAGAATTTATATAAGCAAGGCTCACCATTTTTTTAAAATTTCTTTTAGAATATTAAACTCAACTTGTCCTTGAAAAAAAGTCTAGTTTACCAACATATTTTATCTAGAGTTAAATTTTTATCAAGTTTCAATTGATTAAATAAAAATCATTTAGGCATCAAGTGGTACTTGACTAATATTGTTTTCTCAATGAAAAATCAAGAAAGATTTTTTTAATCATAGAATATTATATTTTTCAAGTGTCACTTGATTGAGTAAATGAAACATACATGAATCAAGTGTCACTTGATATCATCAAAATTTACCAATATCCTTCATTGTAATCAATCAATTAAAGGGGAATTTACATGTTACTAATATTGATTTTGTAAGTTATGTTTTATTGTGACAAGCTCATAATTTTCTCCATGTTGAAGGGACCTTTATCAATCTCTTTATATTTGTAGAATTTTCTAATTAGTCAACAAAATAGCTTACCCTTCTCCTTTTCTTACTTTTACTATTTTTGAAGATAGTTTCAAACAAGTTGTAACTAGTACCTTTCTAAATGTGTAACATGACGCTCATTGCATGTTTTTTCTATTTTGTAGATTTTAAATAGAGCACTCATTGTAATGAGAGTACACTAATTATTGTCTATATCTGTATTGCTTTATTTTTTTAAATTGTTTTCCATTTGAGTACTTATTTTTCTTTCACATACACCCTCATAGTAGTTTTGTGTACATCAAAGTGGTAGAAAAATATAATGCTTAAAGTTACATGTCCATGGCCCTTTCCCTTAGAGTTTGGGTTTGCTTCAACTAATTTGTCATTTATGCAATAACAAATCTACAAATGGCATATTCTCTGCATTAAATTTGGCTCATGATCTTATCCCAACTTGTCTCTATCATCACTTATCCTCGAGAAATGGTGTTGATCCTTTGATTTCTTATTCACTAGCTTGGGTTAATTTGTGGTTGTAGAATTGACTTAGGTCACTTTAGTGTAGTGGATCTTAAATTCAAACTTTTAAATCTCAAAATCCAAATTAAACCTTTCCAAAAATTTCTAGCTAACTATTATGAGCCAACCTTGCAAACATTTATGTGATTTTGTATGTTATGTTGTTGTACTTAAAGACTTTCATAATCCATTTAAAAGAAGATGAATAAATGAATACAAGATAAACTCTAAAAACAAAAATATTATCATAAAACATTAAAAATTGTATTCTGAGATTGCATCATCAACTTGATAAAACAATCCCTAACTATCCTTCCTCAAAAATATGTTTCTTGATTGAAAATTTGATTTAAATATTAGCTTTAGTTTTTGTTTAAATTCTACATTCGTTGTTGCAATATGAAAGCATCCACCTCGCTTTACTTATTCTCTTACACAACATTCTTCCAAATCTCTTCCAAGGAATGACTTTATTCGTACCAAAATGGAAAAGGCTATTAGAAGGAGATGCTTATTCTATAATGCGCTAATGGTAGCGTTACTTTATATATTCCACCTTTTATTAAATGGCCAAAATTTGTTTGGAATCTTCCTTTAAATTTTTATATGGAATCAATGTAAGTTGGAAAGCAATAATATTATGTTATATGCAATATACTATTTTGGAATTTGTATATAGTAGATTTTAAAAATATATACATTTCGAATCTTGAAATTAATATATTATGTCATTTTGATGCTTTAATGGGAATATATTGATAAGTATATTCTCAAATTAAGTTTAGATCATAGTTTATTTTTCTTATATTTTCATTTTATTTTATTCTATATAATTATTTTTATGTATTCGTAGCATCTACTCATTCTTATTTCATCTTTATTAACAACTATTTTTATACATTTTTTTTTCTAACTCAAAATTAAAGCCTTAGCACTCTAGTTTATTTTGGAGCAATGTGGGTTGACCTAAGTCAATCCTAAGGAGCATGAGAATGATCCCTAGATTAAATCATAAAATCTAAATTTCAACTTATTCAAACCTTTTTACTAGTGATTATCATTTGACTTGAGCCAAGTTTGTGTAACACATTATTGTGTCATGGAATTTAAAACATCTCATATGCAATTAAATCATCAATTATAAAATAGAAGATTGAGGAGGACAATAAGAGTAATTGGAGCACTCTTTAATTTCTTAAGGGACAAAAGAGTTGCATCTTCATTTAGGCCATTTGCATGTTAGTGAATGTTGTTTTTGATATTTCTCATAACCATTAATCTAGCCCACCAAGTGAGTTGCTCTAGAGGAACACACTAACCTGTTGAGTTAGCAATATCCTTAACAATGTCCTTAGACACCTATTGATAGATTTAGCTACCAAGAAGGTAAAATAAAGTAGGTTTTTAGGTGCACATTTTGACAAATCATTTCTATGTAGTACATATCAAATTTGTGCATTAGATTAGGTTTGTAGGAGTTGGATTTGAACTTGTCGTACTTAAGATTGTCATTGATCATTTTTTGCTAATTTAAGTTACGAGATACTCATCATGTAATAATGAAAATAATTGTATAGTGATGAACCAATCCATCACACCTTCATAATCATTCTTCCATCATTAATTCTAGAGCTAGGTATTGCTATCCTTCACATTTAATTTTCATGCATTAATTATAACTATATATCCCAATAGATTGATCTAGGATAAACCATACACAATTGATTGTATTTTTTATTACCCTTGATTAATGTTAAAGCGGTTTTATATATTAAATATCTCATATAAAACTATTATATGATAATTTTTTTAATGTAGAATATCTTAATAATAGTTTAATCATATTATAGAGGAGAAAGTATATGCATTGTACTTTCCTCCATTCATCTTACACACACTTTAGTCTTATTTTGAGATATGATTATTTAGTACTTAATTTGGATAATTTAAGTGCAAGAGATAACAAATCCTATAAGTCACCCCTCCATCTACTTATTTTAGCATTCATCCATACACCTCACATTCTATTCATTTACACATATTGAATGCAATTGCTAGTGCAATCTTGTCCCTTCAATAAGATTTATTGTGTAGTCGCATCTAAATTTAAATTTATTTCTCAATTATTATCAAAAAACCTAATTCAAAAGTATAATTATTGTCAGTCAACTTGTGGACCAAAGTTTCTAAATTGGTGTCTAAATTATCATATTAATTATCCTATTTTCATCATTGAATACTTAAAAATTGATCCATTAGCATTGAAGGTCATATCTTATCTAGAGAAAATAAGCGTGTATTGTTGATTATAGGTATATATCAATTTGAAAAATATGTATTTTATTGGTCTTCATTCTAGGCATATCAAATTCTTATATATATGATCATGTGAACATCAATAAGGGTTTAAACAAAGCATAAAATTAAAACTACAACCCTCACACAATAAACTCATAATAGTGTACCTCAACATCACATTCCACACTTAAATATCTAGTGAAGGAAAATCAAATATGTATCTTTATAGGTGTGGAGGATTTAATCATGAATAAGGAACAAGATCATGGTAATCAATCATATTTGTATGTGTGAATTTATTGAAAATTATGATAATATAGATTTTATTTTTCAATGATCATTCATACATCTTTATCGTATCTAATTTAATTAACAACATTGAAGACAACAAATTACTAAACATGAAACAATGAGATAGCTATGTACCTTTGTATCCCTTCTCACTTTTAATTACATTTTTTTGCATTTACATCATGAGTTGACTCTTATATCTATCCTAGGAAAATTAATTATATTTAATTAATTTATAAGTCTCATTGGTATTTTATAGTGCCACTAGATATATTTGAAGGGGACCTTAATGGTGTGTTCATTTTTTATTCATTTTGGTGAGCCTTTAGGGTTTTGCCTAGGGTTTCTCTATCTACCCTTACCAATTTTTTATATAATAAGTATGATTGTACTTATCTTTGTTTTTCCAATCCACCATTAATGTGTATCATCACATTAATATTTTCCTTTCACCTAATATTAGCCTTAGTTTATTTCTTTCTCTTTTAGCTATTATTTGTTGATTGTTATATCATTCAACATGGACCACTTCATGTGTTTTTACACTTTACTACATCTTATCCTTTGATCCTTGATGATATTGCATGCTTTTACCTCATGGATGGTACCACATTTTATGAGTGATTTGGTTACATTCATGTCTCATTTATTATCCTTCACTAACCTTCTTAATATTTTACCTTTCATTTTAGATCATTAATTTGGTTATATGCATATGACAAACATCAATGAATTTACACTAACTTCTAGTGATATATAAAAGGATCTTAGTTTAGTGATGTTTTTTACCTAGTAACATTTGATATCCTTTTTATTTATCATGATGGTCTTCATGCTACATCTATGGATAGACCTACTTGTACACCTAGTGGTTCATAATTTCTTGAGGACCCTTGTGATGTGTGTTTGACTAATAAACATGCTTTAATTTCACTTTCATATTCAATGTTGATGTGAATCATAACTATCTTTGTGATGTTTCCTAGATCCTAGTGATGATATTTATGTTGATTTTACTTATTCTACCATGGACAACTATAATGATGGATTCTTTTGGCAATACATATTATTTATACTCAAATCCCATGATGTTTCCTCCCTTGGTGATGATCACTTGTCCCAATAAAATCATAATGCTTATTTGGATGGCATAGCTGCTTCTATATTTCATATTAAATTTTATTTCATCTATAAATACTATTAATGAATTTGTGTCATATAAATTTTCTAAAATATGATGCAAAATTGCATGTTACAACAATTTTTTCTTCAAATTATGAAAATTTATATGATAATGTTTATATATTATATGTATTTGAACATAATTTAAAAGATAGAGCATTACAAAGGTTTAAGCCCAAATAAGAAGAAATATGAATCAATCCCCCTTGGACCCTCGTTAGTTCAAGTTAAGCTTTGATTATTCCTCTAAGGGAAATCCTAGTTTATTGAGTGGTGGTGTAGTTTTGAGAAATAGCAAAGGAGAACTTATTGCTACTTTTATTTAGAACCTCGATGTCTAAATGAATTGTTATGTTAAATCAAGGGAAACCCTTACTAAAATTTTCATGGCTAAAGATGATGGTTGTAATAATTAAGTGATTGAAGGGACACAAAGAATATAATCAACTACTAAGCAATACTTTTAACCCCAACTAGTCTTATAAAGATATTATTGATAAGGCCAAGGATATATTAATTTTTTTAATCATATAAAAATTGGCCACATTTTTAGGGAAGGGAACCATTTAGTAAACAACCTAGCTAACCTAGTGCCATAATTGATGACATCATGTATGATCATTTAGAGGGTACTCTACCCTATTTAATCTCTCACAATCTACTCAATGAACATAGACATAATCATTAAATTAATGCCATATTTGAGGCTAAGTTGGGCCAACATGGGGGAAACTCATATGAAGTAATTCAAGGTTAATGATTCCACTATGT
Source organism: Sequoia sempervirens (assembly GCA_007258455.2). Lineage (NCBI taxonomy): Eukaryota > Viridiplantae > Streptophyta > Pinopsida > Cupressales > Cupressaceae > Sequoia > Sequoia sempervirens. The sequence continues at coordinate 148,421,682 of VDFB02281492.1, read as the reverse complement.
AAAGTGATGGGTAATTAAATATTATTAATTTCATTTTTTGGCTATTCTGGTTTCCCTTCTCTATTCATCATCATAAACCCCATTTTGTTACTTTCTAAATTGAATTTAGCCTTTATTGCCTCATAAATTAATGGGAGCCTAAAATCATGGGAGGAGACCTTCTTAGGGTGGATTTGGCCTCTTGTGAAAATACCACAATAGTTCTACCATATAGAAAATCCTTCATAGTGGTGACCTCACACCTTAAGTTCTTGCATGAATTTTCCACTATTTGAAAGAGAAAAATATATATGATTGGAGCTTATCTTTCAAATAATTTGAGGAAATTATTATTATGAAAATAAGGCTAAAAATAAAAGGTCTTAAGTTACCAAAAATAATCAAGAGCCATGTGACCACCATTTCATCAATGATTTCTTAAGGGGGGAGAGTTTCTAGATACCATAAAGGGTTCAATTGAAAGGACCTTCTTGGAATATGGAAAGATGTAGTTGAATTACTTATGAGATACTTCATTGTCAAAGGAAAGTACAATTTTTTACTCTTATCTATTTAATATATTAAATCATCTTAAGAACAATAAAAAGATAAATTTTCCTTTCTTCCTTTATAGTTGCCTTAAACAATCAGTGCCCATTATTCTTTTGGGTAAAATTATCTTCCCACTTCATCAAGGATCATATACCATTTGTATAGGTTTGAGATAGACAAAACACTAATCCTAGTATTATCCCCACAATTATAGACATTGTTAGAGTAATCATACATTAGCTAATAATTAATTAACCTTTAATTGATTATTAGTCTAATTTATTCTCATGTACTTAGCTAAACTTAGGAGTGATTTTTATGTTAAATGAAGTGAGATATTATTAGATCATTCTATCTCATCACATAGGATGTTGACACTTGTCATGATCTAATCCCTTTATCATTTAGGATTTTTCTTATAAAGCACTCACCCTCATTGTATTATTTGACCAAAGATCTCCTTGAAGACTCTTGAGTTTCATTCTATATGCTTTTCTTGTTGATGATATAGCAAAATATTATTTGCATCTCTCTTGTGTGGAAGGTGTTTTTGTTCATTGTTTGATCTTGTGTCTCATGTTTATTCACAATTATAACAGACTTGAATCTAATCCCCCAAAAATTTGAGGTTCAATCCTCCTCTCCTATTTTGAAAAGGAACCTACCTAAACAAAATCCCATTTAGCTTCTATTGGAAAATAGATTTTTCATTGTGGCCTACTTTTAGAAATTACTAGGAATCTCTAAGTGAACAAAAATAAATGAACCAAAAATTGAAAAAATCACTATTAGATTAGCGATCTTCCTTTGAATTTTAGAGGTACAACTCCTTCATATGATGAAATTAAGGTTTTAATGGGTATTCTTTTAACAAGAAAAAAAGGAAAGGAAAATAAGTTAAAAACAAAGTCAAGAAAGATAACTACATAGAAAAGAGGAAAAACACACAAATTCATCCCTCAAAGGCATATAGAGCACATATAAAATGAAGAAAATCAACTGCAATTAAACACATGATAAAGAATCAAAGAAACAATTGTGAGTTCACCCATAGAAGAACCCACAACACATAGAAACATGTCTAGCTCACAAACCAACCATGTGTTCTTTATTTATTTCTTTAACAAAAGATCTCACATAATTTTTCCTTTTGTAAAAAATGAGAAACTCAATCCTCTCCTTTATAAATCTCCATCTCCCAGCCCTGGAAACTCAACTCCCCTTGTTTTTAGAAGCTTTACAATAAATAGATAGGGAGCCTCCTTAGTTTTTATAATTGACTCTTTTAAATTAGAGATTTTATAAAGTTTTATAAAATAAATTAAAAAATAACTCATATAAGTCACCTTTAGATAAGGTTAGGATCAAAGTTTTATAATAAAATATTGGATCTTCATTTGTAATTGTTTCCTTTGGTGATCTATAGAATTGCTTCATTCAATAGATTTCCATAAACATTTTCTAGATCAAAATAAGCCACCCAAATATTTATTATTTCTCCCTCTTGAAGTTTATTGTTTGCAAGGCCATTTTAGCAATAGAACATGTTATGTACAATATTGGATTTGTATCTCAACTAGGGGACGCCAAATCCATGTACTTGCTCCAATTAAGTTATCACTAGGGGACGTCAAATCCATGTACTTGCTATCACTAGGGGACGTCAAATCCATGTACTTGCTCCAATTAAGTTTTTATTCAAAGATTCCTTCACCAACTACTCATATTCATCCACACTATCAGATTCTTAGTCGCATACTAAATGATTTTATTCTACAACTCTTATCTCCATAGTTTCCCATAAAAAAATATATGGAGACACACCAACCATTGCTTTATTTCCCAAATAAGAATTCTTCATCCCTAAATGAATGCAATCATATTTCTCATTAATCTAAAGAACTTTTAGCTTTTAAAATTTTCAATACTACCAATATTGTTATATAATTACCAGCTTTATTCTTGTTTTATGGAGTTTTTGGTTCTATCTGTTGGAAGAATAAGGAGATGTCATTGATAAACTTGTTGGCAACGTGAGCATGTGGAATTGGCACAAGGTATACAATTATGCATTGTAGTGTTGTCATTGATGTCAACATTGTATCCCAGTACAAAGATTATGGTGTAGATCAATTTGGGTGTCTTGAGTATGTTTGAAGATGATTATGTAAGACAATTTTGCAAGAAGGTTTGATCCAGTGAAGGAAATAGTTGTGGAATTTGACTAAGTTTCAATTCAGGTGATTCTATGTATAGGGGATTTGGTATTTGGGTTTACATTGGTTCGCTGATGAATTTTATGATCTATGCTTCTAACATAATTTTTTTGGTTGATAGAGGAACCTAATTCCAAAATTTCATCTTGTTTTGGTTTCTAGTTTTGGAATTATGAGTAACAAAAGTTCAGCTTGGCAATTTCAGACATTCTCTAGTTCAATGCATATACTTTGGTGAGACTGCACTTCTCTAAAAATTGGTTTTTAGCTTTGTCATTTTGTGGAGGTATTGATAGGTGTCAAATGATTGTGTATTCTAGTTGGCATAAAGTTTGGAGGTTCGTGTGTTAGTATGTGGATGTATAGTTGGTAAATTTTGTAATTAGATCATTATCAGTGTTGATCTAATGAGTTGGGTGTATTGTGGAGATTGAATATATCTTGATCTATTATATGGGCACTATTTTAGGTCCATGTCGACCTATTTTGAATTATTGTAAGGTTTGAATCTTGGCGTGAAGTGTGTGTGGATAGATCTTGAGTCGACAAGCTACATTGTGTATATTACATCTAATTAGGCCGACCTAATTGATGTTATAGTTGAAGCGAATATATAAGTTAGATCTTTTTAGTATTTTGATGATGAAAGGTGATAAGATTTAGTGGATGTGAACTGTAAGAATATAGAGTGAATGTAGAGCTAAGAAGAGTGTTAATTCATATCAGTATGAAGAGTTTTGAGTCTATATTATGAGCTTCATTGGAACGATATTTCATGCATGAATTAGATGCAATTGTAACATTTCAAATCTGGTTGTGAGCCACAATCTCTTCTATCTCTTTTATTTCTCATTGGGTGGTGAGTCCACCTGCAATGAGCACTTCTATAACATACTATAATTGGTTATAATATATTGTGAGCTAATCCTCACCGTATTTTTTCCCATTTTAAGTTTTCCATGTAAAAATATTGATGTTCATGTGTTATGTGATGTTGTTGGATGTTTTCATACTTTCCTTCATTACTGAAATTGAATATGTTATGAGTTGAATGGTTAAATGTTTAATTGGTTTAAGAGAATATTGATTCACCCCCCCCTTAGTATTTCAGGTGTTCAGCACTATCTTCCACTACTATTTTCCATTAAACTATGGTACTTCTTCCAAAAATTAAGATGTAATGGGGCTCATTGCACCTAATCGAAAATATCTTCATTCTTTGATCATTTTGTAGTATGAGGTGTAGATGCATTGACAAAGATTATGATGTTTGGGCCCATGTTTGTTTCTATTGCACACACAAGTGAAATGGTCTCTATTAGATTCATGAACATTGAATTTTTATTCTTCCTCCTAATTTGTCATTGACTCTGATGTGGCATGACTACAATCAACCTACCTTCATGAGGTGTGGTTGCTAAAGAAGAGCCTAAATCACCAAAGATGGATATATATTCTAAAAGATTAAAAGCTACTACAAATGGATCCCTACTTCGTTCCTATTTTAAACATAGGCAAAGAGAATTAGGGTGTATGGAGCTCAACTTTACATCTACCAACCAAATTTTTTTCTTGTGTTCACTACCTTCTATTACATGTTTCATGAGCCATATCCTTCAAACATTGTCTTTCATGAGACCACATTTCTATGCAAATTTTTTTCAAATAGTCGTGTGCCTTGAGTATACTTCCATATTTTGTATACATATCTCCTAGGGAATTTACAATAAAAACATCTATTGAGAGTCCCTTTTCTATTATGCTTTGATGAATATCCATAATCTATTATGAGACTTCCACTTTGGCATAGGCATGGAGGATGTCAATAATTTTTTTAATGGAATTCAGATTTATTGTGCATATGTTGCAATCATGATATTCTAAGAGACTAAATTTTTTTGAGGTTTTCTTTTAAGTATTTTGCATTCCCTATTGATTCCTTTGCACATAGATCTATGTGCCTTTTTTATGTTTCCACACTCATTTTTGGCAAGACAGTGGAGTTTTAAAACCCATTAATATAGCTAAAATGAAAACCACATACCTTTTTCTATATTTTCATATGTTGAGAGAAGAAAATTAGGAGTTTGAGTAGTTTTAGAACTAGTTTGAGGGTAGAAAGAAGTTTTAAACCTTATAAAACCTTGAACAAATAAATTTTAACCTTTATTTTTTCTTGAATAACTATTTTTAGGATTTTAGCTAGTTCTCATAACCATGTTGGGCTTTGACAAGGTTGTGAGAACCTTGTAGGCTTTGACAGAGTTTTCTAACCTTAATTTTTTTTTAAACCAATTTATTTTTGAAACCAAATGTGATTTTTGGAGGATTTTTTAACTCAATAACCACGACTCCGAAGGAAAATTCAAAATTTTACAACTCTCAACTAGAGGTGTATTTTTACATGAAAACTTAACCAAATGATGTTTAATAATCCTAGAGAATAACCCATCATTTATTTTTTATCCAACTATCAAAAACTCATATTTTAATCATTTCCATAAATTACTCATCAAGAATTTGAATCTTTAAAGTATCCTAAACCAAAAGGTACTTTGACATCAAAACTTATCTCAATATCTTTATTGCTATCAGGAACACTCCTGTAGATCCAATTGCAAAGCCAATTATTGATATCTATGCAGCATAATATATTATGAGTGAACAACATATGTAGACTCAATTGCAAACTTGAAACTATTATGGTGAGAACTTTGAAGATGATGTCATGTGAAAAATCTCTAAATATAATTTTATATCGAAACAAGTAATATATTGTATACATCTGAAACATTTTGAATCACATTAGCATAGCCCTATGTATTGTCATTGGACTCTCCACGTATGAAACTAAGTATTCTACCATCCCATGCTTGATTTTTTGAGTAAAAAGAAATAAACCCCCGAATTAGACATCTCACATGAAAGCTATGAGATAGAGAAGCCTCTTGAGAGTTATCTAGATGGATAAAGCAAACATCTCCACAACAAGAGAAATGATCATTTGAAACCTTTAAATACCAACTTATAAAAAATGAATCATGGAAGTTTAAATCATTATCAAATTTATCAAATTCAACCATCAGTTTATCCAGTACATTTTAGTTTATTCTCCATTGTTATGTACTTCACAAAATGAATCAAAATGATAAGAAACAAGAGGAGATAGAACCTACACAATGATATCTTAAAAATGAAAAGATTCAAGAGTAGGATGATGTGTTACCTCTTCTTGTAATTCTTCATAACCTTTATCAACAAAGTTGAATTCTTAATATTTTTATTGTATTCATAACAAAGTATTAATGTTTTATGGTTCATTTTCCATCTCTCTACTTTCAAACTATCTTCTAGTATCTTCATGACTTTTTGAACACTTTCATTGCAAAAGTCCCTCTTCATTATGTTTTTCAATAAATTAGAAACAATCATATACAAGCTACATACTATTTTGAGAAAGATTACTTGACAACTCATTTTTACATTCTCTTTATCCAAGCTAACCTTCAATATTTGTTTCAACCAAATCATTTTCCAAGGTTGTATTGAGACACTTTCAAATGTGAAATATTTTGTTTCTCGAGAATAAAAAGGCATTTGTAAGTATTCATTTTAGTTTGCCTCCTATTTGTTCATGCTACCAGAATATTGTTCAATAGTCCATGAAGCAAAACCAATCACATCCTCTCTTGGTTAAATAGAATGAATGTCCACATCTTTAGAGGAATCACCTCTTTAATCTTAAAAAAAATGAATCATCGTCACTACTTTCAATAGACAAATGATATATTTTAACATGTTTTATATCACAAGGTTCAAACATTGAAGAAGTTGAAACATTTTTGAATTAATTTTTTCACCAAAAATTGTGAGATTCTAATGAGAAAATGCAAGTGGCATTAAGTTTACTTCTTTTGAACTAAAATTAAGCTATGCACAAGCCCGCTTTTCAAAATAAATTTTTTGACTTTGTGTTGAAGATGACAAAATTTGAAACCATGATGTATTTTTCTTTCAACAAAGTAGATAAAACCAAATTACCTTCAATTTCAATAGCTTCCTTTTTTGGAATTTCTAAATTTTGTACCTTGTTTCACTTTAAGAAAAATATGATTTCAAATTATATAACACAATAATGAAGATACATGGGATGAGGGGCCTATCTCAAATGGCTAAAGCATCATGTTGCAGGCAAGAGATCACGAGGTCTAGTCTCCCCTCATCCCCATGGTATCGAAGGGTGTGTTGCTCAATGTCATTAGTCACATGAAAAAAGTTTATCAGGTGCACTGCAGTATATAGGGGGGGCTACCCAATTCTTGCAACCTAAAAAAAATAAAAAATAATGAAGATATACAATTGAAAATTTTCATTTGGTTGATCATCTTGAGTAATCTTTTTCAAAGATTGGTTGAATTTTTCTACGAATTCTATAATGGATTCATTTTCTTTCTTCTAAATTTATAAAAAAATAGAAAATATAGTATATATATATCGATTGTAGGTTTGAATCTTGCAAGAAACTTCTCTTTCAAGTTGTCCCAAGTTGTAATACACCCATCCTTGAAATTTTGAAACCATTCTATAGCATGCCTAATAAGACTTTCAATGAACAATTGCATGAGCACATATTCTTCATGGACTCCCAAAACTCCACAAGCAATAGTGAATGCTTGAATATGATTGTCGAGATCTTGTGAGTTCTCTTTGATGAACTTTGGAAAGTATTTCATGGACCCCACAAGTAAGGCTATGTAGTGAGCCAATGCTAATAGTATAAAGTGAGTTCCCCATGACTGAGATGAAACTAGCGTCATGGTGCAAGACTAAAAATAATGGTAGTAGATATTTTACCTTTACAAAATCGCCAATCTGCATTCAAGAGGAGGTACCTTCTAATTTCTTTAAGAACAAAGTGCACTAGTCTTTTTGTTTCCCTAGTGAAGTTGCCAAAAATCTATTGATAAGAAAAATATCACTATGATTTTTATTTAGAAATGACCCTAAATTACTCAGTGAATAGTAAAAAATGAACCAATATAATTTGGAAAAATCACTATTGGATTAACAATCTTCCTCTAAATTTTAGAGGTATAGCTCCCTCATATGATGAAATTAATATTTTAATGGGTATGCTTGTAACTTAAAAGAAGGAAAGGAAAATAAGTTAAAATAGAGACATAGAAAAGAGGACAAACACACATATTCATACCTCAAAGGCATAAATAGCACATATAAAATGAAGGAAAGAAAATGTAGTTAAACACATGACAAAGCATCAAAAAAAATAATTGTAAATTCACCCACAACAAATACAAAGAAAATGGCAAAGTATCAAAGAAATAATTGTGAATTCATCCACAACAAATACAAAGAAACATGTCTGACTCACAAATCGACCATGTGTTCTTTATTTATTTCTTTAACAAAAGAGCTTGTGGACTCTTTCCTTTGTACAAAATGAGAAACTCAATCCTCTCCTTTAGAAAGCCCTAGCTCTTAGCCCCAAAAACACAACTCCCCTCTACTTTAAAAGCTTTAGAATAAATAGAAAAGGGGGCCTCTTCATTTTTCATAACTAACTGTTTTAAATTTGAGATTTTATAAAATTTTATAGAATAAATTACAAAATAACTCATGTGAGTCACTTTTAGATAAGGTTAAGATCAAATTTTTATAATAAAATATTAGATCTTCCTTTGTTGATCTATAGAACTGCTTCATTCAGTGGATTTCCATAAACATTTTCTAGATCAAAATAAGCCACCCAAATATTTAGTTTTTATCTTTCCTTCTCAAAGGTTATTGTTTGCAATGCCCTTTTAATAATAGTGCATAGTATTTATAGGGAACATCATAAAATCCATGTACTTTCTCCAAGTAAAGTTGTTATTCATGGATTCCTTCACTAACTACTTATATCCATCCACACTATCAGATTCTTAATTACATACTAATGATTTTATTTTGTAGCTCCTATCTCCATCCTTTCCCGAAAAACATATTATATGAAGAGGAAATAATTGTTCCTTTATTTCCCCAATAAGAATTTTTCATCCATATATTAATGCAACTGTCTTTCTCATTAATCTATTTTGTGTTTAGCTTTTAGCATTTTCATCAATACTACTAGTATTTTTATAATGTTCAACTTCATTCTTATTTTATGGAGTTTTGGTTCTATCTTCTACTACTAGTGCCATTTAAACTATGTTACTTCTTCAAAGCATTGAGAGGAAATGGGCCCCATTGCATGTAATTGAAAATATGCTCATTCTCTGCTTGTTCCGTATTATGAGGTGTAGATGCATTAGCAAAGACTGCAATGTCTATTTCTATTGCACACACAAGTGAAATGGTATCTAAATGTTTTCTTCTTTCATTGAATCTAAATGTGGCATGAATGCAATCAACCTGCCTTCATGAAGCGTGGTTGCTAAACAAGTGGACCCCATTTTACACATAAGAAAAGAGAATGATGGTGTAGGGAGCTCAAATTTTCATCTTTTTTGGTTACGTTCACTAGGGGAAAGGATCCAGTAGTTGTGCACCCTAACTTCGCGCTTCTAATTATCCTACCTGGAAATTTCAATTCACTCCCAATTTTTTACAGCAGCTTACTTGGTAAGTCCCCTGCTTATAACTAAGGTTTCAGGGCCACATCATCAAATATGATGCCACATCAGCATGCTTTTTGTCAAGGTGTCCAAAAAGGCCCAAAAAAAAAGTGAGACCAATACTTGTGAATTCACAGCATGTTTTATTGAGCGCTGATGTGGAATCACATGATTGGTTGCTTTTTAGATCAAAGGAATACATTTTGTTTAATTATGGGTAGTGATCATCAACACTAACAACTTTAAAGTCACAACTATTGGTCCAATATTGATAAAAATATTGGGCATTATATAAACAACTACTATCACAACTATTGAAACATGCTCAGGTACTGGGTCCTCTCCCCTATCTTCTATTACACATTCCTTCAAACATTGTCTTTCATGAAACCACATTTGTGTGTGGCATACAGTCACGTGCCGTTTATACATGTTTCCCAAGGCATTTATATGTTGAGAGAAGATAATAGAGCATTTGACTGGTTGTTACAGCTAGTTAGGCACCAAAAGAAAGATTTAAAACCATATAAAAACCTTAGAAAAATAAAATTTTAACTCTCTTTTTTTTTTAAATTAAGCTAATTCAAATACTGCGCTAGAACAACTTCCAAATATTCATGCTCAAGACAAAATATTTGAGACCATGGGGTTAAGATCTTGGTACCCTCAACCAACCCTCTTGATATTAATTTAATTATTCCCCCTACCCATACTTTTGATAAAGGTAAAGTTGTTTTGGTTAATGATTCTCCTAAAACCCTCATATCCTCGAACCCTAACCCTTCTAACAAGCTTCGTATAACAAAACATCAAAGATATAGACCCAAAAATGATTGTGTTTTCCCAAGATAAATATTTAAGTGATGACTCTACCCAATCCCTAACCCTCATACTACTCAACATGCCACTAGATGCCATAATTAATTTGGTCTTGCAAAAAGTTAAAGGATGTATAAGAAATTCTCAACCTCAAAAATAATGTGATAAAATAATTTTACATTTGCATATCTCCAACCTAATATTATAATACATTAACAAATATTTAATCAAGACAAAGACTAAAAAAATATCAAGTAGATGAGGAAAACTGGGTTGAGGTAAAAAAAATTGTTACCTCTTTTAACAACTAAGAAAACTTTGAACCTAAATTTCATGAAATATAGAAGAATTAAGATAATATCAAAAAGAGTCTTTCAAGCCTCATTATCATGAATAAAGAGATAATTAAAAATGCTACCACCAAAATATACATACTCTAAGGATAAGGAGAAACTTCTTAGAAGAGCCCTATCAAATGAACCAAAGCCAAAACTACAACCAATACTAGAGACCCAAGAACTCAAAACATTTAAACCCACGTATGCCACTTTTGAAGGTAATGTCAATTATTATCCAAATAGTATGTGGCTAGCGTTCTATAACATTTTTTGGTTGTGATTAGTTTCTATTTCCTAGTCTTGTTCTTCTACTATGTGTCTGTTGGCCTTGTCTAGGATAAGCTCCTTTTCATGTACTTTTTGGTTATTTTTGTTTCATCTCATGAGACTTTTTTCATCTTTCTTTTGGTTGTTTCTATGTAAAAGGCTCTAGCTTCTAGTTTGATATCATTTTTTATAAATATCAATAATACTATCTCTATTTCTTTTAAAAGTTATGCAATAAAATAATTTTCTTGCACATTCTAACCTATTTTTCTACTTCGCATATCATATTTTAATTCTCTTTTTGTTTTTAATTTTATAATTATTTGATTTCCAATACTTACCTTTTGGGAATGAATAACAAAAATTTCTAACTCATATTCATTCCAAGTATTCATGATAAAACACAATCATAATAATATTGATAAAAAAAACTACATAAATTGAATAACAGTCACACAAAACATAACATTAGACACTTTCCTACATATTGTATCATTTATTAATCTATAAAGTATCAAAATTTCACAACCTACAATTATTTGTCTATAATTAATCTCCTTTTTATTCTTAAAACATAAAGAAAATATGTAAAAAATATGGTGACAATATAATCTAGACGCTTATTGCCTCATGAAAATCTAGAGGAAATTTCTACACTTATGGTTTAGTAATGAATGGATCAAATGAGGCATGTAACCTAACGCAATTGGCTAAATCATCTTGTTGTAGGCAAGAGGTCACGAGATCTAGTCTCCCCAATCTTCATGGTACCGGAGGGCATTTCATGTCAACGTCATTGGTCATGTAAAAAAAATTACCAAGCGCACTCCAGTTTAAATAGGGGGGCTATTACCAGGTACACTCCAATTTATATGGGGGCTACCCAATTCTTGTAGTCTAAGAAAAAAATGGATGGTTCAAATAAAAAAAATAATCTAATGCTTAAGCAAGTATCCTTCAAATTGTTTCCCATTTTAATTAAATCACTTTCCCCTAAACTTAAATAATTGATTAAATTATTTAAACATCATTCAAAGAGGTCAAAACAAACAAATGCAACTTTTTTGTAAAAGTCAAACATGACTTGCACATTCAACTCAAAAAGGATTTAATTAATTAATTACCCTCACCCACTTTCATGATTGAGCAAATTTGATCCCCTGATTGCTCACTCTGATTGGTTGACTAGTTCATCTATTTTCTGACTGATTCATCTGTTCTTCAATCCCACTGAAGGCTCAACATGATTGCTTCAATTCCATAGATTAGGCAATCTATTTCCTCAATTCCACTGAACACTCAAATTGATTTCATCAATCACACCGATTACGTAATCAAAATCCACTGATTCTTCCCATCTAATTCCTCTCAACCTCTTTCAACTATTCATTGAGATATTCAACTATGTGATCTTGATCGTTCATTTCAAAAAAAAAAATCTTTATAACAATCATCTTCATCCTCAAAAATGATCGGAGAATTGACATCTTTTGCACAATGAAGTAATGCTGAAATTATAATCAATTTCTTGAAGAACTTTGAGGCACATATTCGATCAACACACACACATTTAGAGCTTTTGCAATGCATAAATGGAGGCTTTGCATTGATATAACGATCCAACATCATTTGAGAATACACTTTGGCATGAGAAGGGTAATGACATTAGTTAATTGAATTCTTTGTATATTCTTTGATTGCATTGCTTGTTAGTTCATTGAATTCAGTGATCTCATATCGTTCATTTCATGAGTAATGGGTATGAATCTAAATCTTTCATTTGAATTAGATTAGTTTTTAATTCATTCGTGTTTGATTATCTTATACTTATCGATTTCCCCCTTACACATTCTAGCACACCTGGTGGGACCTCGGTCCTTGACATTAACATTTCCTTGAGTGTGTTATGAATAGTTGTAGGTTCTAGAAATGCATTTGAAAAATCTTCATGCAAAAGCTACAAAAAACTCATGTGGTCTCTCTTTCATTTTTTCCATAGTCGCTCATTTTTCAACCGCTTTTTCCTTTTCTAACGCTTTTTCTTTGGAAACAAGGCCACTTTTGAAAATTCCAGCTGCTTCTGTTTCATAAATAAGGCCGCCTTAGATTTTTCTAACCACATTTGCTAAAATAACAGGGTCACTTTTGATTTAATTTTTTGTTTTTGCTCTGTTATTTTTTATCTGAAATCTGCAAAGTAGTTTTTCAATTTCTGACACTAACAGGTGCTTATTTTGGATGTTTTGTGTCTGCTGACTTCATTTGTGTAGCTCTTGTAGGATATGGTACACTTTACATCAATAACAATTAACAATTTTATTGCAGAGAAGGTGAATGGTCCAAGTTCGACTTTTCAAAATCTTTCTAGCTTAGGAAATTTTTTAAATTTGGTGCTATAAAAATGAACCCCACAACTCACACGCTTTCTAGTTTAGAAAAAATATTTTGATTTGGTGCTTTAAAAATAATCTTTCAAAAAGCTTTGTAGTTTAGAAAAAGATTTCGATTTGATGCTTTAAAAAGAATATTTCAAAAATCTTTCTAGTTAAAACATCTTTCAATTTGGTGCTATAAAATTGAACCCCACAAACTCACACGCTTTCTATTTGGTGTTCTAAAAAGAATTTTCAAAAGCTTTCATAGATTAGAACAACACTTCAATTTTGGTGCTCATAAAATGGAATGTCTTTTGACCAACACTTTTATTATGTTGACAAAATGAATGAATTTATTTTGTTGACCACATTAAGACAAGGTTTTTAGAAACACTCAAATTTTGGCGCTTAAAATTGGAAAAATATATTCTGATTTGCACATTGCTATCTATTCATTTGAAATCTAGAATACTTCATTTTGGTGCACATAAGAGAAAATTGCTATCTTGTACACATTTCATTTCCTTTTTTTTGGATAGTGTCGCTCGAGGTGCTTAAGAATAATATTGCAATGAATTGTATGTTGTGTCTTATGTGTTTGGAAAACTGAGTGTCTATTCTCTCCCCTCGCGTCTTTTGGCGATATTGGGTGATGAAAAGAATTTTGAGTTTCACACTTGTTTTAATTCAAAGCATTACCTTTAGAGGGCCCACCTTTGAGACACATCTCACATTGGAGAACTCAAAGGTGACTCAAAGCGGTATTTCACTCGAGCCGATATATAAATGGTCAAGGCTAAACGCCAAATGACTTACATCGATGATTATTTTTCCGTCAATGCCATTTAGGAAAGGGGAGGTACCATTGTGTATATCGAGCCCCAAGTAACTTAGTTAAAGCCTTAAGTGGCTTGTTGAATGCTAGCAAAGAGTTGGATCCCCTGAGCATAACTAAGAACCAATGTAGTAGAAGCCACCTTTTTTAACCAAAACATTCTTTGAATTAGTGCATCAAAATTTACTTCCAAGAAGTTACTTACCAAGTCCAACTTATGGTTGAGATTAAAACACTCTCCATAAGTTGTATGTAAAATCATCCCTTCGGGGCATGAGGTAATCCCATCACGTGTCTATCCCTAGGGTGTAAAATTTTTTCATGAAATTTTCAAATCTTTTCGGTTACTTTGGACATATAAAACATTTGCTTGAATTAAAATGAACACATCAAAACAAGCATTGAACATGGTTATCAAAACTCAAACCCTTTGGACTTAGTGTGAATACCATTTTGAAAAGAGCCCTATATTTGCACTCCTTAAAAGATATTTGTTTAAAGATATCTTAAACAAATATCTTTAAAGGTTTCTAAATATGTAGGCTTACATTTCAAGTCACACTAAGAACAACGTCAACATTGGAAACTATGGCTTTAGCATTTTGACTTCCACAAACATTAAGCTTTTGTGGAAAGAAATGTGCTTAAATTTATAGACATTTAAGGTCAAATAGTTTTGATTGTTGTGTTGCATGATATCACTTTCCAAAATTCTCAAAAGACAAATCAGATCAAAACAAAACATCAAATCTGCAAATTTATCCAAACTATTGCCAACACAAAAATTGGAAAATAAATTTGCATAGAAAACTGCTATTGTTGTTATTTTTGCTGCACTTGACCTAAAACTAGTCGTAGTCGACCTAAAATAGGCCACTTTTTCTCTTTGGATTTTGACATTCAATATTAAAAACCTACTACTTTTGTAAAACTAGACACACTTGACATAAAATTTCTGATATTGATCCTAACATTATTGCACTTGATCCATTTTCTTGGTCGCAGTTGACTAAAATCTAGCCGCTTTTGATAAGACATACACTTTTGCCTGGACAATTCACCAATTAGAAAAATCACAAATAGAGGCCACTTTTGAGAAATTCTACTACAGTTTCCATTCAGACTTGGTCGCAGTTGACAAAAGTTTGGTTTCTTTTGACATAAATTATTGCTATTGCTCTAAGGTTGTCGATTTTTCCCTACTTTATGTTGAAAATCATAAATTGATCTTAAACTAGTTAAATATTGTGAGAACAAAAATAGTTACACTCCCAAAGCACATCATAATTTACATCAGTCCATCATCCATTTGCAAAAACAAACACTCCAACCTACTTTTAGGATTCAAAATTAAAACAAACAACTTGGATCATTCCTTCACTCAAACTTCTAAGATATCAACATTTGCTTGAACCTTAAGGCTAGTTCGAGTAGATTCTTCACAAACATATCCTCTAGAAAAATGAAGTGAAATATCAATACTAGTCTTTAACATTTTGAGTCCCAAAAATAGCTTCATTTACCAAACATCATTCACTTTATGACCATTTGGCATCCAACTGCTCCATTTCAACAACCAAATCTTACTACACATATCATACAACCAAGTCTCACGCAAATTGAAGGTGAAATAGACATCATCAGTAGTTTGAGAAGTTTTGTATTCGAGAAAAAGGAAACACCAACCCAATGGAGAAATCTAACTAATATCCTAGACAAAGAGGAACAAAAAGTAGATCTTGCGACTGGAAGACCCATATTCCCACCTCCTACATGGCACTAGATACCATCCTTTTTAAACAGGAAAATCCCAAAACACTCAAAAAACAAAAAATACCAAAAACAAAGCATTAGTTCATTCCATAAGTTGGAAATCACCAAGCTTCCACAAAATCTTGGCACTCATGTATGACAACCACGTGATCTCAACATAGAAAAGGGATGAAAGCAAACAAAATTAGCTCTAGTGTGCCCCCAATGAACACCACAAATGATGGAAGTGACCCATTGGGTTATAGACCAAGTGACCTTATAAATCCTTGAAAGGAACCAACATTTAAAGCAACATCAAACCAACCACTAAGTGAGGAGGAAGTAATCCATAAACAACAAGAAATGATGGATAGGTCAAACCAAAACCCAAAGCACATGGTCATAGAAGAAGTGGATAGTGAGGAAGAATTAGATGAGGATGAATTCTTTCAACATCAAAACAATCCCAAGGTACTTAAACTGATGGACAAATTGCTAGGAAAGGATCCAAATGCCTACTTCTTCAAATTAGCACAAAGTGGTGCCAAGTTACCTATAGACTTTAATGTGGAAGGTCTTAAGGATCCTAGCCTCATTCCCTTAGGGGATAACTCAGTTGTGAGAAAAATACCCAAACCAATGGAGATTCCAAACATGTCATAAATCTTCTCACAAAGCAATGATCAAACTAAACAACAACCAATGGACAACCCTTTGTTTAGGAAACCATCCCAAATTGAGCAAGCAACAGTGGCCCAAAAATATCAAGGTGGTCCAACTCAATACATGCCACAAGGACAATACATACCACAAAATGAATCATATATGAATCCTTCAACCAACATACCAATCCAAAAAGGTGTACCACCAACACATTACCAGGGTAACCTTCAATAAAATTCATCCCATCAACAAGGTGTACCGCTAACACATTACCAGGGTGACCTTCAAAACAATTCATCCCATCAACAAGGTGTACCACTAATGCATTACCAGGATAACCTTCAATACAATTCATCCCAACAACAAGGTGTACCACCAACGCACTACCAAGGTAACCTTCAAAACTATTTGTCCTAACAACAAGGTGTACCACCAATGCACTACCAGGGTACCCTTCAACAGAATCAACCACAACAATGTGTACCACCAACACACCATCAAGGTACCCATATTCAACCAAATAAAAAAGGACTTAATCCTCCTTCCTTTCAACAAGGATTTAATCCTCCTTCCTTTCAACGAGGACTTAATCCTCCTTTCGTACAACGAATTACCCTCCTTACATCCAACAAGGACTTAATCCTCCTTCCAAACAACAAGAACTTAACCCTCCTTACATTCAACAAGGACTTAATCCTCCTTCCATTCAAAAAGGACTTAGTCCTCCTTTCATACAACAAGGACTTAACCCTCCTTCCACCCAACATGGTTACCAAGGTCTTATACCTCCACCATACCCAACCTATGACCAAACGAACATTTTGGAACAAGGCTATTATGCACAGGGTCCCCAAACAAATGTACCAAGCATAGAGGTAGGAATGCAACTACAAGCCATGAATCAAAGGATATCGGACATCCACATTGGAAAACCAAAGAAGACCTACACTTCATAGGATATATGTCCATTCCCTTTTGATCACTCTATTACTATGCTCCCCTTCCCTAAAAATTATGAAATACCAAAATTTGATAAGTACAAGGGAAAAGGGGATCTAGTAGAACATGTGAGAGATTTCTCGGCAGCTTGCATCGAAGTGCAAAATAATGATTCTTACCTAATGATACTTTTTCCATGTAGTCTTATTGGTCACGTTATGGAATGGTTCTCCCATCTACCACCATGTATTAAGAGTTTTGATGAATTGACTAACAAGTTTGTGAACCACTTCTCTTTCAACATAGAACATGATGTCACCATCACTAATCTCTACAAGATTAAACAAAGCCAAGGAGAATCCCTTACATCCTACCTACAAATATGGAGACATAAAGCTAGTAGGTGCAAGTGGCCTATTCTCGAAAAAGAACTAGTAGATATCTTTGTTTCCAATGTCCAAGCAGAAATAAATTACCAACCCACCATGTTGTGCCCCAATAACTTTGAAGAGACTATTGAAAAGGGACTACACATTGAAAGAGATCTAATAGCAAGGGGAGTCATTAAGCTAAACAAATCAAAAGACAACCCTTCTAGTTCAAATGACAAACCCAAGATCTAGTCCAAAAAGAAAATGTTACCAACAATGGAGTAGTTGATGCTAGAGTTGTATAGGATGTACAAAATACCAATGGACTGCAAAACAAAGCCCAAATTGCACAAACAAGCTACACTCCCAACAACACAAAAAAATCAACTTAGCTATCCCCAAAATAATCAATCAAATAACCAATAGAAAAATCAAGGAGGACAACAAAGGCAATATAACCAACCAAGGAGGAAATTTACTCAATTAGGAGAAACACTTGAGACAATCATGCACAAATCAGTTCAACAAAACCTCATCAAAGTCAACGAGTGCACAAACTATGAAGAGTCGAGTTTTAAAACACCATGGTACAATGAAAAAGACTTATGTGAGTTCCACAAGATCAAGGGACATACGACAAATAACTACATGAGACTTAAACATATAATGCAAGTCTTAATTGAGAAAGGAGAAGCTGATATAGAACATTGTCTTGGAAACAAAGACCTCCAAATCTACACAAATCCAATTCCTAACCATGCTAAGAAAAATGAAAAGGGAAAGAATAAGACTATCACAACGCTAACTACATCTATGGTGACACTATCCTAGGCACTCTCTCCCAAGCAGATGACACTAGGGTCAATGTGTTAACTATACGAGGCAGGGACCCCAAATGTAACATAACTAGTCATTGAGCGAAAGTCACAATACAAGGAGCCCCACCTAAACACATAGCTAAGTCATCCAATGACTATACTATTTTGGAACAACTAAAGAAGACCCTCACTTTAATCTCCATTCTAGAGTTGTTGAAACTATCACCTATGCATAATACTAGAGAAAGCTTTGGAAACATCGATCCCTAATGACCTCAATCCTGATCAGTTTCAAGCCATGGTTGGAAAAATAATGGCTACTCACCATTTAGTCTTTTCTAGGAAAGACCTCCCATGTAAATCATTCCATAACCAAGCCCTCTATATAGAGGTTGGTGTCCACAAACATAAATTCAAAAGAGTATTGATAGATAACAGTACAGGTTTAAACATTTTTATCTTGAAATTTGTTAAAAAGTTGGGGTATTCTAATGATGTAATTGAAAAAGGAAAAATCATCACTATAAGGGCTTACGATGACCTCGAAAGAAATTCAGAAGGAATCATCAGGCTTCCTGTACAGATAGGACCGACAACAATAGAAACAACATGTTAGGTATTGGACCTTGAGCTACCATATAACCTTCTTCTAGGATGCCCTTGGATTCATGCACTACAAGTAGTTCCCTCGACATTTCACCAGTGTCTTAAATTTCCTCATGAAGGAAAGGAGGTTACATTATACGTTGATCCTAAACCCTTCCACTATTATGCAAAATTGGAGGAGAAATACAACAAAATCCAACAAATGCCTAGTAATTAAATGTCATTCCACTCCTCATATGTTGACCCATCAACACTACCATCAACCTTAGCTAAACCATCACGAACTAAGGTACCTAAATTTGATACCAAGATCCAAGTACTTGACAAGGGTAACAGAAAATATCATTTCAATCAAGTTTTCTACATTGGAATGCTTCCCCAACACCAAAGGTTTATGGAGGGCCTAAGGAGATCAAACATGTTCAAATAGTAACAGTGGTAGTCAAACCCACGATCTTTACCAAGTGGGGAGATATGAAGGATGAGGAAACATTCAAAGAGGACCTCTCGTCAATGATCTACAAAGAAGAACAAGAAGAACCAAAACAACTACAACCCCTTCCTATTGATCCTAGTAATAAAGGGTATCAACTAGCTAAAAAAATGGGATACAATGGAAAAGGTGGAGTTGGGTGACATAAACAAGGCAAATGAGAACCTATTATAGTGGAACAAAGAAATAAGAACATGGGACTAGGCTATGGTTCAATAGACATGGTTATTCCAAACACCAGATGTTCCTCTTTCAAGAAAGGAGCTCCTACTAGCTTTAAGACAATGGATACCTACCATCATATAAACAATGACTTACCAATCAAGGACCTATTTGAAAGTTTTAGCATAAGTATAGTCCCTACCCGACCTAGAAAACCTATATTTAAAGACTATACTTATGAAACAAACTCCAACACATATGAATGGGGTTACCTTGCTTCTAGCGACAATGACCTAGATACTCAATGGGAGAATGATTCCACAACTATATTAACAATTTCAACAAATTCTGTGAGATTTATAGAAAACAATGATAGCCTACCCCTCTGCTACCCCTATTTAATAGCTTGGGACCAACAATATCATATGCCTATTTTGGATCAATTCTAGAATGATGAAGCCATTGTAGAGTTTATGGGACTTTGAACTAATATACCAATAGGAGATCATAAAGTATTGTTTGTCATGGAGCTTGAACAAGAAGCATATTTTGGAGGGGAGATTGTGTCCTCTAGTCACAAAATTGAAAAAGATAATGTAAAAATCAAAATGAGATCCCCTAGGGAAAACCACGATGTGGGTCTATCAGATCCTAAAAAGAGAAAAATAAAGATGAATCTAAGGGTGAAAACCTCTTCGATGCACTCGAGGATGGAGGATTCAATCTCCCTATTTCTGAATATCAAGAGAAGTTGACACTCCTAGTTGAAGAAGTTGAACCCATCAATGTTGGCACAACTGAAACACCCAAAATCACATACCATGTAGTGTCACTTGATCCTGAAGAAAAGATGAACTTCTTAGTATTCATCAATGAAAGGAAAATAAACTTTACATGGACATATGCAGACATGCCAGGGCTAGATCCAGCATTGGTCGTACACCACCTAGTTGTATTTCTTGGAGCTAAACCCATCAAGTAGAAGCTTTGAAAGATGCATCCCCAAATAACACTTTTGGTAAAAGTAGAACCGAAGAAACTACTAGATGTAGGCTTCATCGGACCAATCAATTATCTTGAATGGATATCAAATATAGTACTAGTATCAAAGCCCATTGGGGGCATAAGAATCTGCACGAATTTCTGAGATCTAAACAAGGCTTGCCCAAAGGATGACTTCCATTATCTTCTGAGCATAAACATGATAGTGGACCTAACTACAGGACATGAAATGTTGTCACTAATGGATGGCTTCTCTAGATATAATCAAATAAATATATCTCATGATGATAAAAATAAAACAACATTCAGTCTAAAGAATGCAGGGGTGACCTATCAATGAGCAATGACTACAATCTTTCATGATATGTTGCATACAAAGTTATGGAAGATTATGTGGATGACATACTAGCGAAGTCCAAAAGAAAAGACCATTTGAACAACCTTGCAAAACTATTTGACAGGCTCAAATAATATAACTTAAGGCTCAATCTGAAAAGTGTATTTGGAGTAACATCTGGAAAAATGCTAGGGTACATAGTATCAAGAAGAGGCATAGAAGTAGATCCTACAAAGGTAAAATCAATATTAGAAATGCCTCCTCCAAATACATTAAAGTAGCTAAGAAGTTTACAAGGAAAACTACAGTCTATCAGGTGATTCATCACACAGTTGGCAGGCAAGTGTCATTCGTTCACCCATCTGTTATACAAAGACATCACATTCAAGTGGGACGGTAGATGTGATCAAGCATTCCAACAAGTCAAAGGGTATCTACTTACTCCAGTATTAATGCCACCTATTTTGGATAAAGCAATGATACTTTGTGTTTCTACAACACAAGCAACATTAAGAGCTCTCTTAGCATAACTAGATGATAATAACAAGGAAAGAACGATCTACTACAAAATTTGAACACTAGTGGGCTACGAATTGAACTATTTTCCCATAGAAAGAGCATATCTCTCTATCATCTTTGTGGTACAAAAATTGAGACACTATATCTTGAACTAACAAGTAAAGCTGATCTCAAAAGTAGATCCATTAAAATACCTATTAGCAAAAGTAGCTCTAGCAGGAAAGATTGCTAAATGGGTGATGATATTGAGCGAATTTGACATAGAGTAAGTAGACATGAAAACCATCAAAGGATATATCATAGCAGATCAACTAGCAGAAGCACCAATAGAAGATCACCAACCTCTCACAATAGACTTCCTAGATGAAAGCATACTATTAACAAAACAGACAAGCTAGTGGACCTTATACTTTGATGAGTCCCACACTCAACACGGCTCAGGAGCAGGTATCTTATTTCTCACACCATAGGGAGATATTATACCTAAGTCTTACATAATTACTTTCCCGTGTGCAAATAACATCTCAAAATATGAAGCACTAATCATAGGACTCAAAATTGCCATTGAATGGAGGATTAAAGAACTGCAGATGTATGGAGAATCTCAACTAGTGATCAGGCAAGTAAATGATGAGTATCAAACAAAGGATAAAAAATTGATGCCATATAAAAGGATGGTGGAAAAATTCAAACAATATTTTTTCACCATCATCTTTGAATAGGTTCCCTAGATAAAAAATAGAGCAGTTGACGCAATGGCGATGATAGGTTCACTTCTCGATATTCCACAAAACATTCCAAAGTACGAATTCCTTGTGGAACAACTGCTCATACTAACATTTGATATCCCATAATCAAAACAAGTTTGTGTTGTTGTTAGTCCTAACTCACCATGGTACTAAGACACATTTGACTATATCCAACATGGTATCATACCTCCTAAATTGACAACCCAAAAGAAAACCTTTGCCCATAGGACTTCTCGATTCACAATCCTAAGAGACAACTTATATTGTCAAAGTTTAGATGGTATGTTACTCTGATATATTAACGTAGAAGAAGTGCAAAATACCTTACAAGAGGTACATGAAGGATTTTGTGGGTCCCACTCTAGTGGACCTAACCTAGTACAAAAATTGATGAGAACAGGGTATTATTGACCATCCATGGAAAAAAAATACATTTAGTATTCTAGAAAATTTTGTCAATGTCAACGACATAGTAACCTTGTTCACACACCAACATAGGAACTAAGACCTATCACAACACCATGGCCTTTTTCACAATGGGGATTAGACTTGGTAGGTAAGATCTCTCTCACTTCATCAAATGGGCATAATTTTATTATTACCGTAACTGAATATTTCATGAAGTGGATAGAAGCAATTCCATTAACATACATCACAAGAAAACAAATATCCAAGTTCATCTTGAATTATCTGATTTGTCGATATGGAATTCCCCAAACCATCATAATAGACAATGGAACCCCATTCAAAAACAAAGATGACAAAGAAATTTATTCACCGTTCTCTATCCAACACAAATTCTCCATACCCTACTACCCCCAAGGAAGCGATCAGGCTAAAGTGTCTAACAAAACCATCTTGAAGATACTAAAAAAGACTACTAATGATGCTAGTCGTGATTGGAATTCACAACTAGCCCACCCCTATGGGCTTACCGAACTAGTATTTGTACACCTACAAAGGCCACACCTTTTTCCCTAGTCTACGAATCTGAAGCTATCTTACCTATCGAATTTGAAATCTCCTCACTACAAATATCAATAAAAGGCATGGTCAACAATGAAGAGTATTAGGTGTTTAGATTAAGTGAGTTGGAACTCCTAGATGAAAGGAATTTGAGTGTGTTTAACCATCTTCAGGTTTATCAAAATCAACTCAAATGAAGCTACAGTAAAAAGATCAAGAACAAAAAATTTCAGGTTGGTGGCTTGGTACTCAAAGAGAATCAGAAGGTACGTCTTAATCAAGATGGCAAAGGTAAGTTTGAACCCAACTAATTAGGTTAGTTCATCATCACAACAAACTATGGATCCGGAGCTTATCAATTGGATACTCCTAAAGGGGAACCTTTAGTCGAACCACTAAACATCAACCATCTTAAAAATTTCTATACTTAAACACATCAGAGTACCCTAGGCAAAAGGGTAAAAATTCAAAAAAAATAAAAAATTAAGAAAACCAATAAAGAGAAATAAAACATTCTTTAAGTGAAAACCAATTTGTGGTGCTTCTAGCACAGGGACTGTAGTGAAAACCTGACAATTAGGTGTTATGTTTGAATAATACTTGATTCATTATCTATCAACACTATTTGAAGCATCTACTCATTCATCCCATAATCAAATGTGTGCACCAACCATGGATCGATGACTGATTAAGTATTGAACCTTGCTGCACCATCAACATTTGTCTCCCCTAGTGAAGGTAATCTTGTCTCAAAGTGGGGGAAAATTCCTGAAACTGGTAGTGGATGGGATTCTTGTACATCCCATCATGACCAAAAACTATCAAAATCAAAAACATTTGAAAACCCAACAAATCAAAACAAAGTCAAAAGCGTCAAAATACCAAAACATGTTATGCTTTTGAGTCAACATCGATTGAACTACGTGGTCTCTACATGTATAATGTAGGAAAGGATTATCAGCCCTCGAGGCCTTAAGTTAGTCCCCTTAGGTGTCTAACATTCTTTATTTCAACTTAGTCAAAAAATTCAAAATCCAAAAACATTTGAAAAATAGAAAAAGATCAAAAACATGTTCATATCAAACCAAGCAAACTACAAGCCTCTGCATGTACAACGTAGGCAAGGCCATCTTTGATGAGCCCCCAAGGCCCTAGGTTAGTCCCCTGAAAACAACCAAAAACAACATCATATAAACTTAGAAAATAAAAAAGGTCCTACCTCCATCATCACCAAACACAATAAAATTTTCATCCATAATAAAAAAATCGTCACACTCACCCTTTGAAAAACACAAATATCAAAATAAAAAATTTCAAAGAGAAGATCAAAACGATTAAAGACAACTATCAAGTGAAAACAATTCCAAAGTGCTAACTACCTATCTATTGAAAATTCACCAACAACATCATGAGATATATATTAATGGATAGAACCTTCCTACAATAGACATAATAAACACGGATAACAACTTGAAACCTCAAAGCAGATATGGCAAGTGATATTGCAACATTTTTTTATCTTTTTATAGTATTATCTTTTTGATTTATTGTAATACCACATTCCCATTGTCTCTTAAGGATGTCCATAAGGATTTAGAGAAGAAGGAATGGTGGTATTAATTGTTGATTTTTGTTAGTTATGTTTGTAAGATGTTTTTGTGATACTACCATGGCGAATACTCGCTTTTTTTGGTGTATGGAATTTGTTTTGAGACAATTCATGTAGCAGTTGCATGATTAAGTATTTCATACCTCTGTGTAATTGGTATGAAATTTTTTAACACAACTCAACCATATATCCTATCAAGGTTTATGTATGTCTTGTATGAGCAAGAATATTCTTTGAATGTCAAGTCAAATTCCACACAATGGACACAAAGCCACCTTGGTTATTAATACTTTGGTGCATCGTATCTATTTGTTACATCAAAAACGATTGTTAAAGATACAAAGCCTCTATGCAAAACAAAAGCAACTCATCAGTAACTAACAACATCAAATTTCTATCCATCATCCAATATTTCTTCTAACTAACAACTCCATCTTGCATCACAATATCATTAGCACCACATCCATCCTACATCCACAATTTCGTCAATACATATCATGATGATAATAAAGAAATAAAAACATCATGTATTGTATATAATCATCAATCTTATATATAAGATAACATCATCCATCATATACATTGAAGATACCATCATATACATAATAAAACATCATTTATCATATAGATATATAGATCATCCATCCATCCACATTATATGCATACATTAAAAAAGTACAAAAACATGTATAATCATACATCATCATCATAATCACCACATAACACATAATGAAGCCGAATCAAAACATGCATATCTCATATATATCATCATAAAAAATGAGAATGTCAGGTACATCATCAAATAACATGTGTGGTATCATAATACAAAAAAATACATATATACGAGGCCTTAGCTAGGTCAATGAATGCATATACAAAATCATGCCTACAACAATGTCTCTGAAACAATATGCATCATAATGATCAAGTACAAATACTCCTATTGCCTAGTTGGAGGTGGGGACCTCTGATGATCATGACTCTGGTGTGGAGAAGGTTGTGGCATAATGGCAGGTTGATTGGGTTGTCGATCCCCTGACTCGGTTGCACTAGTAGTTGTACTAGGCTCACCAAAGTGAGGGTGTCTCTGTGCTGTAGGAATGACAACCTCATATAGAGTCTAGTAATAAGTGGCCTCCCTCATATATTGATCTCACTCTGCTTTGAGGGCATCTCACTTTGTCCTGAGGGTATCCCTCTCAGCGGTAATCACCTACACATGCGCCTCAACAAGACACCACCTAATCACAGTGTCCCGCTACTACCTAAAGCCATCTCTCTCCTGCCTCACAATGTCTATCTCCACAGTCAAAGTAAAAACTTGAGCCTCTGCAACCTGACACCACACAACCTCCACATCTCTAACAACTGTCAACTACACAATCTATGTTACTGCCATTGCATCCCTAGGTGGAGGAGGTGGACTATGTGCCTGATCTTGTTGCATGGGATCATCCTACCCATCCTATCACCCATCTTATCTAGCTCTATCCAGCTACTCCATAGCAATCCAGAGTCATTGTTTCTTGCCTCTCCAACTAGTGATACCAACTCTACCCACTATCAGCATAGTGCCAATAGGATCTATAAACCTGAAGATGCCTAACACCAAGGAGTCATCGCATAGAATGTGTACCCTTTCGTACATAATAAGTGACGAGCTCTACATGAATCAGAACATGAAGAATCCTCCATACATCTTCTAAAGTGATGGTAACCTTGCCAATCGGCAAATGAAAGGACAACAACTCAGAGTGCCACCTCTCAATGAAAGTGGTCAGTATCACTCTGTGACATCTAATCACTGGCATATAGTTGATGTGTCAAAGTCCAACGATGTCTAGGAATCCTGCTCAAGCTCATGCAACTCAGTGATGAAATCGAACAACTCGCACGACCGTCGCTTTCTCAAGTAAAGCAATTTGAGACCCGCCTACAAACATTCAATCCACGATGTTAAGAATTTGCCACAAAATAAAAAATGAACATAAGATCACAAACAAACTGACTCAAACTTCCAAAAACAATAAAAGTGGTCACTTTTTGTCAAAAGTGGCCAAAACAATCAAAATCAGACCTATTTTGATCAAAAGCGGTAAAGAAACTCAAAATCGGTAGAAACAACAAAAGTGAACAATTATCTCAAAAGAGAACTTATTCTTTAATGGCGGTCACTTCACATAAAGAAAGTCAAAAGCAAAAATTTAAAGCGAAGGCGAAAAAAAGGTGAACATTTGACTCAAGAGTGAACATTTTAATCAAAAGTGAACAATTAATGCAAAAATGATCCATTCAAAAACAAAAAAAGTGGCAGAAACGATGCAAAAGTGTAGAAAACATAGAATTTCCGCTTACGCTTGAAAATTTTTCATGCATTAATGAAAAAATGAAAATAAGAAAGGAAAGGGTACATACTAGCATACCAACGCCTGCAGGCCGCTCGAACTCACGAACCAAATCCACGTGATGTGTGGCTCCTCGAATCCTCACCATAGCTCCTCGATAATCACAAAATCAAGAAATCCAGAGATATGAAATTACTATAGACTCAAACTGCAAATGAGGTAAATTAAACCTAATTACCTATTTTAACCCCCTAAACCCTAATTTTTTACCTAGGAAACCCTCCTAGGTTGAAATTAGGAGCTCCCAGGAACATTTGAACTACCAAAGAGGGTCCTATAAGCTTAATTTTTCATCCTCTATGCATCTGAACTGAAATAAAATAGTGTCGAGCCCAACCTAAATTTTTTTTTTTTGGCGAACCTCTCAAGAGGGTAGCCCAATGTCCTACCATCTTTCCACTAACCACCAGGGCACAGTGGGGCATATAAATTTTTTCAAATCTTGATCTTAACATCAAAACCTTTGAAACAAAGCAACCAATACTTTGTCTCAAAGAGGGGCAAAATGTAGACATGTAAAAATGACCTAACACTTATCACACATCCTAAATGACATTTTCTCATCATCGACATCATTATCACCTAATATCATTGCATTTCACATCAATTATATCAAAAACCCTAATTTCCTTTATTAATTGAATAATATTACATTATTTAATTAATTCAATTTTTCATCATTTTCAACTAATTAAATAAATTTCATTTATTTAATAAAGTCTTAATCTAGCTTTGTTCCTCCTGATTAATTAAATAACATCAATTATTTAATTATGTCACTAATTTACCCTATTCCCCCAACATCAATTAAATTATTACCACTTAATAGTTTAATTAAATCACTTTCCTCTAAACTTGAATAATTGATTAAATTATTCAAACATCATTCAAAGAGGTCAAAACAAATAAATGCAACTTTGTTTGTAAAAGTAAATCATGAATTGCATGTTCAACTCAAAAAGGATTTAATTAATTAATTCAATTAATTAATTACCCTCACCCACTTTCGTGATTGAGCAAATTACGATCCCTCAATGGCTCACTCTAATTGGCTGTCTGATTCATCTATTTCCTGATTGATTCATATGTTCTTCAATCCCACTGAAGGCTCAACATGATTTCTTCAATTCCACAAATTAGGCAATCTATTTCCTCAATTCCACTGAACACTCAAATTAATTTCACCAATCACACCGATTACGTAATCAAAATCCACTCATTCTTCCCATCTAATTCCTCTCAACCTCTTTCAACTATTGATCAATATATTCTACTACGCAATCTCAATCCTTCATTTCAAAACAAAAAATCTATATAACAATCATCTTCATCCTCAAAAATGATCGAAGATTTGACATCTTTTGCACAATGAAGTAATGCTAAAATTACAATCAATTTCTTAAAGAACTTTGACACACATCTTCAATCAACACACACATTTGGAGCTTTTGCAATGCATAAATGGAGGCTTTGCATTGATACAATGATCCAACATCATTTGCGAATACACTTCACATGAGATGGGTAATGGCATTAGTTAATTGAATTCTTTGTATGTTCTTTGATTGCATTGTTTTTTAGTTCATTGAATTCAGTAATCTTGTATCGTTCATTTCATGAGTAATGGATATGAATCTAAATCTTTCATTTGAATAAGAATAGTTTTTAATTCATTCATGTTTGATTATCTTACGCTTATCGATTTCCCCCTTACACACTATCTAAGATTAATCTTGAGCTACCATGTTTAATTTCCATCACAATTCATCATTCAAGTCTCAAATGGTTAAATTTATGAAGAGTTCAAATTTTTTTCAAACTAACTAAGGAAAAACATAATCATATACTAATAGATTCAACTAAAAAAAATGTTTATGAGGTCACGCCAAAACTATTTCTAACTACCATTTAAATTTATATCAAACAAGATTTTAGAACAATATATAAGTTTAAATATGTGAATGATTAGATCAAGCAATATATTCTCAAACATGGTCATCTCAATTGCATCCCATAAGTAATTATGTTATTTAGAAAAAATCTTTTCTAAAAGATATGCAATTAAAAATTTCACATTCATCAAAATAGGAAAGACAAGATTAATATATCATCTTCTACATATTAATCCACTAACAATCATATTTCTAAAAGTATAAAATATCAAAACATTTGTATATTAATTTCAACACAACCAACACTTTCCCATTAAACTAATGTTTAACCCATCTTTAAAAAATAAAGTTAAATAAATATAACTAAGAATTTTACATGCAAAATACCCATTACTACAATAGTATTTTATTTACACTCTCATTTATTTCATCATCATATTTTATTATTCAACCTAGTTTTCTTTTAGCATTTTATTTTAAGAGTAAGATAAATAATTATTGACTATTCATTTTTACATAAAAGGATTATTTTTTCACTAAAAGTAATTTTATTTATTAAATTTACTTAAAATTTGTATATGGAGTGATAGAAAAATACAATTATAATTCAATCTTATAATAATAAATATGTAATAACTCAATTAATTACTTGAATAAAATCAATGCCATTAATACAAAACAACATGCATAATAATATCTAATTAACTTCTAAAGCTTCCAACATTTCAACCCTTCTTCTAATATCAAGAGTCATGCCCATAGTTACACATGAATATATATGTCAACATATTTTAAAATATATACAAACATCTATATTGTGTTATTGTTGCACTTCACATAGTTGTTCATTGTGAATACTCAACATTATTGCACATGTAATGTAAAAAAGTGAATGCTAGCACAAAAGAAGAGAATAAGTGACATAGAACCCATTTATGTTAACTCTACAAAGATGATGGAAACCTAATTAAGGAGTGTTCAAGGGAAAACTCTCAAAGATATGTTTCCCTTTATTTTTCTAGGTGAAGGTGTTTTATTTGTACCTTTATGACATAAACTAGGCTAAATCATTAAATTAACTAATCATATTAGTAATATTATATAAACTCATAAATAATTGATTAAGTAAACAAACATTCATCCCAATATCACCTTGAACTAAACATCTATTTTAAGTTAATATTAAAAACATGAAAATATGTAAAACAAATGATATTAAAATTCTTGATTAGAATTTAAATTATAGGTAATTATATTTTTTATATTTAAACCTCTAATTAAATACATAATTTTATATATATTTTTTTTCAAATTTATATTATAAGAAAAAAATTATGAATTAATTAAATTATTGACAATATTTCTTAAATTCCACCAAACCTATTTACTACAACCTTGGCAATTTACTTAGTTGAATTTTAAATTTAAATACATACTTCACAACTAAAATTTAAAATAAAGTTAAATAAATTAAATTATTTTGCTCATAGATAAATAATATATTATAAAATTTTGAAATAGTTAAATCTAATATTTGTTGATAGTTAAATTTTACCATATCACTAATCAATTAAATACTTTTTAATTAATTAGGTTAATTTTATTTTCATAAAAAATTTTATTTTCACTAATAAATTAAAAAATAAATATTAGTTAGTTAATTATTCTATTTAATCTATTTATTTTAAAATAATATAATATACTTTTTCATCTTATCCATAAATAACCCTAACAACTAGCATTTAATAAATTCATTTCAATCAATTTTAACTATCCATTTAGAATTAATATTAACCCTTCATCTATTATTTTACTCTAGAAATTAACTACTCTAAAATCTAATGCATCTCAACTATTTATTTTAATACTATAGCGTTGAATCTAGAAAATTCACGTTAATGATAAATATAAATCAATCCTCCATCAAATGTCAAATTATTCTATTGAGTTTAATAGGTAGATTATATAAAAAAATTACATAAGTCCTTGCGAAATCCATACAAGTCACATCTTGAGAAGTCAACTTCAACAAAGGGGGTTCATATTAGTAAGAGTATTAATTATTTACCAATAAAACTCTTTTTGAATCTCTATTGTTTATTTATATTTCTCTTTCTTTTTCTTTTCTTTTTTGGGGGAGTTTAACGTTATTTTCATTTTTTTGAATCTCTATTGTTTATTTATATTTCTCTTTCTTTTTTTTTTTTGGGAGTTTAACTTATTTTCATTTTTAAAATAAAAAAAATATTATTTATAATGATTTTTTTATTTTTTTTAATAAATAGTTTAATTTTTAATATTTTGTAACATATATTTATGGACATCATTTTTAAAAAAAAAATTCTCAACATTTATATATGGAAAAAATTAAAAAATAAAAATTATTTTTACACAACACTATATAGTGCAAAAAATGGATGCATACACAAATACAACACTGGTAGGTTTAAACATCATGTATATATCTTTATAAGATACATAGAAATAGGAGGAATAAGGGGACCCTCTAACCTTATGAAGCAAAAACCAATATATCAACTCCATCCAATATCAACATATCAACTCTATCAAATGTCAATAATCAAGTCAAGATCCTTTACACCACCACCTAATATTCTTCCACATCCACAATCACAACAAAACCTCTAAAATAATACCATATAAATATATATAGGCACTTCAATGTCAAAATTATTTCACAAACAATACATATTTCTCTCATCACATATAAATACATAAGGCAACCAATACCTAAATTTTTTCACAAGGACTACATAATTTTCTCCAAGGGAGGGTCCACACCTCTCTCAAATCCAACACGTTGAAGGTTCTTAACCTAAAATAGGTAATATATACTCCCAAAATGATAATCTTCCAAATAAAAAATAAAAACAGCACAACACTCAACAAAGAAAATCAAAACCAAGATCAAGTCCATAAATGAAACATACATCAACAAAAAACATATAACTTGTATATATTAAAATAAAGCTATACATTCTGCTTCTAATATATTCCAAAAATATAGAGATGCTAATTTTTAAGATCTTTAAGAAATAATCATTTTCAATATTTTTCTATTTCAAGCTACAATCATAGTATCAGTAAGGTATAATAGTCCACCAATCATTGATCTTAGGATTCTTTTCCAGAGATTCCTCCTCTTCAATAGTCAACTCTTTTCCTTTATCTTCAACCTTTTCTTCTTCAATACAAGGAGATTCATCAAATTCATATCCTTCTATCAATACTGAACTTTGATGTGATTCTTCATCCACTTTGAGCTTCTTGTAGAGCATCCAAGGAAGATTCCTTCATCAGATCTTGCATCAAACTTTCCTAAGTTTTCTTCATCTCTTCTAATATAACAAATTTGCTTCCAAAAAATCTAAAATATTTCACAGTGGGAGGTTTACCATACCATAACTCATAGGGAGTCTTTGAACTATTCACTCTTGCTTGACCTCTATTAAGAATGTAGACTATAGTATGAATTGCTTCTCTCCAATATACATCTGAAAGATTAGCTTCCTTCATCATTGTCCTAGCTGCTTCTTGAACTATTCTATTTTTCCTTTCCACAACTCCATTCTGTTGAGGAGTTCTAGGGGCTGATAAATGCTTTCTTATTCCATGATCTTCACAAAAACTATTAAATTCATTTGAAGTAAACTCACCACCTCTTTTAGATCTCAAACATTTGATTTTTAGATTCATTTCATTCTCAACCATAGCCTTGAATGCTTTAAACTTGTTTAGAGCTTCTAATTTTTTTTTGAGAAATGTAACTCAAGCCATTCTAGAATAATCATCAATTAATAACATGAAATACCTATCACCATATGAGCTTCTAATTTTGGTAGGTCCACATAGATTCGTATGCACTAACGTCTCCAAAGGGCCTATGGTAGAATATTCCTTTGTCTTGAATCTTGTTTTTATTTTCTTTCCAACTTGACATTCTTTGTAGATTGCATTGATAGGATTTGTAATCTTTGGAAAATATATCACAACATTAGTAGATCTTATCCTTACTAAGCTATCAAAATTAATGTGACCCATTCTTCTATTCCATAGCCAACTTTCATTAGTTTAAGACATAAAGCACTTTGCACCACTACCTTTGAGTTGATAGACATTACCTCATGTCCTTGTTCCAACAACAACTAGAATACCAAAGCTTCCTTTTTTGATTTGACAACCACCATTTTGAAATACAAGATTATATCCTTTGCTACACATTTTTCCTACACTTAGAAGATTATGTCAGAGACCCTTGACATAAAGAACATCATCTGTATTATGCTTGCCATCAAAACTAATTGAACATTTTCCACATATCTTAGTAGATGTATCATCACCAAACTTAACAAGACCACCATCATACTTTCCAAGCTTAATAAACTTATTCTTATCACCTGTCATATGATTTGAGCATTCACTATCAATGATCCAGTAATTCTTCTCTTCTCTAGCATGAAAAGAATTCAACATAGTTCCTTCAATTTCTGGAGGACTTTCCTTCACACATCTTTCAAGAATAGTAGAACTAGTTCCAACATTTAAAGCCATGAACACACATTCATCACTTCCTTCATCTGGATAATAAGATTTTTCATCATTAGATACACCATTGCCCTTCTCAACATAATAACTCTTCTTGAAAAATTTACCATTATGATCCTTTTGTTTGTCACTAGTAATTTTGATTGGATATTTAGATGCATAATGACCTATCTTTCCACAATTAAAACATTTGAAAGATAACTTACCTTTGTATTTTTCAGTACCCTTTTTCAATCTCCTCACAAAGTTTGCTTCCACCTCATCAAGATCATTGGATATGATCCATCATCCTTTTCCACTTTGCAAACTTTGAAAGTAGTTTCTTTGTTTGTAGCATCTTGACCAAACTCTCTCATTTCAAAAGAAGTTAAAGCACCAAACATTTGATCTCTAAAATAATTATCCAAATTTTGAGCTTCCTCAATAGTAGAAACTTTATGACTATAAGCTTTAGGCAGAGTTCTTACACCTTTTTCACCACTTCACTTTCATCCAACTTTCCACAAAGTCTATTGATGGAATTAATAACTTCATCAACTCTGAACATGTAGGCAGTAATATCTTCATCTTCATACATCCTTAGGGTTTCAAATTTGGCTTTGTAGTTTTTCATCTTTGCTTGTTTGACCTTGTCATCTCCTTCACAGATACTTTCCAGCTTCTTCTAGATATCTTTAGCAAACTTGTAGATCATAACCTTCACAAGTTCAGAATCAAAAAGACCACTTAAGATTGCATTCCTTTCTTTTCCATTGTTTTCATAATCCTTGATCTCATCATCACTTGTTGGACCATTTGTAGGCATAGTATAACCTTTTTCAATAGACTACCAAACTCCAAATCCAAGGGAGACCAAAAAGGACTCCATCCTTACTTTTCAGTAGGTAAAATTTGTTCTATTGAACAAGGGGGCTTTGACACCCTTCCTATGTGCCATCTGGATCTACCTCAAGCAGTTAAGCTTCTTCTTGGGAACCATAGCTCTAATACCAATTGTTAGATGCACAAGACAACTAAGAGGGTGTGGTGAATCAATTGTATACTTTAAAACATCAAAAACCCTCATTAATATTCAGATCCGCATTAGCCCTTAAACCCTTATCCACCATTAAACCCTTAACATGCATTAACAGAATGCAAACATGTAAAACAATAATGCAAACACATCCAAACACATAAGAACATTGGATTTATGTGGAAAACCCAATAAGGGAAAAACCACGGTGAGGATTAGCTCACTAATTTATGAATTGCAACACCGAATACAATAAGGCTCATTGCCAAGAGCTCACTACCCAAAAACATAAAGAAATGATCAATATCAGTGGTTCATTGCCAAAGGACTCACTGTCCAGAAGAAAGAAGAATAGAAGAAGAGGTGGCTCACTACCAATTTGAATTGCTAACAATGCATCTCTCATATGTTGAAGGTATAGTTCCACTAAAGCACAAACAACTCATCAAATAGACTAAAATGTAGACACCTTCTACTCACTACATTAGGAAGTCATATGCATTAAGGATCACACTCAAATCATCAAACTTGATCACTTTCACATATTTTACATCACACACTCTACTCTTAATCCACACAATAATTCTTCTTGCACATATACCCTTCGTGACCTAAAACAATCTCAATTAGATCAACCCAAAGGAGACGTATACACCTCAACCATGAAACATTAAATAGGTTGACACCAAACACTTCCACAATATAAAGAAGTGAATCCAAACCACACCACTACTTAATTGGGACCAAAATCTACACCAAAACACTTCTCAACACTTCCTCAACCAACAATTATCCTTCGCAATTAGCACTAGCATGCTAGGTCAACCAAACTTGCACTAACACTAACAAGCAACACCAAACACATCTTCCAAATTTTGAAAACATCTTGAAAACCACACAACAATACTCCACAACATCCATACAACATCTCATAATACTCCAACACCATTAGAATATTCTGCACAACTATTGCAACCACCTGAAACTCGAGAATACCTTCATTTTGTGCAACCAAACATACCGGCATGGATATCCAACACACTAGACAACATTACAGAGCACCACAACACCTAAAACTTCAAGGGAAGGTAGATATAGTCAATATAAGAATTTTCCTAAATTCACAACACCAAAACCTTCACTGCAAAGAAATGTAGAGCAATCTCATTTCTCCTAGACACCTTGATTCACCAGACATACATACTTTCAAACACATCTTCCACTGCAGAACGATCCAGAACCTAAAACTCTGGATATGACACCTTTGAACACCTTTGATTATCACATCCAAAATCGTATGAGCATATATTCAGCCATGGAGAAATGCAGAGCAAAACACTGAACACCACTTTGTCACACTAAACTCTCTTTTATTCAATTTTTTTCAAAAGCACTTGGAAACCAAGTGAACCAACTTCATCAGAAACATTACTAACATCTCTGCAACACATCTACATCATCTACAACATGCAACACTTTCCAAACTGTACAACAATCTCTCCAAACACAAGTCAAACCAACAACCTCTACAACTATCAATGACAACGCCAACATGTGTTGACATCAATACAAACAATTCCATACACATCATTAATACCAATAGCATTCCAACACTCTCTCTATACAAGGGGTTGACATCAATGACACCCAAGCAACTCAAGCTTCTGACATCTCCAAATTTCCAACATCCTTTTCAATACAACCATAGGTTTAAACTATTAAATGGCCAGAATATTTCAAGAATAATGAAAGGTTTCATGGTATGGCTTGTAAAAAGGTTAGAATGCCAAAGGCACACATAGATCAAAACAAAAATGAGATAATCCTAGAAGAACGCATTTCATTTAAAAAACTCATAATCTTACACTCAATGAACAATGACTGCTTGCATGGAAAAACCAAATGATAACTCCTCAACATAAAGTTAATACCAATATCTAACCATAGTTTCACTCTCCAAGGGTTGTACAATAATTCCTCATTGCCACCAAAATCCTTATGGGATCACTTAAACCTAAATTCCTTTGAATAACCAATGGCCAGGAATAAACATGCCCCCATGAAATCATTTATTGGCGATACCAAGCTTGAAATTTTTCTATAACTATATATGTATGCTAAGATATGGTAAATGTCAAGTAGTTTATATGTGTGTGTGTGGAGTCCTTTTGGTAGTAAGTGGTCCTCATAATCTATTTTCTTGGTTTGACTATTCAATTTAAATTTTGTATTGATCTTGTTGACTATTCTTTTGTACTCCTTTTTTTGTGCAAACTTTGTAATTATTTAGTGTAGATGAGATATTTTGCATATGTGTGACTAATATCATATTTATGTATATAAGTACACCTTTAAATTTAAAAACTACTTGCAACACACACACACACAAATGAGTCCACTTCTTTGTAATTAGTGTTGTTAGTTTTTGTTGTGTATACTCTTTTAGTGACTATCCAGGTTCTACCTCTTATAAAATCATGTTTTACTAGCATTGAGGAATTTTGTATTGGGTGGGGACCCCTATAACCCCTCTTTAATTTATCCATAACAATGATCAAAGGATAAATCATAAGACAACCAAAATTATGTTTAAGGTGGTGTATAATGAAGGCTCATGACAACTCATTGTATGACTAACAAAAATAAACAAAAAAAATCTGATTTCAAAATTTTTCTTTAAAATTTCAAGTTTCAAATATACATGTGCGAAGATGACATTAATTAAGTTCGCACTCATGAATTTGAATTAAAACAACAAATAATAGATTTAAGAATAAAGATCTTATATAAAAAAAATATATTTAAGATAAAGTAACATGTCAACTTCCATGTAAAACATACCATATTACAACGGTAGATAGACAAAAGAACAAAAGAAAAAAGCAGGCGTATACGATTCTCACCATTTATATTCGTTTGGTAACAGCCAATTAAAACTAGTATAATGTGGGCCCTTGCAACTGTGGCCATAAGCTTTAGATTATTTCAGGTTTGCTCCACCACCACATTTGTTCTGCTTTAAAGTATTTGCCGTCGCCACAAAAAGAAAACAATAGATAGACGCTTTTTAACGGAATATTTAAAGCAAAATGTTCCAGTAGAGCATCGGATGATAATACCAGGCCCAACAAATGCGTGGCAGTGCTTATTTATTCATTTTATTTCCAAAAGAAATAAGCTGAGGCATTCATCCAGGGGGATTTTGGCAGGTCCACTGGAACCGTCGGATCAATTCGAGAATTAGGGGCCGTTAGTTCTCCTTCTTTAGGAGGGCCTGTCGTGGAGGGTGTGCAGTGAGAGATTGTTGGGAATTCCCAAATAGACAAGGGAAGTGATGGCTCAGGGGGCAAAGAGAAGCGGCAGTGTGAAATGGTTCAATGCTCAGAAGGGCTTCGGCTTCATCACTCCGGAAGATGGAGGAGAAGATCTGTTTGTGCACCAAACGTGCATAATTTCAGAGGGTTACCGCTGCCTTGCGGAAGGAGACACTGTCCAATTCATGGTGGAGCATGGTGATGATGGCAGGACAAGGGCGGTCGATGTCACCGGCGGAGGACCTGCTCGAGGAGGCCGCGGAGGGTATGGATATGGTGGACGAGGCGCAGGAGGAGTTGCTTATGGTGGCGGAGGCGCAGGAGGAGGCAGTTATGGTGGCGGAGGGGCTTATGGTGGAGGAGGCAGTTACGGTGGCGGAGGCAGTTACGGTGGTGGTGGCGGCGGAGGCAGGGGACGAGGCAGAGGCGCTAGTGCTCGCGGCGGCGGCGGTGGCGGCAGCTGTTATAACTGCGGAGAGGGAGGTCACATGGCGCGTGATTGCCCGAACGGAGGTGGTGGCGGAGGCGGAGGTGGAGGCGGAGGAAGGTCTGGCGGGGCTTGCTACAACTGTGGGGAAGCGGGTCACTTTGCGAGGGACTGTCGCACCAGAAATTGAGAGTGTGGTTTCCGTATAATTAGAATATCTGGTTTATGATTGTGTTGTGTATGTAGTCCGTGCAGGAAGCTTTTGGACTGCCGCTCTCTCATGGTGGTTCTAAATTGTCGCCAACTGCGAATCCTATGTTTTGTGTGGGCCGAAACATAACTTTGGTCGTCTCATATAATATGTTATTCTAACCTTAACAGAATTTTGCGTGAAGAACTTTGCATACAGTTTTAATGGTGCTCTACGATTGTTTATTCATTGTTTGGAGAAGAATTTTCACTTAGTTTTAGGTTTATCCAAGATTTGGAAAAAAAAATCGTTAATCATTAACCTGTCTCTAAGGGATTCATGGGTTTGGAAATGTTAAAAAACAATGATAAAAGATGATCACTTAACATTTCCAATTAACATTTATGGGTTTGTAAATGTTAAAGAAAATATAAAAGATGATCACTTCAGATTTTCACATCCAATCAAAATTCGTGGGCTTTTTAGAATTTTAATCATAATTCACATTTTTTCTTTTATGTTTTGATGTAGTTTTAATTAGAGTTTTCTTTATATGGTAATTGTAATCGTAAAATTTGTATACTCATGTTCATGTCTTGTTTAATAATTGTAATAGTAAAATTTGTACATCTATGTCAATTTTTATTTAATTTTGGATTTAATTTGTGAGAATGTTTTTAAACAATTACATATTAACTCTTTGATCTTTCATCTATCCCTATTAACACATTTTTCACAAATTAAGTTTCATATCATCTCCATTCGCATTTACTTATATATATTTTTCATTATTATGCCTATCAATATACCCATTCCCATACATTCATTCTCAATCTTCATATGTATGCCTATTTGTCTTGGGTCAATTTGTGGCATGCAAGGTTTGCCCCAATGCAAAATTCATTCCTAAGATTCAAATTTTTAATTTTTTTTTTATCAACACCAACATTTTTCACTAAATCTTGCTAGCCAACTTAATATATATTTATATAGTTTAATACTCTATATTAGTATTTAAAGGTATTCAATGTGTATTAACTCATAGCCAAGCATCATCTTAAAATACTAACCATTATAATAAGAATCATTCTAGGAACATTTTGCTTTAAAGCACTAAAAGGAATCTTAATTTGCATCAAATTCATCTAGGACACCTACATGCCTGAGAGTGTTGTCTTCAATATTCATCCATGACTATAAAATAAAAATAAAATTCGATGCAGTCATTGGAGGTCCAATAAAAGGATTATCTAACCATGTAGCTAGAAGCATCCTCAACAAAAAAAACAAGGATATTGTAATGAAAACAAATCTTTATTCATAAAAAATAATTACATCAATTACCTTACATGCTTTCAATGATACATTTGGCCACAACCTTGACTTGCAATACTCTCAAGGAGGATCTTACAATTCCAATGGAGGATTCAATTATGTTGGAAGAAACTTCCTTA
This sequence comes from Sequoia sempervirens, assembly GCA_007258455.2. Classification (NCBI taxonomy): domain Eukaryota; kingdom Viridiplantae; phylum Streptophyta; class Pinopsida; order Cupressales; family Cupressaceae; genus Sequoia; species Sequoia sempervirens. The sequence goes on along the minus strand of VDFB02281492.1, from coordinate 148,381,435 downwards.
GCCTTAGTGGAGTTACCAATGTTTGTCATGAGATACATAGCTAAGACATTGAAGTCTTGGATTTTCTTTCATTTGGATTGGTTCTAAGATGTCTTGATAAAGAAGACCTGAAATTTTTCCTTGATAATGCATTGTTTGACAAATCCTATTGTTGATGTGATACTTGTTATTTTAGAAATAAGATGTGAATCCACTTTTAGATGGGCAAGCAATAGTGGTGGTGATAGTTTCCTTGATGAAAAGAAAAAAAGGATTAGATCAAGATGGAGGAACCAAGACGATAGGATTGTGGCTTGTGGATGGATTCAATAGGGTTGATTGGACCTTGAGATAGTAAGGGACCATGGAAGGGATTAGTTGGGATGTGAGGTCCAAAAACAGTTTTCCCAAATCCTATAGATTTTTCACCTTCAAGGCCAGGGTTTTGTCTTCAAGAAAGTAAACAGGGGCTCGTCAAGAGACTCAAGGTGGTTAAACATTAGCATATAAGAGTAGGTAATCTCTCTTAAGTTCTTTGAGCTTGTTAGAAAATAATGCATAATACCTAGTTCATTTAATACATTTCCTACATAACCTCCTGAAAGAAAAGCATGCATACAAGCTTACAAAATAACCATAATGCAAGATCAAACAGATAAGCCACAAGATAACACAAGATATACCCTAGGAAAACCCTCAAGAGGGAAAAACCCACCCTCCAAAAATATCCATACTCCATCTATTATTCAACAACAAAAAAATGCATGTTCTTACAAAGTTACAATAAATACCTCTAAAACATCGAGCCTCTCCAATGCATCCTCCATGTGTCCAAGCATGAATCCACACATCTCATGTCATGCTTCACGTATGCACTCCTCATAAAGACTCAATAATATTACAACCCACTCACCTAACCAACCTTATCCACTAAACATGTGATTGTTTTTATAGACACAAGCTCACACAAATACAACCAAGTGGTAAGATAAAATCACATGCCATAAAATCATGTGAACAAAAAACCATTAATCCCTCATTTAATATTAGGTATTAATTTTATACATTATTAAATACTTTCCCCAACTATTAAAACATTATTTTATGTCTCCCACACATAAATAATTAGCCCAATGTTATAATACAACTTTATAAGTGACCCCAAATAATTATCTAATGTAGCTAAACACACCTCTTAGGTGCACCAAACTAAATAATTATTTAATTACAACATTATAATATTTTTTTTTTTGCAATGGTGTACAACACCAAATACTAACATTCTCCCACTTGGTCATACATTACATAAGGTTCAATCAATGAAATACATCATCATAGTCATACATGAGACCACATGAATCTCCGACATGCTCTCATGCTCCATCAAGATACCTACAATAAAACCAAAGTGACCATCATCTCAAGAAATAACTCCTCTCATCCTTCATCATGACACCTATGGAATAAAAGGAACAAGCCAAGGTCAAGGTTCACCAATCCAAAGAACACAAGCATCAAATCCAAGTGATTACAAAGTCTCCAAGTTGTTGTCAAAGGTAGAAACTCACATTATCGGAAATAACATCTACTTGACACATGCTAATACACCAACTATCCATACCTCCTAGGTATCAACAACATCCAAAAACACATGCCAATATATGTAACCCATAAACCACAACTACAAGATCCCTATATAAAACATGTCAAGGAAGAACATAAATATCCAAGAACTCACATTACATGGGTAATGTCCAATCTAAAAATAGATCATGGAATATCAAGTCTATTAGTTAACACTCAAACCAAGGTGTGATAAATGATCAAAACAATGTACTACCAAGAACAATCACAATTATCCACACATGCAACACAAATATTCAAGCATACTCTCTCACAATATGTCACCATAACTCTCCCAAATCATATGAACATGAACCTCTAGGAAGTAGTCATGGAACAAAGAGAGAAAAACTATAAATCATAACATGTCCTTCTACCAACACCTCAAAGTTCTAAGATGTGTCAAGTATGATATCCTTAAAACCTAAATGAAAAGCCTCAACATCACCCAAACATTCAATCTCTTAGATCAAACAAAACATATGTATCATGTATAATACCAACATGGATGTAAGCCTCTCCAACCAAGGAAGATCAAACTCAAAATAGCCTATCTTGAATTAGGAAATCAATTGAATAACCATCTCCTAAGACTCTCCATCAATAGGTGATAACATAAATAAACTAATATGCACAAGGAGATAGCTATTCCAAACATCCCTCAAAATAAATTCTTTGGAACCAACTATCCATAGCTCAAGATTCATATCTATGAAAGATAAAGCATAAAACATAACACATCTAAAATCAAGAATGGAAAAATACCTTTCCAATGGAAAACCATCGAGTGACCAAGAGTGGGGAATGAGAATACTTCACCAAGATAACTAGTCATCATGACTCACTCCAAGAAAGGTATCCTCTATAGGTCCATCAAGAACTCGTGTTCATATCTAGGTGAAGGCTCCTTAGTATTCCTACTGAAACCTCCATAGAGTAACCATCTCAAGAATTCTCTAATCCCAAGAGAACTCCAATCTCACCTAAGTCTCTAAGTATCCATGAGCACTTGAAACTGATCAATCCATGCTAAGCTCCAAATATAACACAACACCCTCATGAAGCTCCTAACAAAATGGCCAATGTACTCAAATACCAAGAGAACCAACAAGACCTATGTCAAAGCTCCAACCATATAATCAAGAATCCAAACATGAGATCATGATCTAGCATATCCTCCTAGAAGATAACATGTACCAATACATAAATCCTAGTCTCAAGAGAACTTGTATCACACCTATACTTAAACTAGTATCTATATTAATCCAAGACACAATACCAAACACACTCTAAAATAAGAATCAACATTCCTAATCACATGAAGATAACCATCTCCCAATAATGAACTTGTAAATATGAAAGAACAATTTTACAATAATAAGATCTAATAGCTCCTCCAAAACATCAAAAAACATTGAATAAGATCGTCCATCACCAACAATGAATCCACATTATTACCAACAACTCCTATTGAACTATGATGCCGAGATACACATGACATCATGACATCCATCTCCTAAATGAAGATCACCCATGGTTCACACACACTCAACTACAATCTTAAATACTCTACAAAATAAGTAGAACCGATATATCCAAGCCAAGAAGATACAACTACCATAAAAAAAATTGGGAATTGATCCTACACCACTAAAACACCACTATCAAAATCTCCCACTAAAATTTGTAACCAATTAGATGTAACCAAGATATCATGACATCATAATAAAACCACATGCTACAAGTCCCAATCACTAACTATCCAAGCACTCTATTCATCCATCCTCTCATCTCAAAACAACATACCAATGCATAAATGACCAGAAACAAGAATAAATAACAAAGTATGCATAAACAATGAATCAATCTTGTCTATATAGATAGTCCACATATGATTCATCACACTACAACCAAATGGATGACCAACTCATACAACTACATAACTCATAGATCTCAAATATTGAAGCATGCAAACTCATCATCACATTAGTAACTATAAAATTTAGATATCAAAGAAGATATATTATAGACAACAAGACTCAAAGTCCAAATTAACCATAGATATGATTTTCCAAACATGTCCACAAATGAGTAACCATAGTCAAGGGACCAATAAATCATCTAGGAGATAATAATAATCTCCTAACACCAAACCAAACCACCACCAAACAACCACATACATGATCATGTTGTGTCAATGCATGTGTACTTGCATAACCATGACACCATAGTCATCACCAATATTGTACTTGCACTTAACTTTCACCAAAATGAGACTCTAAGTCTCCACATGTGTCAACCAATGTCCTCAAAATAGAAGATAACCTATGTATCTGTCACCATAAAAGTCCAACTCTGAAAAATTCTTGTAAACATGTCCAAGAAGCACCAAGATGATAATTAGTTGTACTATCATAAATATCACATGAAACACGTACTCCCTCAAGGTTTCACCTCTTGACTCATCCAAATGCTCACACAATTACACCATGAATCTCAAGCACCTACAAGTGATAAAAAAGTACAAACCTCTCTTTGCACCACAAATTGAAAAATATACCTAATCCATTATGTAGTGTATTATACATGCTCTCCAATTCCTATTCAAAATTAAAAACCCAATTTTGTATGCAAAATTTATGACCAAAACCATGTAACGAAGAACATCTAAATCCTAGGCCCCAAAAACTAATAAAAAAAGAAAAATTAAGGAACCAAAACTTTACCACTATGTAGTACTTGAAGAGAACTTTTCATTGACTATTAGAAGTTAAAAATATGACATATTGGGTGAAATTTATGCTTGTTTGAAAAAATACTCTAATTTTTCTTATAGGTGGTTGGTTGGCAACCCTTAGGTAGCCAGTCAGAGGCCCCACTAGTGGTGGTGGTGCGTTGATAGTTCCCAAGCAGTGGAATTGGTGGTGGAATTCAAAATAGGTTTAAACACATTTTAATGTTGGGTGGTTTAAATTTTGTGTCAGTCGAAGAGGCTCGAACTGGGTTCACCATACAACTAGGGGCCCATGATAAGGGGGATAAGCCTTGATGGCCTAAGCTAGGTTCCCTATATGACCAAGGGCCCATGATCAGGGGCTAAGCCTTGACATCCCAAAGCCCATTGGCAACAACCAACTAGAACATCAAGGGTGAGTATAGGGCCTATGGACCCTGCACCTTCTTTTAAAAAAATTCAATAAATTTATTTTTTAAATTTTCACCTCTTTGCAAAAATTATACAATCATACAATAGGGTACGGGGCTAAAAAATTGCTTTTTCTCATAATGGACAAAATAGGAAAAAAATTATATCATTTTTTTGTTTCTTGGTCATCATGAATCCAATGCTGAGGTTTGTTTTGCCTCAAAAGGTCATCTATGAAACTTCCCCTACAAATCCTTCATATGAAAGCTCATTCCAAGAAACCCTGTAGACCCAAATTTTGCAAACCCAAGATATAAAATAAACTCAACAAATCTATAAACCCCAAAAGCCCAAATCTATAAAACAACACTTGTACATGTGTTCCATATCTTTTAATGCCTCATATATTTATTGAATTGTCATGGATTCTCCTTTACACCAAATCTACTCAAACAAGGGTTATAAGAAAATCTAGGAGCTCACACCTCCCACAACCATGAAAGCTTTATACCACTTGTTAGGAAATAGTGCATAATACTCAATTCATTTCCTACATAACCCCATGAGAGAAAACATGCATACAAGCTTACAAAATAGCAATAATGCAAATATCAAATAGAAAATCCACAAGATAACACAAGATATACCTTGGAAAACCCCAAAGAGGGAAAAACCTAACATCTAAAAGCATTCATACTCCATCTATTATTCAAAAAAAAAAAAAATACATGCATTTACAAAGTTATAATGAATACTTCTAAAACATAAAACCTCTCCAATGCATCCTCCATGTGTCCAAGCATGAATCCAAACATCTCATGACGTGCTTCACATATGCACTCCTTAGAAATACTTAATAATATGACAACCCACTCACCTAACCAACCTCAACCACTAAACATGTGTTTTCTTTTATATACAAAATCTCACATTGCAAATACAACCAAGTGGTAAGATAAAACCACATGCCACAAAACCATGTGAACACAAAACCATTGACCCTTTGATTTAATATTGGGTGCTAATTTTACACATTATTAAATACTTTCCTTAAATATTAAATCATTATCCTATATCTCCCACACATAAAATAACTAACTCAATATTACAATACAACTTTACAAGTGGCCCCAAATAGTTATCTAATTTAGCTAAACACGCCTCCTAGGTGTGCCACACTAAATAATTATATAATTAAAATAATATAATATAAAATTTTATGCAATGATGTACAACACCAAGTCCTAACAAAACTCAACTTAAACTAAGGAGGGTATTCATAGAGATATGTGGAATAGGAACTTAAATCAAATAAAATGAATAATTATACAACCCACAATACCCTCACCCAAATGTAAAATTAACCCCAATAATTTTCACTAAGTTTAAGTGGCTATAATGATCTCTCTATATCTAATACAATTACTATACAAATGTATCTTAAGATGTCAATAGTAATACAATTCCTTGAGCTAGTTTCTTTCCAAACTATTTAACATTAGCAAACCATAAACACATTGTATGTGATTCACTGATAATGAAACATTTTATTTAACCTAATATTTATCCCTAATTACAATATTAAATCATAAAAAACAATATATCAATCTACTTCTACTTCCTACACTTCTAATGAATGATTTTGATGATTTTTATGGATGTGGAAGGTTAATATTCCTACTAAACAATGCCTTATTGGATAAAAAAATTATATCCAACCATGAAAAATAAAAGACTATAAATAACAACAAAGGTATAATATAAATAAACACTTCTTAATAATCCTTCTTTGCACTCATTGATATTCTATAATAGGTAAGGCACCATTACATATATACCAAGAATGTGACAGATTTAAATTTTGAAACATTTCCAAAGACTTATGATAACTACACTACAAAATATGGTGGAAGAAAGTTTACAAGAAGAGGGCCTACCACACCTCTACTCCACAAGAAATATTAAATATAACCGACCAACAAAGGTGACAATTATTTACATGCATTTTCTACAATAGCTACCTCTCTACAACTTAGAGAGAAAATCTAATTGTGGAGAAACTATCAAGTATCAAAACCCTAGACTATATTACATCATAACCAACAAAAAAGAAAAAGAATATAAGAATAAAAGACAAAAGAGAAGAAACAACAACATATGTGGGGAAAAACCCTTTCGAGTAAAAATTACCACACTCCAAAGCATTGAACCAATGTATTAATCTACAACAAAGACTTTTCAATACACTTCCAAGATCTAAGCCTTAAAACATGGATATTTACAACATACTTCCTTAGGAACAACAAGAGAGAACATACAACATACTAGAGACCATCAACAACATCTCTCCACCATCAACATTACTTCTAAACCTCATCTTAATACTCCTAATCCTCATATTAATATATCATCATGATATCTTCTCTGCTGACATCAAAACAAGGAATGACATCCAACTATGAACTTCAACAACACCACCATACATTAACGACAACCTAAAAAAAGTATTTTCAATAATGTCAACTAATGCCAAACAACAATCTCACAAACACATGCAACAATCTCACCAAGTGTTGACACTAGTGCTAACAAACTCACCAAGTGTTGACATCAATGACAACCACTACCAACAATTCCCCCCTTTGGAATTGATGGAAACACACACTTGCACATTCTCCCCCTTTGACATCAAGGAAAAAGGGCCAAATATCTTCAATTGAAACAAAAACACATTCTTCCCTTTGACCAATAACCACATATCTTCTTCAAACTCCCCTATTAGCAACAACCAACCAACTACTTACTCCCCCTGAGAGGTAGCACATATCAATTGAGGAGAAAAAGGATATGACATGAATTTATCCCCCTTGATACCTATGCACCATCTATACATCTAGTTAGAAAAAGGAGGGACAATAACCCCTAGCTTCTGTAAAAGATACTAAAAGTATCCTTTGAATCTGATCCTTAGTAGGCACATATTCCAATCTGACTTCTTGATCTACAACCTTCTCCCTTAGAAAGTGATACCAGATAGAAATGTGTTTGTCGCTTGAATGCATCATTAGATTCTTGAAAATATTAATTACACTATTATTACCACAAAATATTGGAATCGGTTCGTTATATACAACCTTTACATCCTTTAAATTTTGCTTCATCCAAAGCACTTCGATACAACAAGATGTTGCAACAATATACTCAACCACTATTATGGATAAGAACACTAAGTCCAACTTCTTACTAAACCAAGATACCAATCTATTTCCTAATAAAAATTCACTTCCGTTGGTGCTTCTCTGGTCATCCACACATCTTGCCCAATCAGCATCAGTATAAGCACTCACAGAAAAATATTATCCTTCTTATACCATAGACCATAATCCAAAGCTCCCTTCAAGTATTTGAATATTCTTTTCACTACTTTCTCATGATTTTTCTTAGGATTAGCCTGATATCTGGTAGAAAAACATACTACATGCATAATATTAGGTATGGAAGCAATCAAGTACAATAAACCTCCAATAATAGACCTATAAAGAGTCTGATCAACCTTAGGAGACTCATCAGTTTTTCTCAAGTGACAACCAGTCACTGTAGGAGTACCTACAAGTTTGGAATTTTCCATGCCAAAAATTTTCAACATCTATTTAACATACTTAGCCTGAGAAATAAAGATACCATCATTTAGCTGCACAATTTGAAGTCCAAGGAAGAAAGACAACTCACCAATCATAGATATCTCAAAATCTTTTTGCATCTCTTCTGCAAACCTCTAACACATATCTCCATCTTCACCAAAGATGATTCCATCAACATATACAACCACAATCAAAATCTTGTCTTCTTGTACCTTAATGTAAATATTACTATCTGTAGTACCTTTCTTAAAACCTTGTTGAAGTAAGTACTTGTCCAACTGAGCATAACAAGCTCTAAGAGCTTGCTTGAGTTCATACAAAGATTTATTGAGTTTGTACACCATATCTAAATATTCCGAGAAATGAAAAACCATCTAGTTTCTCAATATATACTTCTTCCTCTAGATCACCATTCAATAAATCTAATTTGGAAAACATCTGATAGACTTTGAAATTCTTGTGAGTAGCAAAAGTAAGAAACATCCTGATTGCCTCCATTATGACTATCGAAGCAAAATTATCCTCAAAATCAATACCGTCAACTTGTGAATATCCCTTGCATGGAAATCTAGCTTTTTTCCTCACAACTTCACCATCTTCATTCAACTTGTTTTGGAACACCCACTTTGTCCCTATCACATTCTTATCAACTAGTCTAGGAACCAAATCCCATGTCTGATTATTTTCTATCTAATTCAATTCTTCTTCCATTACTTTTATCCAACCATCATCTTTGCAAGCATCAAAAAATTTATTAGGCTCTACCTTTGACAATAAACATAAATTCACTTTCTCACTTTCTTTTGCAAGCCTTCTCCTGGTTAGCATACCTTCCTTCTTGTCTCCAATAATTTGATCTACAAAGTGGTTCTTTTGAACATATTTTGCTGGAGTCTTGGGATCCTTCACTAGTTCTAGTTCTTGTTTCAAATACCATTATTGTTGCACCAAAATATTGACATGTTAATGCTCAATACAACCTTTGGAGTTAATGAATCCATGGGAGGCGGATAAGCCATGTAACGAACCTGAGTGGTGTATTGCACAACACAAGGAGACCAAGGGCACACACCTTGCAACAATCCCCCTAGTGCAAGCGAGGGGTTCAAACCCATGACCCAGGCTCTAATACCAATTGTTCTAAAGATGGTTGTCGTTGCGCTAAAATATTGGCTTGTTAATGCTTGATACAACTGCCAGAATTAATGAATCCATGGGAGGTGGTTAAGCCATGTCAAGAACCCAAGCACTACATTACACAACACAAGGAGACCAAGGGTGCACACCTTGCAATAGTTCCTTCTCTTCTTTCTCTTCTTCTTCTTCTTCAATATAGGGAGGTATATCAGATCCAAAAACCTTTGGTTCTTGTGAGATCTAACAAAAATATTCATTAACCTTAAATTTTTTGCTTTTAATCATATTTCCCAATCACTTGTTGTAGCATCTGTATGCCTTTCTCCTAGTTGAGTAACCAATAAAGATCCCTTCATCACACCTTGAATCAAACTTTACAAGGTCTTCTTCATCTCTTTTGATGTATCATCTATTGCAAAAGATCCCTAAGTATCTAATAGTGGGAGGCCTACCATACCATATCTCATAAGTGGTCTTAGTGTTGTTGACCTTCAACTATACTCTATTAAGCAAATAAACAATAGTGAGCACTGTTTCCTTCCAATACATATCAAGCATATCAACATCCTTTCAACATAGCCCTAGCCATATATTGCACAATTATATTCTTCCTCTCCACTACCCCATTCTACTGAGGGGTCCTAGGAGCAGATAAATGTCTCCTAATACCATTATTTTCACAAAAAAAACAAATTCATTTGAAGTAAATTCACCTCCTCTATCTGATCTTAAGCATTTGATCTTAGCATCCATTTCACTCTCAACTTTTACTTTGAAAATATTAAACTTATCAAAATATTTTGATTATCTCTTAAAAATGTAACCCAAGTCATTCTAGTGTAATCATTTATAAGCAACATGAAATACCTTTCACCTTGTTGACTCCTTGTTCTTGTAGGTATAAATAGGTTAGTGTGAATCAACTCCAATGACATTGTAGCAGAGCACTCCTTGCTCTTGAAACTTGTAATTTTTTTCTTTCCCATTTTACATTCCTTGCATAATATGTTTCTAGGCTTAGTTATCTTAGGCATATCTCTCATTGAATGAGTAGAACTGATCTTCAACATATTGTCAAAGTTGATGTGTCCCATTCTTTTGTGCCATAATCAACACTCATCAGATTGAGCCAATAAGAAGATTCTTCCATTTTCCTCCTTTAAGTGATAGACATTTCCATTTGTCCTTGTACCTTCAGTAACTAGTATTTTGAACCCTACCTTCTTGATCTCAAAACCATTGGCATGAAATGTAATATTGTATCATTTTCTGCACATCTGATTGACACTAAGAAGATTATGATTTGGAACTTTGACACATAGGACATACCCAGTCCTGTTCTTTCCATCAATTGTTATAGCACCCTTCCCAAAACTTTGTGTTGACTCATCAACACCAAACTTAACAACTCCACCATTAACCTTCTTAAGATTGATGAGCCTTCCCTTGTCACAGTCATGTGGTTAGATCAATCATTTTCAATCACCCAAGCATTTTCTTCTTCCTTTGCATGAAAGGAAGTGAACACAACCATAGATCTTTCATTATTTTTGTCAGCCTGCAAAGTACTAGACTTCCTAGATTTTTCAATATCACCCTTTTTTTCTTTCAAAGCCATGAATAAAGTTTCATCATTTGAATTATTATCCTCATCTTCTTGAGGAACAATTGCTTTACTTGGAATATAAACCTCTTTTAAACTTTTCTTTTTTGTTACCATCATATGATTCTTTATAAGGAAATTTAGAGTCAAAATGATGAATTCTTCCACAATTGAAACACTTGAAAGGTTACTTATCTTTGTATCTTCTAGTTCCTTTCTTCAATGTTCTCACAAAGTTTTCTTCTACCTCATCAAAGTCACCATTCTGATCAGACGCTTCATCATCTATATTTTTATTGGTTTTGAATGTTGCTTCCCTTTTTAGAACATCTATGTCAAATTCTCTCATTTCAAAGGTTGTGAGAGAACTAAACATTTCATCTAATGAATATTGATCCAATTCCTTGGATTCTTCAATAGTAGACGTCTTATAACTATAAGATTTAGGGAGAGATCTCAGAATATTCTTCACAATCTCATCTTCTTTTAATTCTCCACCAAAACCTCTGATGCCAGTAACAACTTCATCCACTTAGAGCATATAACTAGCAATATCTTCATCCTTTTTCATCCTCAAGGTCTTAAATCTGCTCTTAAAATTTTTCATCTTGGCTCTCTTTACTTTATTGTCTCCTTAAATTCTACTAAGTTTTCCCTAGACATCCTTAGTAGAACTGGAATTCATCACCTTTAAAAGTTTTGAATTAGTTAACCCACACAAGATAGCATTCTTAGCCTTACAATGTTCTCATACAACTTGATCTTAGCTAGATATGTAGGAGGAGCAATAGGAGCAGTATAATCATCCTTGACAGATTTCCAAACACCAAACCCTAGAGAGTTTAGATGGTCTTCCATCCTCAATTTTTAAAAGGTGTAATTTGTCCCATCAAACCTAAGACCTTTGTAAGCTCCATCATGTACCATCTCAGATATCTCCTCAAGTAGTTAAGCTTCTTCAGAGGAACTTGGATTTCATACCAATTGTTGAACACACCCAAATACTGAGAGGGGGTGAATCAGTATCTTCAAAAAATTAAACCATTTCAAACCATAAACCCTCCAAAAATATACAAATTTAGACACTTATCAAGATTAGTAACACATTCACAGATCACCAACACTTAATCTAATTAGCATCAATGAAAGATAAGGTAATGAACAAACAAACATGCACAAGATAACATCATATTTACGTGGAAAATCCAAGAAGGGAAAAAATTATGGAGAGAAATCTCTCAATATAGAAGCTCACTACTTATAGAATTACAATTTGTTAAGGCTCATTGCCTTAGGATTTGTAGGATAAGGTGCACAACCTGAGGGTAAGATACAAAGCACTTGCAGTTCTGAGGTGCACAACCCCAAGGCAAGATACAAATTACAAGGATCTGATGAGATTCACTATCTCAAAGAAGGATACATGAAAATTTAGGAATTACAACATATGTCAACAATACACTCTATTGAATGAGGTATTAAAGCTCATTTCTATTTTCTTTTCAACAACTCATTTCTTCACTCTATGCTCTCATATCACCATTTTCTTTCTCTACTTGAAACTGAAATGATCTTTCATTTATAACCACCACAAGTTCACAAAACATCAATTAGGTCATCCAAAAAGAAGATAAACAATAATATCAATGAGTCGGCCACAAAAACATAGTGTAGTCCTATCCAAGAGACAGAGGGGACCAAAAATAATCTTATTACATCTTCCAAAGTAATCCCAAACAACTCACACACTGACACACATCAACCAAAGTCGGCAACAAGGAAACATGTAGATGAAATGTGTAGCACAATACTAGTCAGCCCAAATACACAACTCCAATTGAATTTACTCAATGTGGTTGTCAAAAAGATAGGTCAAGACCCAAATACATCTTAACATAACTTCATATGTTGGCACAAACCCCCAAGCACATAGTGCAAGCAAGATAACAAGCCCTGTTGACCAAATACTCATAAATTTTCTAGAAAACCAACTCAACATAATATGTAGCACCAAATAGATCAACCATTAATATGCGGACCATGAAGATATATTCTATGAACATCCAACAACACTTTCAAACACTTCTTTCACACTGTCATGCCACCAACAACCACCACAAACCAAATGGAAGTAAAATAATTCATCCCAGAAGCATAGAATAGATAGGCGTGAGATAGGACATTAGCATAACAACTTGCAGAACACTTCATTACATGAAAAATGAACTGAGACATTGAAAAAACACTAAGAGAACATTCACTAAGCCATAGGAGTAGAGACATCAATGTGAAGAAATGTAGAGCATTTTCAGATCAATCTATACAACCAACAAAACTACCAAAATTTTATAATTACTAGAAACCTCCTCGGCAACACAAGTGACCTAAAAAGATAGGAGTGCAACATCCAAAAAGAAAAAAATAATAAATACCAAACCACAAGATCACATCTCCAACAGTGGAGGAATGTGGAGCATTCTCCCAAACAGTCTTCAACACAACTTCCTAAAACATAAACTTTCACAAACATGCAAAGGCCAAAAATTCCTTGTAGCAACACATACTTCCTCAAGAATGACATGATAGAACATACAACATACTAGAGACCATAAGCAACATCTCTCCACCATCAACATTACTTCTAGACCTCATCTTAATGCTTCTAATCCTCATTTTAATATATCATCATGAAATCTTCTTTGTTGACATCAACACAAGGCATGGCATCCAACTATGAACTTTAGCAACACCACCATACATCAATGACAACCCAAACAGAGTATTGAAATTAATGAAAACTAATGATAAAAAGAAATCTCACAAACACATGCAAAAATATCACCAAGTGTTGACAACCAGTGCCAAAAAACTCACCAAGTGTTGAAATCAATGACAACCAGTGCCAATAATGACCACCCTTAAAAAGTAGAATAATACTTCCTTTGTAGATTGAATTTTGAGCAACTAGAGTAGATTTATTTTATTTTTATAAATTTTCAAAATACCCAATGTGTGCCCTTACTACTTCAAAAAAATTCAAAATCCTTGGAATGTGAATTTTATTTCATGAATTGGTTTTTTGTTCATTATAAGATCAAAATGGTATGTTTTGTTTTTTTAAATGTTAGCAATAAAAAAATGAGAAAATCAAACTTTCATTAATGGAGTCTTGAAGAAATTCTATGGCTTTTTCTTGGCCAAATAAATTATAAATTTCAAAATTTAAAAGTGATTTTGGATGGATTGTAATGTGGGATTTCATGTCCCCTTAATGATCTTCCATTGTTATTTCCTTAAAATCATGTTCATTATTTTGTCATTTTGTGAAAATGAAGCTTTCATGAATGAAGTATTTAAGAAATTATATGGTTTTCCTTGGTAAAATTAATTAGAAAAATTGAAATTTGAATTGAATTTGAATGAAATGGAATGGGACAATTCATGTCTTCTTAATTGTTTTTTTATGTGGATGTTTTATAATCATATTCATTATTTAATGTTTTGTGTGTGCATTGTTTTTGTACCAAGTCCAATCGGTCAAATTGGAGTGTGAAGATCTTAGCATTGATGTCTAGGTTTAGGGAGGAGTGTCTCTACATGTTGTCCCAAGTTTGAACATGACTTTATGGCTACAATAGTTGTAGAGTTGTGAATTAAGTGGAAATTAAGGAAATTATGTAATTAGTCAATGGCATATCTTGAGAGGTTTCATATGCTTGATATGACCAACCAAGGGCATGCCACACCTGGTTGGGTGTTGGATGTCACTTGATTACTCCCTTTTCCTTGTAACGAGCATACATACTTGAATTTGTAAGCCATCTCTTTGTAATTTTTGATGGCACTCCTCGCCTCCCACTACTTCACTTATTCTTGTGGTCATCAGGTGTTATACCCAGCATGTTACTATCTATGGCCATCTTGTGATATTGATTGAGAGATTCTTGTTGTTGTTCATACCTATTTTATATGCACCATGATTGGTATGTGTGTCTAAGTTTTATTCCCATATTTGGTGTGAGTGTGCTTGTGGCCCTTGTGATGATCTCCTCGAATGGTGAGGTGGACCTAAGGGTACCACATGTTGGGTGGCATAGAACCACTATTGGTGATTAGAGGATCCATCTAGAGAGCTCCAAAACCATGATTAAAGTTGGAAAAGGCTTCATATATCATTTATTGTATTGTTTTTATCTTGCAAAAATGTATAATGTAGGACATTTGAGCCCTTTTAAATTGTAATAATCTAATAGAACCTTTTAAGTAGAAGGATTGTAAACTAACTGTAGAGGAGGGGGTACGACCACTCAATGACTCTAGGTCATAGAGAGCTGAGAGTTGAAGGCTTCCCTAATCTACCTCAACCACATAGGTGTTTAGAGAATTGTTTGATTTTTTAAGGATAGAGAATGAAGAGCACTCTCAGTGCTTCTATCACTCTAAT
Organism: Sequoia sempervirens; assembly: GCA_007258455.2. Taxonomy (NCBI): domain Eukaryota; kingdom Viridiplantae; phylum Streptophyta; class Pinopsida; order Cupressales; family Cupressaceae; genus Sequoia; species Sequoia sempervirens. Next base: position 148,365,863 of record VDFB02281492.1, on the reverse strand, counting down.
AACCTGAGAGTTTTAATGGAGCTAAATGAATAGGTTTCTGGAGTCCTATTTGTAACCCTGTTAGCTCTCTGCCAGAGGATAACAACACAAGACAAGGATGACAGCGTGGCGTGCTAGCGTCTCACAAGCGTTTTATCGTCTGTATAGATAGAAAGTGAAAAATTATGAACATGGACCTTTAGAAGCCTACTAACAGTCTAGCTATTGAGGTTTAAAGTGATGACTAAAGAAATAAATAACAAAATAATTGAAATAATGAGAGAGATGATATAAGAATGATAAGAACAAAGATGATAAAGGTTTAACTCATGGAAAGTCCAATTCTCCTGAAAGCTCCACATGAACGAGTACCTACACACAACAAGACAAAAAAATGTTGGGGCTGTTTTGGGGCTTGTCGTAGTCAAACCCCTATTTTGATGTTCCCACATCCATAGATAGCCAGATAGATAGAGAAATAGAAATGTGATAAAGAAAGTATGCTAGAAAGAGAGAATATCAAACACTACAAGAAACACTATGCTACTCAAATCCAACAACAATGTGACAGTGAATGAAAAATACCACCCTCGACCAAAGGCACTCAAGGCCAATGAGAAATGAATGCAAGTCTACAACCGTGGAAAAGTCAACATGGCTGCAATGATGTCGAAGGAAGTCTCGCAAGACACCTAGTTGCAGCTTCTATGGTAGATGTGATGAATGATGTGATGTTGGAATAGTTGATAGTGCAACAAGTAGCTCAAGAGCATGAGAAAATGTGAGAATTATCTTCAAGAATGTGTAGAGTGTGTAGAAGATGAGATGAATGTGAAAGATAGGCATTTGAAGGTGGTTTAGGAGGGAAAGATCCATTCAAATTTTGGTTGAAGGGCACAGGGGTGTTACATTTCATCACCAATGGAGAACGTAATGCCTCTACATATTCCAGAGGCAAGAATCTTATCAGGATGGTAGCCCGTTGCACAGATGTTTGTGCACTGTGTGCATGTACCCAATAGAAACTACCCCACTGACACTATAAATAGGTGCCAAGTGGATGGGGTATGAATGGAGGGAATGTAATTACATGGTCAAGTTTGATTTTTCTAAGGTGAAGGATGTAAAAGGGGAATTTTCAAGGGGGGTGCAAATTCACACCTATACATTTTTCTCCCACTTTAGCAAACATGAGTGCCAATGAGTGTTTAGTGAAGTAGGTCCAAAGAGTTCCAAGAAAATATACCTAAACTGTTGAGGAAGTAGACTACGATCTAGCATGCTTGAAAGTGCAGTGCACACAAATGGCTCCACAAGTACTCTCTCCTGAGGAGGATTGAACAAAGTGCACCAGAGGCTCACAGATCAATGGTGGACAAATCCTGCAGGATGAAAGTGCTTCATAGGTCCTCAAACTTGCAAAGAAGGTGGCCCTAGGTGCTCAGTCCTAAAGGAAGCCAAATGTAGGGGACTTCACAGAGTTGGATTGGAAAGCAGCTTCATAGGTGCACCTGCAAAGCAACATGTTAATCTATAGAAAAAACATGTTAGATATCAAAAAGAAGCCACATAGGCAGACATGCAGACAATCATGCAAATAGTCAAAAATTTGAAGGAAGAGATTTCAAAAGGGTTCCTTGGGAACCCTTTAAAATAAAAGGGGTCCAGTCAAGGGACACTCTATTTGAAAGTGCAACAATATTTTTCGCAAATTAATTCAACATCGAGGAATCCTTTTGAAAGATTTCACTTCATCAAGGAATTCAAAAGGAAGAAATCTCTCTGACAAGGGGGAAGTCAAGACCTCTCATGTAGGAAAAGGTGCTCCTTCCTCAAAGAAAAGTTTCTCAAATTCTTTCTTTACGAACCCATGATGAAGGAAAAGTATTTCGCTAAGGGTCCTTGTTGAGGAATGAATTTTTTGAAAAATAAAGATTTTCAAGAAGGGATTCATTGGCCTCCAAATACACCTTTTAAAAATTGAAGTAGTATGAGAGCCCCCCCTTAGGATGGTGCATGCCGAACACGAAGTCACGTGGCATAATAAGGAGAGAAAATAAAGAATGAAAAAGTGATATTGTGGCCCACAGAACACAATGAGATGTAACTATGGTAATGTTGTTGCACACACAAGGGGCAACACATGAGCACCACAACGTCACGAAGTAAGAAAGAGAGAGAGAGAAAGATGCAAAGAAAGGAAATAAAATAAAATAATGAAAAATAGATAGGGAGATCTAATATTTCAAGGTTAGATCTGCTCATAAATATAGATAGATAAATATAATAATATATAAATGAATTATCATCAACCCCCTGCTATATCAAACCATGTGAAGGCATATGAAGACAAAATGAAAATAAAAAATTGGGTCGACATAGAAGGGAAGCCTAAATTTCCCCAACACTTTACATCATCCCTAATTGTTGAAAATCAATACATGAAAAAGAGAAGAATGGTGTGACAAATAGAGGAAGTTTCATGACATAAAAACAATCTTGTATCCAAGCCCCTATGGGGGTGACAAGGGTCATCCAGGAACATATAAGACAAGCATGGGGAACACAACACACACACACAATCTAATCTACAAATAAAGAAGAGGTGCCTCCTAGTCCTCATCAACCAAGAGGTTGTTGTTCTCCCAATATAGATCACTATAAGGGGAGGGCGAACGAGCCTGCAAGGGCGCAATATCAAGGGGGTACCCTCCTTCAAAAAGAGCTAAGGAAGAAGGGCCCTCTGTTGGGATATGGTGTTGTACATCATTGCATAAAATAATTTATTATAATTTTTTAATTAAATAATTATTTAGTTGTGATGCACCTTGGTGGTGTGGATAATCACACTAGGTAATTATTTGGGGACCACTTGATGTTGTATTGTAATATTGTATTATTATTTAATGTGTGGGAGATATGTGATAATAATTTAATATTGGGGAAATATTAAATATAGTGATGTCTTAGTACCCAATATTAAATAAGGGGCTAGTGGTTTTGTATTCACATGGTTTTGTGGTACATGGTTTCACCTTGCTACTAGTATTTTATGTGAGCTCATGTCTATAAAAGCAAACCCATGTGTAGTGGTTTAGATTAGCTGAGTGGTTTGACTATCATTATTGAGTCTTCTTGAGGAGTACATTTGTGAAGCATGGCATGGGATGTGTGGATTCATGCTTGGACACATGGAGATGCATTGGAGGACTTATGCTTCAGAAGTGTCTCATGTCTATAAAAGCAAACCCATGTGTAGTGGTTTAGGTTAGCTGAGTGGTTTGACTATCATTATTGAGTCTTCTTGAGGAGTACATTTGTGAAGCATGGCATGGGATGCGTGGATTCATGCTTGGACACATGGAGATGCATTGGAGGACTTATGCTTCAGAGGTGTTCATTGTAACTCTTGCATTTTCTTTATGGCTGATTAATATGATGGAGTATGGATGCTTTTGGAGGATCAGTTTTTCCCTCTTGAGGGTTTTCCCAGGGTATATCTTGTGTCATCTTTGATGGGTATGTCGTCTATTCTCTTGCATGTGGATTTTGAGCACTTGTTTGCATTGTTATCTCTTTTGGGTTATGTGGAAATAATCATATAATGGCTAGAAGTTTCCTTACAAGTGGTATAAGAGCTTTCATGGTTGAAGATTTTTTATTATAACCCTAGGTTGAGAAAATATTGCTTGAAGTTTGAATCTATGCAATGCATGAGAGAATGAAAGAAATGACAATATATAAGGGTTTTGCAGGTTTTTTATTGCATATCTAAGGGTTTTGGGTTTGTTGTTATGATGGGTTGTTTGCAGATTTGGGGTGTGAAAATTTTTGGCTAAAAAGGGTTTCTTGGTTGTGCATTCAAATGGGGGTTTTGTAGGGAAAATTTTATAGATGACCTCCCAAGACAAAATGGACCTCATGGTTGGATTCAGGTTGGTCAAGAGACAAATTTTGATATATAATTCGACCTATTTTGGAGAAGTTAAAAAAAATTGTAATTTTTTTGTCAAACCCCCTTTTGTTGACTGTACAGTCAACATTATTTTATTCAGAAAATTAAAAATCGAAAAATAAAAATCTTGTCGCATATAAAATCACCCTGCAAAATAAAATAAAATAAAAATATATTAGAAATGCCGATATAAAGATTTTATTTGAATTTTTTTTTTTTTAAATATATATATATATTGGGGAGGGGGGGGAGGGGTGTAGACCCCCCCACTTGGTTGACCGCCGTACCCGCAAACAAGGCCGATGGCACCTATCGGTAGATACTGTCTAGTGGCTAGCCATCGACGCAGTACCGACCGACAGAGTACCACTAGCAACTTGCCAAGCAAGCCCTGCCAAGCCCCTTAATGGGGATTAAAAAAAATAAAAAAATAATTCATTGCCTTTTCTAAATAAATTCCACTGTGAATATTTATTAAAAGGGCCCAATAGAATTTTCAATGCAAAAACGTTTAAATGGAATTTTGGGTCCACCACCCAGTGAGCAGCGCCGCCCAACCAACAAGGGTGGCTAAATTTTTTTTGCCTCGTGCTCAAACTATGTTTTTGCTTTTGGGGGCCATATCTTTTGCCTAGGTGCTTTGTTTTTTGACTTCTTGGACTTGTTGAAAAGCTAACTCAGTGCTCTACATTGTGGTGCAAGATATTTTTAGATATTTTATAGTTTTGATAGTGTTTTTCTAGTTGGAATTTAGATGTTTGTTTTGATCTTCAAGAGGTCATATCAGGTGCATACAAAGTTGGATTTTGGACTTTGAATAGTCAAAGGAAAGCTTGTTCAGAGCACTACATAGTGGATCAGGTTTGGAGTTTTTTAGACATGATTTATTTTCTGATATTCTATCTTGATTTTTTTATGGGATATTTCAACTATGGTGATACTATGAGCTTATGGATTGTAGGATCTAGGATATTTGATGTTGAATTCATTGTATGCTCAGTTGCACATCTCAGATTATTCTCTTTTGACATGGATATCAGTATTTGGTTGGATTTTTATGCTTCATTGTTGCATCTATAAGTTGTGTAGCATTGTAGGTAGTCTATACTTACTTTTTGCACCTATGACTTGAACATGGGTTGTCTATGCCCATAGATATTTCAATGTTGATGCATTTTAGTTTTTGGTGGCTTGGTTTAGTCACTTGGTTTTCTAGTTTTGATGTCATGTTGGGGAGGTGACATGGTATTACCAAGTACAGTGTAAAGCATGAAAAGCCCACATACTAAAAATAGTATTCCATAAAGCAAAGCTTATTCCAAATAAGGAATGTGAAGAATACATTAAACAAAATATCTATAATTGCACAATAGAAAGTTACAATAATAAACTACAAATCTCATACACTAATAGGGTGTTACATTACATTTGTTTCAATGTTACAAGAATAAATTTTTCATCAATACAACAATTACATCCATGAAGATAGATTTACATTTATAGATTGGCTAAGCAAGCCATACACGAATTTTACAAAGAAGTATATCTATAATATATCATATAATATAAGAATCTTTGTCCTCAATTGCCATGACTCTAAAGGTCTTCCGCAAGCCGAGGCCAAGAGTGAGGTTAAGGCACTTTTTTTCCCAACCACGAAGTACTGAACTTCCCCAGGTTTCTTCCTAACACAAAGAAAGCACTGACCTTGCATGAGGAGCCTAGCAACCTGGAACGGTATAAGCAGGAGGGAATCTCTCGATGCGTGACTGATTCCTATATGCATTCCTAGACTAGAAAAACATAATACTTGCATATAGGATGTGGCAAAGACATATATAACATATAATCTAGGCATTTCAAAACCATCTATTTCACTGGTACAGTAGCTTGGCCAAGCAATAAATAAACAAAATGGTGATTTAGAAAAATTAAATTACCATCTCTCCTAATAATTCATTTTGAGTAAACAATCTCCAATTTAAATTGTTCTATCTAAAAATGCAGATTTATATTTATATGTTCAAAATGAGCACTTTCTAAAATAGATATAAATTCATTTCAGTATCCTTGACAAATTAAATCTTGCTTATATATATATAAATATACATTTATATATATATATATAAGTATATATACATATATATTTATGTAATTATATTACATTTACAGAAATTCCATTTATAAACAAAAGTAAATAACTAATTTAAATGAAGAACTTGTACAGTTGCATATACTGTGAAATAAATAGTGGCATATATATGTATGTATATATATGTATGTATGTATGCATGTATATACATATGTATATATATATATATTATATATTTTAGAAGATCAAATAATTCCATATGAAAATAGATGTCCAGCGTAGGGTTTGCATGTCTTAACAAACATAATCAAAATTAAAAATTAAATTTTATACATATAGTGACTGTAAGGGTGAGGTAGATGGCTCCTTTAGGGAATCACTACCTGTGGAAGGGTTGTTGCCTTCCACAATGCAACTTCCCTTTGGTAGTCATGGCTGCATGTAAAGTCCCTTAAAATATTTCATTTATAAAGACTTTCAATCTATGATAACAACAATTTCTCCGTATATCATTTAAATTGATTCCGTTTTCTATATATAATGTTTTATATTCTTTTCAAATATATATATAATAATATTATATATGTATATATTATATCGTACAATATAGTATATGTAGATATATAATGTTATTATTTTCATTGCCGATAAAACAACAATTCAAGAATGAAAGTTTGCAGGATGTAAATATAAAATATGAATATATTCAATGCTATTGACATTTAGAACAAAATATGTTTATATATATAGATATATATATTTATGTTTATATATTTATATTATGAAAGAAATATAAGCATGTAGTTCTAATACAACCATGAAGTTGAATTTCTCATACAGATAAATGATTCAAACATCAAATGGATAATTACAATTGATTTATTCAATTGGGTATCAACTATGGAGTTTAATATTTCACACAAAACAAATAGAAATAGATCCATTTATTCACATAAAATAAAATTAAATACAATGGAAAATGAATAAAAACCTGGTAAAACGCTATCCCATTTGGCCCACTTCTTGTTCTCCTCTCTTTTCCACTATTCTTCTTCTACTTTTCCCAATTTCCCTAACTCTACTATTTATGTTTTTGGTTTTCGTTTTGCAGATTGAAATTTGAGAAAAATGAATCTAGTGTTCTGAATGAATCTTTTGTTGTTGAGAGAATAAGAGTTTATTCTCTTTTTATTATTTCCCTTCTTTTTTCCATCTTTATTTTGCTTTGTTTTTTGTTTTGTTTTTCAAAATTTAAGTTCTTTTCTTCTATTTTTCTATTTTTCTAATGTTTTCTTCCTCATTGTTTTGTTTTAAAAAATCTTTCCTTCTTTTCTATGATTTGTTTCAAATTTATCCAATAAAACTAATTTTTAATAGCAAACACGATTTATTAGCCATGCATCACAATTATCCCCAAAACAATAAATAATAATAATAATTTAATCTTCAAATAAAATCAAGAAGTAAAATAAATGAAAAATTATTTCTATGTGCATTCAATTTTTATCACCAATTAATTAAATAACTAACTATAAAGTAAGAAACAATAGAAAATGATTAATTAAGATGAAATTCCAATGCAACTATATGTTTACTAAGTGTTTATGTGTGTAAGAGAGACCATTCCATCTTAACCTTGCCAGGTAGCTAACCTTCTCTACCTTAACCACACCCTTGGTCTTTGACAACATGCAACTCATGAAAACTCGGGCACCCATTAATAGATTAGTGTCCAAAAATAAATTGAAGCAATATAATTTATTATTCTAAAATAACATTTTCTATATTGTATCATTTCAAAATAAAATAATATTCATTGCATTTCATATTTTTCAAAATAGAATAATAATTTACTTATTTCATCTTTCAAAATATCATAATATTTATTCTACCACACACAATTATCCATATATCAGTTCCACATAAATTAAATCCAAGTAGCATCAAAGTTTGTGACGTGACATACAATCATGTTATGAGACCTATGTAGTTGACTATGTTATACAGATGTGTGAGACATGATTGGGTTGAGTTGTTGGTACATTTGATGGTGATCATGGTGTCATGGATGTTTCTTTTGCTTTAAAGAATTTGGCATGTCATGATGGTTTATGTAGGTGCATTGTTGGTGGTGTTGGATTGAATCTTGATTCAGGTTGTGGTGATGTATCTTCTTGGTATGAGGATCATGGCTTTACTTTGCCTTCTTTGTTGAGGAGCTCATGTTGCATTTAATTTCTTTGATTTTGTGAGGGATTTTGATTGATCTTTATTGATGAGATTTTTATCACGATGCCATGATAACTTGTTACATTCATTGGTTATACACTTTCAGTGGGAGCTTTTGACAGTGATGGATTAACGATGATGGATATGTTTATGATGGTTTGGTGGTTGTATGTTTCTTCTTGGATTGGAGATCTTGGTTACACTTGTATGTTATTGATATTGCAGTTGAGTGTGTGCTGACCTTGATGATCTTCATGGAGAGGATGGTAGTCATGATGCCATGTGTAGCTTGTACCATGGTTCAATGGGATTTTTTGGCAGTGACGTGGATGCATCATTGGTATGGTTATCTTCATGTGATTGGAGATATGTTTTCTTGGTTTAGAGTGTTTTGCTATTATGTCATGGTTTACTCTTGATGCTAGCTTAGAGTTGTGGCATGGTACATGTTCTCTTGAGATCAGGATGTATATATGTTTTGGTGCATGTGATCTCCTAGGAGGAGACAATTAGATCATGGATGTCATGTTTATGTTCTTGAATCATGATTGGAGCTTTAACATTGATCGTGTGTGGTTCTCTTGGTATTGGGTACATTGATTATTTGCTTGATTACTTCATGATGGTGCTATGTTGCATTTGGAGTTTGGCATGGATTGATTGGTTATAGGTACTCATGGATACTTGGAGACTTAGGTGATGGTTGGAGCTCTCTTGTGATTAGAGACATTTGCTTGAGACGGTTACTCTTTGGAGGTTTCAGCAGGAAGACTGAGGAGCTTTCACCTGGATATGGAAGTGAGTTCATTATGGACTGATAGAGGAGATTGTTCATGGAGTGAGTCATGATGACTTGGTTATCCTAGAGGAGCATTCACATTCCCCACTCTTAGTCTACTCGGTACCTTATTATTTGAGAGGTATTTTCCCATTATATCTTTCAGATGTGTTATGTTTTGTGCTTTGATTTCTCATGGGATTGAGTTGTTTCATGGTGATTGATTATGGATACTCATTTGAGAATTGGTTTAGCATGAGTTTATATGCTTTATCTTTCATAGATATGGATCTTGAACTATGGATATTTAGTTCCATAGGATTAATTTGAGGGATTTTATGGCATGGTTATCTCCTTGTGCATTTGAGTTTATGATATCATTCATTGATGAGGATTATTAGGAGATGGTTTATGGGTTTATTTCTATATTTAGGGATGGTTACCTTTAGTTTGATCTTCTTGATTAGAGAGGCTTACATCCGTGTTGGCATTGTTACATGATTTATATGTGGTACTTGGTCTATGAGATTGAGTGTTATGGATGTTGTTGAGGCTTTTCATTTGGGGTTGTTAGGAGATCATACTTGACATAGCGTAGAACTTTTGAGGTGTTAGTAGAAGGAAATTATGGTTTACAGGTTTTCTCTCTTCATGGTTCCTTCCTGGATGTTCATGTTTTGTGGAGGATGGCGGCAACATGTTGTGAGAGATTATGCAGCTATTTGGGTTGTATGTGTGGATCATTGTTATTGTTCTTGGTACTTCATGCTTTGATTTACTTATCACACCTTGATATAGTGTTGATTGGTAGACTTGATATACTTTTACATTACCTATGTAGTGGGAGTTCTTGGATATGTATGTTTTTCATTGACAGGTTTGATATAGGGAGCTTGGTTACAATTTACAGGTTGCATATGTTCTTGGCATGAGTTTGTTGATGTATTGATACCTTAGAGGTGGCACATTGGAGGATGAGAGGAGTTCTTGCTTGAGATGGTGGTCACTTTTTTCTTGTTGCAAATATCTTGATGGAGCACGATAGCATGTTGGATATTCATGTGATTTCATGTATGGCTATGGTGATGTATTTCATGTATTGATCCCTTATGCAATGTATAAAAAAAGTGGGAGAATGTTGGGATATGGTGTTGTACACCATTGCATAAAATGATTTTGTAATTAAATAATTATTTAGTGGTGGTGCACCTTGGTGGTGTGGATAATCACACTAGGTAATTATTTGGGGACCACTTGGTGTTGTATTGTAACATTGTATTATTATTTAATGTGTGGGAGATATGTGATAATAATTTAATATTGGGAAAATATTAAATAAAGTGATGTCTTAGTACCCAATATTAAATAAAGGGGTTGGTGGTTTTGTATTCACATGGTTTTGTGGTACATGGTTTCACCTTACCACTAGTTGTATTTTGTGTGAGCTCGTGTCTATAAAAGAAAACACATGTGTAGTGGTTTAGGTTGGTTGTATGGTTTGGCTATCATTATTGAGTCTTCTTAAAGAGTGCATTTGTGAAGCATGGCATGGGATGTGTGGATTCATGCCTGGACACATGGAGATGCATTGGAGGACTTGATTCTTTAGAGGTGTTCATTGTAACTCTTATATTTGCTTTATGGTTGATTAATATGATGGAGTATGGATGCTTTTGGAGGCTAGGTTTTTCCCTCTTGACAGTTTTCCCAGGGTATATCTTGTGCAATTTTTTATGGGTATGTCGTATATTCTCTTGCATGTGGATTTTGAGCACTTGTTTGCATTTTTATCTCTTTTGGGTTATGTGGAAATTGTCATATAATGGTTGTAAGTTTCCTTACACCCTCAAGGTCTTCTCCACTCAGTTCCTGTGAGGTGAACGTCAGCGATCTAGTGAAATTTTTTGATAAGGATGGGACATCGTCTATAGAGTTGAACATGCACTTTACAAGAGTGCCATGAGTTAACTCAATAGGCAATGAAGGTGGCACCCAAGATCCACTACTAGGATCACTGAAAGATTTGGGAGCAGTGACAAATTTCGGGGACGTCAGGGCTTCCTCTGTCACTAGGATGGTACAAGCCAATGCAAAACCACCCTCTGAAGAAGGAAAACCCTTCTTCCGACCCCCATTGCAAGTGGGGTCATCCTCCATCTTTCACTTCATCAAAGGATGTGAAATTCCCACAGATGAAGTAGAGGGTGTGGAGGAAGAGGAGAAAAATGCAGCGGACACCACCAAGGTATTTAGAATGTCCACAAGGTTTTGAAAATGGTGGGATGTTCGTAAGGGACATCAGAAGGGGAGGCTCAACCAAAGGAGCAATGAATTCTTGCACCCTCTTTAGGTGAGAATCGTTCATGCTCATAGGGGGAGACAAAAGCAGGACTGAGGCTGAGGGAACTAAAGTAGAGAGGATGGAAGAGGAGGACACAATAGAAGATTCTGAAGTAGGAGCTGCTAGATCCTCTTCCTTCTTCTATAAGGTAGCATGATCAACATCCAAATCCTTCCTTCAATGCTTGTGCTCACATGCAAGGTGGTTTCTATGACTCCAGGACCTAGAGGCCACAACATGAGAAGGGACGAAAGACTCCTTTCCAACCATCAAAGTATCCATCACAACCATTTTTGATGGAGGGAGGGAATCCTAGATGAGAACATGAGGGAGGGATGGAAAGGATGATTGAACAATAGTGGGGGGAGTAGGCTCGAGCGTCTCAACAATGATCATCTTCCCATTCACTACCTTATAGGTAGGAGTAGTAGGAGTCCACAGAGGCTGAGACATAGAGGATGCTCCATAGGGACCCTTCCCCTTACCATACAGGATGGGCTGAGGCACCATAGGTAAGAAATGATGTTCAAACGCTTGACACTTGGGCTTTCGCCAAGTGGGCACCATCAGACTCCCTAGCAAGTGCATAGGAGCATAAGTTGATGGCATTGCAGCAGGGCAAGAGGAAGCAACAGGTGGTACAACAAAAGAAGAAGAGGAAGAGCCCTAGGCACGAGCAAGCTTTCCCTTCCCCTTTTGAGAGGAAGAGGCAGCTTGCTACTGCACTATAGGGTGAGTCAATTTCGATTGTCCCTTGCCCCTGGTTTTGTACTTAACATAATTTTGATAAAGTAGGTCAGTTCTAGGAGGAAGCGAACCAACCAGAGCAGGCCATAAATGATCTAAGGAATAACCCCCACAAAATACCAATGGTTGATATCCAGTGTCATGCATGACGTGCACAACACCTTCATGAGAGAACTTCATACATTTGTGAATAATGGAGGTGATTCCATTCATGGAATCCAGCCAAGCAATGCCCAACTTCACCCTGAACAAATCAGACTCTGGAATGACATCGAAATTAGTATCCACAACCCTAGGTCCTACTAGGACGGAAAGAGATAGAACCATATGGAGCAAGAGAGAGATCATAATGCGTACATATAGTAGTTTTCATCTTCTCATATTCCTCCCTTTGTAAATAATTTAACCAAAAAGTCTCCTCCATAATAACATTCATGTAGATTACGGGGTCGACTAAGACTCCTTTCACAATGTTTCCATTGAGGTGAGTAGGAATACACAGAGGAGAGAATTTTTTATTCATGGGTAAGTCCTATGAGGTGAAAGTCACATTTGGCAAGCTAGTCGCAGGCTACAGGGAAGGAATAGGAGTAAACAAGACCATATTTGTATATACCGAGGCCTTAGGAGAAGCATTAGAAGGATCAACAATTAAGTTCATAGAGTGAGACAAAAATGGGTCTGTATAAATCTGCAACTCACTATTTTCCTTCGCCACTGACTTGTTAGTATTTTATTTCTTACCATTGATCCAAATGGTATCGCCGTCAATGCGGTCCTGTATCTCATGACACAGTCACATGCAATGTTTGGTATCATGTCTGTGGAAATGATGGTACTGGCATAACACATTTCTATTGTACCAATCAAGATAAGGCTCTTTAAAGGCTGAGGATTTTCTAATGTTATAATCTTATCTTTCAAAAAATTCTACAGGATAGAAGAATAAGACTCATAATTTCATAAATTGTTTGTTGTGCTTGAGGCCTCGATCATTAGTTGTGGCAACTACATTCACAACAAAATTTCCTTTCCCTAAAATTGACACTATAGATCTTCCTTCAGAACGAGAGTGTGAGGAGGATCCCCCGAACTGAACAATCATTTGTTGATACTCCCATAGTGCAACATGCATAGATGTGCAAAAGAAGGATATTTCATCAAGGTGAATTTCTCTTGCCAAGATTGCTGCAGGTTTCTTATGAATACCTTTTGCGTGTTCAAGTTGGGCAGCAGGTATGAAATTTGTGAAAAGAGTGCTTGGTATTGCACAATGAAATCAATAATCTTCTCGTGCTCTCCCTTCTTACATCAGATGAGATTCGAGAAAGTCATCTTTGGATCAATGTTAGCCTAGAATTGCCAAAGAAACTAATTAACCAGTTGATTGAATGAAAATACAGAATTGTTAAGAAAGGAATAGTACCACTCCAGTGTTGTATCCTTGAGAGATCAAGGAAAGAGTTTTTCCATCAAAGCATTGTGGTGAAATAAATCCGTACACATTGTGTTAAAAGCAGATACATGTGTTTGAGGATCCCCTTTACCACCATATTTTTTGAACTTAGGAATCTTCTTTCCCTCAGGGAAAGGAGTGTTTAAGATTGCTACAGATAGGGGGCTGTGTCGGAAGAAAGGCTAGAAGATGGGTTGAGTAGAAGCCTAGGATAGGCTTGCTAACTAGTTTTGCATCTGACCCATGTTTTGAAGCATAATGTTCAAAATAGGGCCATTAGATGATGTAGGACTTGTAGATCCACTGCCAAGGCTGCCAACATTCCCACCTTTAGAACTACCTCCAAAACCGCCTCCCAAGCCCCCATCAGAGCTTCCACCATGACCACCACTGTGGCCCCCCACCGGAGCCACCATCGTGACCACCACCAAAGCCTCCATTATGACCACTACCAACACCATCACCAATGTTGCCACTGCTACCAAAACCACCACCATGCATTCCACCGGAGCCCCCACCACTAGGGGCACCAAGAGGAGTGAATCTTAAACTAAGGGGTATTCTACTCGCATTGATTTTGTGGGAAATTTGAGGAGAAAAGGAAACATTGATCGAAGGGCCCATTTCAGCCATGCATACAAATGTTGTAGGCATCGAGGCACTTATTTGTCTCTCATAGGAATTGAGCATCATCCATCGGGTAGTACCCAATCTAGTGTTATATGAGGGGATGTATGCTTCAGTTAGATTGGTGAGGCCACAAGAATTCTATGCCCGTTCTATATTTTCCTAACATATATCTCACCTCATTAACAAGCCTAGCAACTCTTGTCATATTTGGTACTTTCTCTGAATGATTTCCGAGATCTAAAAATCTCCTATCTAATTCCAAAAGGTGTTATCTAATGCTATAGGGGATGTCGGAGGAGTGGGTACACAAGTGGTTTCATCAACAAAACCCATATTGTCTATTGAAATCTCCTCTTGAGAAAAGTGACCAGGAGTAAAGTCTGTGGTAAAGCCAGAAATGACCTTCATCTTTTCCATTTGTAAGTGTTGCAAACTTCTTCTGACAATGTAACTGGAGGTCATAGACTAGGTTGTGATTCTCATAAAACCCCACAACACCCAAGTCTATAATGGTTGTTGAGTGCAAGGGAAAGAGTCTCAACATAAAGAAATGGATAAACGTTGTTCACGTCAAGTTCACCAAAACGTAGATGAGGGGGACCAACCACTCAATGACTCTAGGTCATAGAAAGCCAAGAGTTGAAGGCTGCCCTAATCAACCTCAATCACACAAGTGTTTAGGGAATTGTTTGATATTTAAGGATAGAGAATGAAGAGCACTCTCAGTGCTTTTTTCACTCTACTAACCCAAGAGTTTTAATGGGGCTTAAAAAATAGGTATCTAGAGTCCTATTTGTAACCATGCCAACTCTCTACTAGAGGACAATGTGAGATAGGGATGACAACATGACGCACTGGTGTCTCATAGGCGCACTGTCGTCTGTACAAACATAGAATGACGCACTAGTGTCTCATTGCCAATGGAGAACGTAATGCCCCTATAGATTCCAAAGGTAGGAATCCTATTAGGATGACAGTGCGTCGTGTAGATGTCCATGTGCCACACACACATCCCCAACAAAAATTCCCCCATTGACACTATAAACAGATGCCAAGTGGATGGGGTACAAATGGAGGGCATGGAATTACATGGTCGGGTTTGATTTTTCTAAGGTGAAGGATGTAAAAGGGGAATTTGCAAGGGGGTGCAAATTCACACCTATACACTAACCACATAAGTTGCATTAGTGTTATATTTACATTTATCGTGTATCCACATAGTGTTGAGCATGCACATTATCTTATATGTTATTTATATATTTTGCAATGTTGGTTAAAATGAACTAGAGCATATTTCAATTTGGGTTTAAAATGAACACTTTTCTTAGAAAATGTCTATCTTGATAATCTTGAAAGCTTTATTTCCCCTTTGGTGTTTCTTGTGTGTTTAGGTGGGAGAAACTACCTCATTGTGGGGTTATTTTAGGTTCTCCTTTTGGCCTTGGCCTAAATGGGATGGGTAGGAATCCATCCCCTTCATTCACAATATCAATGGTCACATTGTGGAGTCCTTTATTGACTCCTCAACTCTTGGAAGTTATCTTCTTCATGGGATAATGTGTTTGGAGATTGGGTGTTGGTATTCACCTTAGTCCTATTTATTTTTTATGATTTTGGAGTCTAGTTTGTGTTGTGTCTCTTTCCTTGTGTGACTTAAGTGTTGTGCTTGGCATGGTGGTCCAAATGGGGGATTTGATTGGCTGAATAGATAGGATGCCAATGTAGGCATAGGACACCAACATAGGGAAAGGACTACAACACATTCTTTAGACTCAAACACTAGTTTAGCTATCCATTCCAATCCAAGACTCCAACATAGATAGAGGACATTAGTGATCTTATTCTAGTGTCCTCCAGGTGTGTTGTAGTCCTTTGGCACAATGGTGTCTCCTATTTCATTAGACAATGAGTTATTTCGACCATTTATCTCAAAGAAACATTGTTTATGAAAGTTGATCCCCTTAGCCTAATGAATCTCCCCATGTTGTCACATTTTCAAAAAGTGTCTTATATTGTGGGTTATGATACCTTTTACATAAGGAAGTGTGTCAGTGCTTGAAATGACCATTGTTTCTTCAATTTGGTGGGAGGTTTGTGTCTCCTAGGGTTGTATTATCTTGTAGGGGTCTAACTCCTATGTTGAAGGCTCCTTGTTATGTTTTATCCTTCTTGAGAGTTGGTTTGTGTATTTTGTGTTGGAATCCTAGCACAATCATCCTCATCTAGTCAAGATGTGGTATCTCTCAATAGTTTTATCATTGTGTAGGTTTCTTTTGGAATTGTGAGTGGTTGTGAATGTATATTGGTGGGGATTTGAGGTTGAGGATTCCCTCAGTCCATCCTTGTGTTGTGTTTATGAGATAGTGTGATTGTGGGTTAGTACCCAATTGTCATATGGGCGTTGTTTCACTAATGTCATTCATAGAAGGATTTGTAATAACAAATTCCACAATAATATTCGTACATCCTTCCAATATAGTCAATGAAGGGCCGACGATAATAGATTCTAATTCTACCTTATTAACTTTATGGCCTAACAAGAGAGATCCTCCTTTGATGAAAATACCAAATGAGTCACATGACACATAACCCATCTTGTATGGGCCCAAGTTTCCTTGAGATGCCCTGTCAAAGTTTAATCTTCAAAATAGTTTTCTATTTCTCAAGCCTACCACCATTCACCTTCACAACTAACCCATTAACAAGATATGCATTGAGTTTATTAGCATTTATCATATTTAATTAGAGGCAATAAAGTGTCACCTCTACCTCATCAAATTTTAATTGATATGATTAGGCCTCACTTCATTGAGCTAAATTTTACCTTCATTGAAGTTAACTCATAACCTCATGGACCTATGTCATTATGACTCCATCCAAGAGGATACACACACATGTATATATGTATATGTGTATATACATATATGTATATATATGTATGTATGTATATGTATAGATATATGTATATATATTTGTATATGCATATATGTGTGTATCTATATGTATGCATGCATATTTATGTGTATGTGTATGTATATTTATGTGTATGTGTGTTGTGTGTGTATATATATATATTCAGTCGATTATTTTAACATAATATTTAAATATAATTAATTTCTAAACATACTAGTTTTTCTTGTAAATTTACCACCTCTATTATCCTAAAATATCATTTTCTTATTTTATTTTATTTTATCAAAAAAAAAGTTGTAAAGTGTGAAGTTTAGATGTTATTGTTGATCAAAGAAGCATATAAAAGCACATAAATATTTGGACTAAGAAAAAATACCCAAATGCACAAGCACACCCAAATATGGATTCTTGCACAAAAGCCAAAAGTTGGTATGGTCAAAGTTGTCAAACTATTTGGTAAGCATTCCTTGGATTTTTGGGCTTCAAAACACAATGGCATATTTTGTTTTTCCCTTAGAGGCTTCCTACACAAAAAATTAGGGTACAATAGGAGGGTCAAAATAATAATTTAGAGGTTCAAAATTGAGGGGCAACCACCATGGAGGACGTTTCATGCCAGGCCTAGGGGAAAATATTGGTTGGAATGGACATTTTAGGACTCTTCAAATGAATATCGAGGTATGATTTTGGAAAATATTACAAAACTAGTATGTCCTAGATAATCCTTGGAAGGTGTTCTTTTCAAATGCCCTATTTTTGCCTCTTTTGAAAATATATATGGGTACATTTAAATTGACTCTCGCTAGAGTACTAGAGTGAAAAATGTATTGTTGGGAAGTTAACAAAATAGATGAAGTAACCTTAAACAAAACACAAACTATTTTTATGCAAGTTTTGGTTAAACATGATACGGATCTTCATCTACACAGATCAAGTTGGGCATAAACAAATATTGGCTATTTAGAAAGTTGTGACAATTCTATTACAATGAACTAAATGTTGTAGGGAAAATGGAGAAAATGGTTATGTTTGGTTGTGGATTATGAAGGGGGTTTGGGTGGTTTGAGTGTCACATCCCGTTTAATTATCTTAGCTTAATTACTTAATTATTATATTAATTGTTTAATAAAAAGTGATTAAGAAAAACAATTTGGTTATGTATTATTTGAAGGGTAATTAAGAATGATTATAATGATGATAACTAATTGTGTATTCTATTTCATAAGTGCATCATGAATTGTTAACATTTTTTCATATTGGAGAGAGAGTATCATCACAAAAAAGGTTTTAGTTGGTGGAGGTAAGTTGTCATGATGGAATCAACACTCACTCACCTAGACTCATGTATTTAGATTGCATATGTGTGAATACGATTAGGGATTTTGGGTTACCTTATTGGATAATTATATTATTTTATGAATGATGCATAAATATATCTACATGGGAACAAAAT
Organism: Sequoia sempervirens; assembly: GCA_007258455.2. Classification (NCBI taxonomy): domain Eukaryota; kingdom Viridiplantae; phylum Streptophyta; class Pinopsida; order Cupressales; family Cupressaceae; genus Sequoia; species Sequoia sempervirens. The sequence goes on along the minus strand of VDFB02281492.1, from coordinate 148,347,290 downwards.
ATCTTTATATAAATATAGATAAATTAAATAATATTCAGAGAGCTTGTCTTAATGAGGGTCATGAACCCAACTTAGCACAAGAGTGTGTTACTTATTGATACATAGTTGTATTTAGATTGTCTATCAAAACAAGACCCAAACTAAGAGAAAATTGATATGAGAAATGCAATTAAGATCTTCATTTTATTTAATTATTATTATAATAAAAGAATAAAAATAATAATATTATAATTAATAAAAAGATTATAAGTTCTTTTATTTTATTTAAAGATTATTTAAAAAAAAGATAAAGTAAAATAATATTAAATTCTAATGTTAGTATTTTTTTTAAATGAAAGATTAAATGTTTCAAAAGAATAAAAATTCAAAATTATTTATATATAATAAGGTTCAACAATTTTCCCTTCTTCATGCCTTGTTAAGCCTTCAAAATTTGCATGTGTATGTTATGGCTTATGCTGGAAAAGGGTGTGGAATATGGCTTTACACTTGTCAATTGTAAGGGGGAATTAAAGAGAAAGGGGGAAAAATGGGGAAAATGACAAATTTGTTGCTTCCATTGAAACAAAAACAAGCATACGATATTATGTTGCGTGTTGCAGTCATCAAAAGGGATCTTGGAAAAAAGATTTATAAGAAAAACTTATAATTACTAGAAGGTATTGTTTAATCTGTTGATGCAGGAGCATTCGGGTGCACAGGCAATCTTGCACACCAAAAAATAAATAAATTGTTTTCCTTTGATTTCTCGCTTGGGTTGTGTTTGCAAGCATGATTTATTTTAATTTCATTCCCCTCTCAACTCCCCAAAATTGGATTCAATGAAGTTGCAATTGAACTTAATTCAAATTGAATTTGAAAGTGCTGGAAATTATCAATTATTTAAATTTTAGGAGTTACATGAAATCGCATGCCTAGGCTTGGGATGCCATTCTTAGCATGTTGTAACTCCCCTGTGCATTTAAAATTTGATTCTGAATTGGTAGTGGAAGAATCTAGGCGCCTAGTGTAGGAGTTAGTGGAGTGAGCTAGTGAGGGGAAAATTGGGAAAATTGGATTGATTTTGTAGTAGAATTGAATGAGGAGATATTTCCCATGCCCAAGAAGGAAAAATGAGTTGAAAAGGCAGCTATGATGCCAAGAAGGAGCTACACTCAACTTGGGAGAGAGATTCAACAAGTGAAAAGAAAGAAAATTAGAAGTTTTGAAGGAAGAACTTTCCTATGAAGCCAAGGAGGGATGCCTAGGAGTGAAGTGGGGAGATTTGGAGTGATTTTTTCTATAGTTGGAGTTGGAAGAAGGTATCTTATAGCAGAAATCTTGAGGTTGGAGGCAATAAGCATGCCTATAGATGTGTTTTTTTCATTGTTTAGTCATGAAACTATTGTTGTAAACTTTTGGAACATTTTAATAAAAAAATCAGCATGTTGTTCATGTTTTCCTATCAATTCCCATGTGGTAGAATTTAATTTGAGATCAAAATTTATTTGGTTTGTTTTCAAAAGGCTTGATGCTCTTGTAGTTGAGTGAGGGAGCTGCAACAACCAACAATCTAGAAGGATTCTTAGTTGTTCATCTACATCAAATGGTATCAAAGTAGGATGATCATTGGATTGAGGAGGTGGAAGGTTGCAAAGAATTATGAAGAGAAAATTTTGCATTGAGAGATTAGAGATGATTTTGTGAAAGATTTTAGTGAGAGGAAGCTTGAAGGTTTCTGAAGAAAACCCTAGAGAAGGTGAGTTGTAGAAGAGGATTTTGTAACCCTAGATGAATTGAGTTCTAGAAGATTTTTTTGCAGGTGAGAGGAGGCTTGTAACTGCAGAGGCTTTATTCCTAGAGAGATTTGTTGCAGGGAGAACTTGTGACTACAAAGGGTAGAGAAGGAGGCACAAAATATTTGAATGAAGTTGAGTTTGTTGCAAGGAGTACTTGTAACTGCAAAGGGGTTTGCAAGTCTCTAAAGATGTCTTTGAAGAAGAGGACAAGATGGGTCATGAGAAGGTCTATAAGGATTTTACCTATGGAAGAGTGTAAAGAAAAGAGGTTTACAAAATGGATTATTGAAGAATTAAAGAAGATTGAGGCCAAATTGGACGTGAGAGAGATGGAGTAGAGAAGAGAACTTAAAGAGGCTAAAAGAAAGCATGAACGCAGATTACGTGGAAAGGGTATAGTGGCTAATTAATGGTGTGAAGTTGAAAAATTTGAAGAGAAGGTGGAAGATGAAAGTATGAAAGATGTCGAAGAAAATTTTAATGAAGGAAAGGTTGGAGAAACAATAAAGAGACAGGAGGTTGCAAAGGTAACACATGATTTTTATGAAATTAGTGAAAATAAATTTGATGTTGAGTTAAATGATTTTGTGGATGTGAAAACAAATGGAAAATATGGTATTATTGAGGTAGATAATAGTGAAGGTGTATTATTTCAAAGCATGGACTTTGATAGTCTTATGTTTGACAAAGAGGTTAATGAAGAAGAAGATAATCTCTTGTTGAAAGAAGAGATAAGGGAAATAAATAGATTCTTTGGAAGGGAAATGTGGAAGAACATGATGAGACAAAATATTTTTTTGTAGATATGTCTCTTTGAAGGTAATAAGGTGGAATATAAGAAAGTAACGTTCATAGAAGAGGAGGTTGTAACAATTGGGAAAAAAATGGCTCACATTAACAGGAGTTGGAGAAAAATTTGTAGCATCAAATGATGAGGTAAAATCTGAATTCTGTGAAATTTTTAATGAAGTTGATTTATGTGTAATTGATACAGTTGGAATGGATAAAGATGAGAAAATTGAAAAGTATATTGCAGTAGTAGAGAAAGAGAAGAAAACAGAGGTATTGAGTTATTTTTCTACATTTTGCAAAGATGATGTTAAGGCTGATTTTTCTTCAAATGAAATGGCAAGGCGATATGAAGAAAGAGAATTAGAAAAGTGCAACAATTTAAGATGTTACAAGTTGAGGTACAACAAGATGTTCAAGATGATGGAATAGAGTTGGAAGATACATATTGGTGGAAATTAGATTTTAATGGGTTGAATATCATGAGAGGAAGAAAGAGAGGAAAGATGAAAGAGGGAAGAGACAAAAAAGTGCAGTATAAAGTGAAGAAGAAAAAATCAGGTAGACAAAGAAGAAAGATGGATGAAGAACAAACACAAGATCTTTAAATGTTCATGAGATTCACTCATGAAACATTTCTTCTACCCAGGTTGTTGATGTAGGGGCATCTGGGTGCACAGGAAATCCTACACACCAAAAAAATATTTTATTTTCCTTTGATTTTTATCTTGGGTTGTGTTTGCAGAAATGATTTATTTTAATTTAATTCCCCTCTCAACTCCTCAAAATTGGAGTCAATGAAGTTGCATTTGAAATTAATTCAAATTGAATTTGAAAGTGCTAGAAATTGTCAATTATTTGAATTTTAGGAGTTACATGAAGTCCCACGCCTAGTCTCAGGGAGGCCATTCTTATCACGTTGTAACTCCCATGTGCATTTAAAATTTTATTTTGAATTGGTAGTGGAAGAATCTAGGTGCCTGGTATAGGAGTTAGTGGAGTGAGCTAGTGAGGGGAAAATTGGAAAAATTACATTGATTTTACAAACATAATTGAATGAGGAGATATTGCCCATGCCTAGGAAGGAAAAATGAGGTGAGAAGGCAGCCATGATGGCAAGAAGGAGATATGCTCAACTTGGGAGAGATTCTGTAGGTGAAAGGAAAGAAAATAAAAAGTTTTGAAGGAAGAATTGCTTGCGAAGCCAAGGAGGGACACCTGGGAGTGAAATGGGGATATTTGGAGTGATTTTTACTATTTTTGGAGTTGGAAGAAGGTCTCTTGTAGCAAAAAATCTAAACTTGGAGGCAATAAGAATGCTTACAGATGTGTTGTGTTCATTTTTTAGTCATGAAACTACTGATGTAAAATTTGGAAGATTTTAATAACAAAAATCAGCATGTTGTTCATGTTTTCCTATCAATTCTTGTGTGGTAGAATTTAATTTGAGCTCACAATTTATTTGGTTTATTTTTCAAAAGGATTGATGTTCTTGTAGCTGAGTAAGGGAGCTACAACAATCAACATTCTAGGATTCTTGGTTTCCTTCTTAGTTTTTGATCTGCACCAACTGCATCAACATTAGGCTTGTTGACAATAGGTATTTATCTCAATGTGTTGTTAAATCCATTGATGGGTTGCCTTAATCTTTCAAAAACTGAATGATTTTGCTTGGAATTTCTATAAGACCCATTTATTTTCTTTTTCTTTTTCCTATCTACATGTATTGTACTTTCAATTAAATTGGAATTGTGTGTCAAAATTGAGGGTGCTTTCATTTGAACGTAATATTTTTATCATACATTTGTGCAACTACATTACTCTTACGAATACACAAACAAAAGATATTCATCACAATATAAAGAATAGATGCATGCATGATTTTCTTGGAAAATAGGAGAATTTAGATTTTTGTTACAATTCAATGTTGTGCAATTAGAAGACATATTGAGATCAAATTATAGGTTAACATCATGTGTAAATATGTGTGCTAGATGTAAATTTTTGTGGTACTATTTTGTTTTGTGCCATAGTTTTAACAATGGGTTTCATTTAGGATTTCATTGGAGTCTTTAGGGAATATCCACTTCTTTGAATTCTTAAGGCCATGAGGAGGTCAAGGAATAAAATATTTAGGAAGTCCTATAATAAAATTGTTGTCCCAATTGTAAAGGGTTGTCTTATAGTTCATAGATAATATTGACAATGGAACTTCAATGAACTCCATTATTCAAAGTTGGAAAATAAAGTTGTACATATGAATATCTTAGCTTTACCTCTTTCTTGGATTCTTAAATCATTTATGTGCAAAAAAATCAAGTATTTTGGCTCACCTTAAACATGACACATTTGTGTTTATCCATATAGTAACCTTGAGGCATACTTTTAGCAACACATAAGTTGAATGAATTTATAGATTATAGACAATAAGACATTTGATATGGCCGCAACAACAGTTTCTCAATTAAAATATTATGCATAGACCTTAAACCTTTTAGTATAAGAGTGGCAAATAAATAATCTTTGGGCCTCAATTTCTCTTACTTTAAGAACATCAAATTTTTTCTTTGCAATATGAATTCCCAATAAAATTTTGGGGGTTATGTTATGGATACCTAGGTGAAAGATCATTACTTATTCCTTCCTTTTAGATTTAAAACTTATTTTGAGTAGAATTATTGCTCAATATTAGCTTGAGTTACAGGGATAAAATAAGTTCCTAATACCACCTTAGTAAGACTAATGATCATAACCATATCATGTAGGTCTAGCTAATAAACTCAGTTCTAGAATTGTATTGCCTTCCAACATCATTAGAGTAGTCAATATTTTTTTTGAATAAATGAATGCACATCTGGCTATTTCCATTGGAATAAAATATAAGAAATTAAAACTAATTTGAATCAACTATAAAACCTTTATGAAGGTTTAAAACTATCAAAAGTTGAATCCATTATGTGGTCAAATTGTTGTTCTGGGTGATTAGTGAGTTGTATTAGAGATAAAATTGCTCTTAAATGGTTGGGATTCCCAAAAAACTATTTTTGGGTTTTGTTCTTCATTCTTCCACCTTTTTAGAACTTATTGAACTTTTAGTTTTGGTCAAAGGAAATGAAATTAATGACTATTTAAACACTTCCCTTTTTGCTGCAAATTGCAGATTAAAGGTTATGAATTGATTTATATGGCCTAAGTATGCAAATTTAGCAATCAATAAGTAAGAGTTTGGGTTCTTAAATTGGTTAGTAGTGAGCATATTTAGGGAAAATGTATTATGTGGATTAGACATCTTGGCATAATATTCAATAAATTTCATTACCTTGAATTTATATTATTGCCCAATATCAATATGGGTTTTGTCTTTTGTTTACTATTTTACCCATCTTATAGAATATCAAAACATCATTCTAAGATGATTGAGACATTATAGATTGAAAACATTGAATTTCATTGATCTTCATACATAAGTGTGTTACCTTTGTGGATTTATGTCATCCTCCATGATATATTTTAGACAAGTGTATTGGATATGTGATGCATGAGTATATAGGTATGCTAAGTGACAATGACTCACATAGAGAAATAGATTCCATCATGCATGTTGCTTGCATATTGCTAGATCCTTTGTGATGGGTTGGGATTCTCTAGTGGAGTAGCACGAGGAATTTATTGCTTCGTGGTAGGGTGGATATCACTTGATGATGCTCTCTCTCTTTTGCTTCAAGTTATGGAAAAAAATGGTAGAGGTTTTGTAATACAAATGATGATATATTGATTATCATGTGTCTTATTTATTGAGATGAGTAAATAAATATTACTTAATTGCTTATAATTTTTTTTACAGTATTTTAGCTTTCATTAGCTATGAAAGAGCATGGCTACTATAATTGGATTATTGTGTATATTGTCAATTTGGTTTCAAGGCATGTGTTTCTACATCTATATTGTATAATGATTGAGTTTTTATAGTTATATCAAGTATTATAAATGGATTATGTTAATGGTAATGAGTTTGGAATCAATTTATATGTAAAAAAAATTAAGTCAATTCTTGACTTACCCTAGATTAGATCTACATTATCTTTGTATTATTCACTAGTTTCCATACTTTATTAGTGATTAATTGGGTAGTTATTACACTAGGTATCCTATGGAATCCTAACATTGTGTTAGTTAATCTCCTTAGAAAGAAAAAATGTTGGATGTTTTGCTCCTTGCATTGCTTTGAATTCGAGGTTGTTGTACTCTTTGATATTTATGGTCTTATTTCTCCTATTTGTAAGAAAAGAGTTTGGAAATAAAGTTGAAAATATCTAATATTATGAATCAACCCTTTTTCTAGGAGGAGATTTAAATGCAATTCTTGGCTCCACAATCTTAAAAAAATCAACTTTAGAAATCAAAGAGCTTGTATAAGAAAGTAATTTACATATTTAATTCCAAAGTAAGGCATATGCATATGGATTAGTGGGAAAGGTTCTACTATATTGCAGAATGATTAGATCAGTTCCTTTATCTATTGGAAGGATCCTAAAGGAATGGTGCTCTATATCCATGATTCTTTTGATGGATGGCTTTGACGACTTTCCAATTTTTCTTGAGGAATTTGAAGATAGGTACCCTCTAGAAATTCCCTTCAAATTTGAATTTATGTGGCTACCACATTCCTAATATATTCTCAATTATTTCTAGTTTGTGAAATGAATGTAGAGTAGATCACCCATCTCCCATGGATTGTATTTCCCAAAAGAATAAATTCAATAAATTGAAACAAAAAAAGTGGAACAAATGGGTTTTTGGAAATATCACTGTAGAGAGAAAAAATAGTTTAGCTTTAGAAGATCTCTAATCTAAAATTCAACTTGGCTTACAAAGAAATTACTAGATTTAGAAAAAAAATTTGCATGAGCAAGATGATATTCTTCTTAAAGAAGGATCTTTTGGAAATAAAATTTTCAAGATAGATGGTTGAAAGTAGAGGATATAAATGAAAAATACTACCATGCTATCACATAGGTGAAAAAGATGACGAAGAGTGAAAGGGAAATATGAACCAAAAAAAACCTGTGAGAACCAATATGTACCTTCAATATCTTATTTTTATTTTTGAATCAGATTTCAAAAAATTGATACAAGCACATACTACTATGTCATTAAAGAAAACATATATAGTTGTTTTCCCATCACATTAACCCTTAGAGGAAAGATAATGTAGCTTCCAGATCTAAGTAAACTTCAGCAACATAACAACATGTAAATTAGCACTCTATGAACATGAAAGAAGAAGAAGAAAAGATAGAAGAGAAGAAACACCAATGTACGTGGGGAAAACCCTTTCAAGTAAAAAAAACCCACACTTCAAAGAATTGAACCAATGCATTAATTAGAAACAAACAAGTTACAATATACTTGCAGGTTCACAGCCTTAACATGGAGATTTACATCTTGCTCTTCTTTGTAGGAAATCCGATAGCATAACCCTCCAATGAAAAATTCTCCTCTCTTCTCAAGAAAAATCTCATATTTATAGAGCACCTAGATGGACGCCTAAAAAATTTCTCAATCTTCTACAAATTCAATATTTTTAACAACTCAAAATGCATTCAAGCTTTAGCTCAACCTACTAATCCAAAAATAATCTTATCCTCATCTTGGGCGTCCATATTCAAGAAAAAATATTATCCATATCTTATCCATATCTTGGGAACCTAAAGTAGATAAAGCTAAAATTTGTTTTATTCCTCTTTAGTTTTAAAATAAAAATCACTAGGACTCTTAAGTTAGCATAGGAAGTTTCCAAAATATTTTTATCACCAATATAGAAACATGTGACATGATCCTCCTAAAAATAGGACCTCCTAGAGTGAGCACCAACTTTTTAAAAAATAGGGATCTTGTCATATCTCATCAACTGTCATGTAGGATGACATCTCAACAATGGGACCCACAAAGTGAATGATAACTTAGGAAGTTTAATACATTAGGATAAATTAATATGCACCTAATAATAAATTAATTAATGCTAGGACTCAAAGGTTGAGACATCTTAATCCCAACAAAGAGAACTCCAGTTATATCAAACATGTAGGGTAAGGATTTTATTTCACTGAATGAGATTAGGATGGAAGCAGTGAATTACTTCTCTAATTTCTTGTCAAAATAGGGTAATGATCTTGGTGTATCTTCTTTTGTATTGGATTGCATTCTTGAAATCATTGTAAAGGAAGGTAGTGAAGCATAGATGGCTCCATTCTCTACGTTGGAGGTACAAAATGTGTTTATGGCTATGAAAAAGGATAGTGTGCATAGCCCAGCTAGTCTCCAAGTTGGGGTTCTTTCAATCCTTTTGGAAAATACTAGAAAATGAGGTTACCAATGCTTTGAAAAAATCTATTATGAAAGATTGGATGTTAAAGGACTTCAAAAGTACTTATTTGGGCTAATTATGAAGACCTCATAGGCATCCAATTTTATGAAATGCAAGCCTATAACTCTCTACAATACGATGACAATATTTTCTCCAAAGCTAAGGTGACAAGAATAAAGCCCTTGATGTAGAGATTAATATCTCAAAAACAAGTTGGCTTTGTGGAAGGAAGAAAAATTCTTGAATATGTTTTTTTTTTCTCATGAAACATTAACATCCTATGAAATTTTTAATCTCCCAATAATGGTGAATTAAGTTAGATAAAAAAATTAATGGAAATATTGGATGATTTTTATGTCAATCATAGAATTTTAATATCTCAAGAATGGTGATTAAGTTAGACATTACTAAAGCTTATGATAGAGTTAGATGAAAATTTTAATGGAAATATTGAATGCATTTAGTTTCAGTCATAAATGGATCAGTTAGGTGATGAATTCTATAAAAAAAGTTATAGTTTTATTTCCTACTCAATTGAAGCCCAATTGGATTCTTCTAACACTTGATGGGTATCAAATAGTAAGATCAATTATCCCTTACCTTTTTATCATGATGGTAGACACCTTAGGTAGGAATCTCAAAGCTTCGTGACTCAAGGAGAATTAAGGGTCTCTTCTATTTTCCCCAAGCCAAGTTAGTTTCTCATATTCAATTTGTGAATGATACTACCCTTTTTGGGGTTTCATGGTGAGAGAAGCTAAGGCATGTAGGAATATTTTGATGGAATATGAACATGCTTTAGGGAAGTTCATTAACTTCCAAATCCAAATTTTTCTTCTTCAATACTAGTATAAAGGTGAAAAAATAAATATTTTGGGTATTAATGTAGACTCCCTCCTATTCAAATATATGGGTATATCCCTCTTTTTATGGATAGAGTAAACAAATCTCTTTGGTTTGAAACTCTTGAAAAAATCCAAGCTAGATTATCCTCTTGGAGTGGCAAATGGTTAAGCTTAGATGATCTTTATTTTATCTTCTATTTGTGTTGTTTCTCCAAAAAAATGTGAATCATTTTGTTAGTTCTATTTACCAAAAATTTGTATGGAAAGGTTTGGAAGATGAATGTAAGTTCCCATTTTAAAAAAATGAAATAGCATTTGCACTCTTAAACATAAAGATGGAGCATGACTGGAGAATTTCCTTCTATAAAACTTGGCTTTAGGGACAAAAGTAACCTGGAAATTCCTAGTGGTGCCCAAATTGTTCTAGCGTAATATTCTTAGTTAAATTATATGAGAGATGTATCTCCTATTTCTCTTTTTATAGGTGGTGATATCTAAATTGGCTCTACATTTTTCATTTTCAGTTAAATGGGCTCTTCAAGTGTTGTAATTATTTTCTTATGGTAATATATATTCCTCAATGTTATTGCTATTAGGGTTCCAATGTGGATTTTTCAGTTGTTCTGATGGCTGATAGGAGTGGCTCTCATAACCCAATTCACCAAGGTCATTTTTCGGATGATAGATTGAAGAAAATATGTATGGCTCTAGCGAGACATCCTTGAAAGTTTTTAAGGCCAGTCTTAGCAATAAGCGCATAGAATATAGTGTGCTACTACGAATGTATGCTTCAATATTATAGAATGTTATTGCTAATTTTTTGGTAGTTATTCTGTCATTGAGGGTGATGGAATGCAAGGGGAATTTCAAAATGGAATAACATTGATAAAGAAGGAAGTTCACCCCCTCTAGAGTGTGGTCTTGGAAAGGAAAAGGAAGGAGGTTATAGTGTAGATGTATGGCAATGAATGAGGAGTTTCAAGACTTGATAAATGAAGGAAAAACCCTAAATATTTTTTGCTAGGATATGTGCATGGTCATTAAACATTTGGTGGAATTACAACATAACAAGGTACTTGAGGTAACAAACAGATATATACTATTAATGCTTGAGAGTACAAGTTGGTTCATGGAGTCAAGCATGCAAAGATTGTCAAAGGTATCAAATTTGAAGGTTTGGGATCAACAAAGGGCATTACTATATCAATGGCTCAGGTCTCTAGTAATACCATTTATAACAAGGATTATGCCTATTATATAACCACTCTACCTAATATCAGTGTGGCCTATTATGAATTATCAAATCTTCCTTAGGAAACTAGTGGTTGTAATGCTATGTGGCATTTTTAGGTTGTCACAGTTTTTCTAGTATTTTTATAGCTTTTAGTAAAGCTTTATAATTTATATGATTACTTACTATGTTCTATTAAAGATTATTTATGTAGGGGTTTAGTGTTTATATATTATTCTTTAGTGTTTTTAGTTGCAATGCTAAGTCTTTTTTTAGATTCTCAATGTATTAATCTTAAAATAATTCTATTTTACACAAATAAATGTGGTCTTAATCTAACCTTTTATTGTACCATGTAAGATTTATTATGTGTTGAAATAAATATAGCCTAAGAATAATATATATTCAAGAAATTAACTATCTAGTGGGGAAAAATCACATATATAAAAATATGAATGAACAAAGAAATTTCTTAGTAATTAAATTGAGCAACAATAATATGCAATGAAGTTGCATTTATAGAAACTACAACAGATGGAAATAAGAACTCAACCTCCTAAAATAGCATGATTTTCCCAAAGCCTAAATAAATAATCATAAAAGAAAGAAAGCTAGCCCTATAATTATCTAAATAGAATAATAAAAAATAAAAAATGCATAATATCTACAATATCTACCTAAGAAATATGAATATAATAATATCTGATTTACACCAATAGAGAAAAATGTTAACCCCTCCCTATTATCATTGATAAATGTGACTGACCAAAAATTGTACCATGTCTAAAGACACTTCCAAGACTAATGTCATGTTAGAGCATAATTTCATGGCTCAGAGTATACATACAATCATAACATCCACCCTTGACACAAAAAAAGCATGAACAAAGGCACCAATTTAGGAAGACGTATCATTGAAAGTTGGAAGAGCTTGATCCATTCCATAAAACTATTTTTTGTAAATTTCTTCTCATCAAAAGATGTTTTCATATAATGTTCATTCAAATTGTCAAGGTTTGTATAGTTGCACATAAACATCCCAAAACCATTTTTTTGGCCTTTTGGTTCTTCTCTTGTATAATTAACATACATATTCATACTCATTGAATAGAGGAGCATCATACTATTATCATATTTGTCTACATGAAATTTCACTAATTTTTGGGGATATTTTAATTCCATGTTTGTATTATGATAATAATTTACTAGATTTTTTTATTGGTTGTCCTTAACATAATCATCCTTGGTTGCACAAGGTCAATAACTAACTTTCCTATGGGACCATATCTTATTTTTATCTCTCCCTATCACTATTAAGGGTGATTGCTTAGTTGAATTTATAAATTGATAAACAAATTGTGTTTCTTCTACTATCAAATCCATAAAACAAGTAGCAACAAGTACCCTTTATTGACATGCATCAACATCACTAGTCTTTGTGACCTTTTTCATGATTGGATCCCTAAAATTATTCCCCAAATTCCTTGATACTTGTGTTCTATGCCTAAATAAGGTACATATACTTGTACCAAATTCATATCATCATTGCCATCAAGGTTTATCTCCCTCTCATTGGACCTCCATGTCAACATCATTGCAACGTCCCATACCCCAATTCACTCTACTCAATCACACCATGTACACCATGATTTTGTGCTCACTAATAAAAATAGACATGGTACTTTTCATCCTAAGTAATCTCATCGAGAGTACCATTTGATTTACGTCCATCTCTTTGTTGTCGAGTATCCACAATCTTTGGCAATATATTAATAGAGAAATAACTCTCCAATGTGATATGAGCATGTCTATTTTCATCCCTAGATGTATAATCATATCACAATTTCCAAATGTAGGATATGGTGATGATGACGTCTTACTCAACCCACCCACAAGTGTGCTAGTAAGATTAATTGCATAGGGTTACTCCCTATAAGAGTACCTCACATCTAGCTTCTAGTTGATAGTACTCTACTTGCTCTTGCTACACCTAGTGATTTACAATGAGACATTCTTGTCATCATTGTGGACATGCTGCTCTTTTTTCTATTTCATTTTCATGCACCTTAACCATCCCAATTATCATGATTATGTTGAACACAAAGCAATACTAGGAGGGGGGTGAATCAACATATACTAAAACATTCCAATTTGTAGAAAAAACATCACATCACATGAACTAAAAGAATAATAGAAAGGAAAACATGCACCACACCATAACACTAGGATTTTTAAGTGAAAAACCCAATGAGGAAAAAAACATAGTGAGAGCTAACTCAATATAAAATCTCATTGCTTAAAAGGTTTTACAATGTAGTTTAAGGCTCACTGCCTATAGACTTGTATACATTGAAGGAGAGAAAAATTAAAGGGGAAGATATAGAGGAACTGATGAGGCTCACTGTCTCAAAGTAGGGTACATAAAAATTATGATAAAAAATCTAAGACTTGAACACTTATAGATGAGGTATTTGACTTATGTTGACATTGCATTTCCTTATTGTACATTTACATCTTCATATTGATTTCACACACTTCATGTTTAAAATTATGCTTAATCCACATCCAACTCACACATCACCCTTCAAAAATGATTTTTCCTTCTATAAATATCATCCACAATAATACTAAACTTCTTATTAGGTCGGTGCTAAGATGACCCTTAGATGTAACAAATGATATTGCACAGGTCAGCTCCAAAACATATTCAAGATGAAAGAACGTTGGTTTGTAGATCAACACATGCTATGTTTAGGCCTTACAGAATTACCACATATTCTCCAAAAAAATATTAATTGATCAGGATCAACTGCAAATGAAGAAAATAAATCATGTTGGCACAAATAGAACAAGTGCCAACAACACTATTACTGCTTGACTTCACACTGCCAGGGAGATACCAAAAACACCATGTGGATCAAGATATGAATATTGAAGGTACTCCACAATATACCTACAACCTATTTCAAAAATATTTGATCATTAAATGTTGGCACAACTAAAGAAGCTTATTGGAAATGCAGAAATAGAGCATTCTGGGTCAACTATAACACAGTTAATTTAAGATAAAGCTTGTGGATCTTCAACACCCTTGATATTGTTAGTTAATATGTATTGATCACAACTGATCATGTACTCAAAGCCACAAGAACAATCCTACATCTTCATAGTAATGCAGAGCATTCCAACCAACCTTTATCATTCCATTGCACTATTAGGACAAAAACTAGAACACTGCCAACCATAAATTTGACTGTGAAAAGTGTGAAGACTTTATTTTTTAGATATAATATCTTGATAGAATGGCCATCATTTTATTTGAACTGCAAGACATAATTTTTCACAATGGATGGATGTGAAACAAAAAGTATGGTACTGCCTTAGGGTATACATAGTTAGTGCCTTATCCAAACTTCTTCAACATGCGATACAAGAACCCATAATGATATCAAGGTAGAAATATTGTAGGAACATTGGTACATGAGTATCATCCTCTGCACCATACTTAGATCACCATTCTTCCCTATACTACCCTCTAGGCATGCGTCGACTCACATCCACTTATGCAACAACTAACTTGGAGTATGTACATGCTTCAATAACACATCTTGACATCAATGCCATCCCAAATAGGGTTGACATCAATGATAACACATTGCCAATAATCTCCCCCTTTTTCATTAATGGGAACACACATATACTTCTCCCCCCCTTTGAAATCAAGGGCAAAGGGCATGACATCTTCTTTATAATATCCCAAAACTGTGTGAGCTCCCCCTTACTATATACTCCCCCTGATATGGAGATTCCCAAAAATGGATGCTATGTATAGGAATATATTCAAAAACCAAAAAGATATTGCAAACTTATACAAAAAATATTTACAAGGACAAAATTATCTTATTTAGATCTTTGCATCATCCTTGGAAGGAAGAATATTCTTATGAATTTCTTTTAGTTGCTCCAAGGTTGCAATCTAGTCTATTGTTGAGGAGAGTATATGATTTTGACATTCAAATTACATGCACATTTATTTGAAACCTCATTTGTTTTTCCAAGAGTTTTTATTTTTTGTCCGACTTTTATTGCTTCTACTAGTAATCTGGATAGTGATGCAAGCCACATATTGACTGCCTCTCTTAACAAGTTAAATTGTTGCTTTAACTGATCTCTCTGGCTTAGAAGCAATGAAAATTGTACATAAATATTTTCAACTTGTGCCTTGATAGATCCATCCATATCTTTTGACAAATTATAATTTTTGGCCAATAATGTAATTTGTGACTCAATAGAGTCAATCTAACTTTTGATGTCTTTGGTGGAGCTTGACCACTTCAAATAGAATTGATAAATATTTTTTGCTTCATTCACACAATCCTTAAACTTTTCTATGTTTTTCTATAACATATTGTGTGTATCAGTACACCTATTAAGGCCTCATTCATTCTTTTGTCTTTTACTTTTCTCAAGGCATCTTGTTAATCTACCTTTTGCTCCAAGAGAGAGGTGTGATCTTTGAAATAATACATTAAGAGATTTAAATTTTGTTATGGAGGAAAGGAGACATCAATATTCACTTCCGGTAATCCTTCTTGGATAATCTTCACAACATTATCAATCAATTCACTTTTCTTTTCATGTTCTTGTAGGATTTCCTTCCTTGCAGAAGCAAGCAGGACATCACCAAGTTGCAGCTTATGTAAGGGAGAAATGCTTGACAATTTAACTTGTCCCTCAATGGTGGGAATTTGTAGAAGCTGAGGCGTAACTATTGTCTTAAATTGCATTTGCATCCCTAGTAATTATTTGAAATAATTTGATGAGGAAGACCCTTGGCTTATAGAAGTTTCTTGCTTCTCTATATTACCTTCTATCTTTTGTTCCTCACTTTCTTTCTTCTTTTCTCTTCCTTTCCTTCTTATTTTCTTACTTCCATACTAGAGATAACCTTTCCTTCTTTTTGTCTAGAAAGTATTTTCATTTCTTGCATATCCTCTTTCATCAAGGAAGGAACATTATGTTCTTTGTTAGATTTAGTGTTCACCAGAGGTGAGATTCTCATTTTATTTTGATCCTCTACACCTAGTGCATTTGTGCTTTCTAGAGGAACAGTCCCCTCATCCTGATTATCCTTTACAACTTCCACATAATTTATAGTTACATTTTCTTTAGAAGTAGATAGATTCACAATATGAGTAGTCACATCAGGAAAGTCTTGTGTATTAGAGATATTTGGAGGAGTTTGATCCTTGATTATTTCAGCATTCCTTAATCCTTCCAGTATTTTTGTTGTCTTTTCAACTATTTCAATTTCCATCCTTTTCATTTATTCTTTTTCCTTCCCCATCAGATTATTTATTCTTTTTTTAATTTTGAATACTTGAGCCTAATATTGGGACACTTTGACTCTTTTATCATGGGAGATAGATACCCCAACCTTTTCTAGTGCTTGTTGCCTCATTCTAGCTTCTTCAGTGACAATAATATTTATTTTGCTGCTGAGAAAATCTGCCAGACTTACCAGAAGATAATCGATGATTTCATAATGGACCATGTTAAAACTGTTCATATATGTAATGATTTCCTTTTCAATCGTGTTCTTGTCATAATGAGATGATTCATCATAAATAGAAACAACTTCCTTCAAAGCATCAAGTTGCACAATTGCATTTATGGTAGCTTCAAGGTATAGAGGCACATGTTTAGATAATTATGGAGGAGACTTCATTGTTTCTACTTCATTTTCCTTTTCCATGGATATCTCTTCTTCTTGTGCTATATTTTTATTACTCCTCTTCAACATATAGTATTTCAATTATTCTTCATCTTCCCCATCATCATCCACATTTACTAGAGTAAAATTTTCCCTTGTTGCTTTTTGTTTAGATCTTGGCTTATTTTTTTCAATAGACTTGGTTTTTACCAGAATATTAGTAGTAGCTCCTTTTTTGCTAAGAGGTGCTTGAGTAGGTTTGAAATTAGTGGTAGTGGTAGAAGCAGATCTACTTGTATTTCTAGGTATTGGTTTAGTCATGGTGGTTGGAGATGCTTTTGTAGAGCCATTAGGGGTTCCAAACATATTTTTTAGCTCAGACACCATCTTTCCCACATGCTTCTTTTCCTTTTCATCTACCCTCCCCTTGGTTATCTTGTAGGTTATTTCATCATAAGTACCAAATATTTCAATTGTGATATCCTTAGGTTTGCTAAGAAAAATTCTAGCATATGCAATCTAATTTTCTTTGGAAAGTTCATTGGAAATCCTTGTAGTCCAAGAAGTCCTTGGTTCAATCACTTCCATGTAACAATTATCTTTGTCCACCATATAAGTGACTTCATTTTTATACTTCTCCATAACTTGTGAGGGTATTTCCTCTCTCTTATGCATCTCACTCTAGAAGGTTTTAAAGAAACCCCAAAATGTTGTATTGTATTGAGTTTCATCCAAAAAGCTACACATATGATCCTTTATTTGATGTGTAATAGGAATATTCTTTTTCCAAACCATATTCTTGAAACCGGGCATCTCTTTCATGAAATAGAACATGAGAAAAATGATCAAAGTACCATATTAGAAGGTGTAGCAATATTCCTTGGTTTTGTGTATATTTTCCAATAGTGGCTGCTACAAGAGTTCACAAAGATCATAATCTTTTCCTTCCTCTACCATCTGATGAGTAGTATGGATGGTGGTGGTTGTAGTTGATCTTGTTCTATTTGAGTAGTATATCTTGTATGCAATTCCCATTGTTGTATATCAGACCCCTAGGTTGGATATGTTATTCATAGTAAGTTTCCTTTTATCAAATTTATCTTTGATGAGCCTCATCACTTCTTCATTCTTAAAATATTTTAGTGCACATACTAGTCTGGTGGAGCACAATCAAGTTACAACCCTGATAACTTCTTTTTTAATTAGATGGGGTTGATCAAGAAAAAATATATCCTCATGAATTTGGCTTAGATAAAATCTAACCCATTCATATTCATAGCCAAAGTAGGGAAAGTCCTTCCATACATCCAATCCTTTTCTTTCTATATTTGCATATTCTGGTTTGAGCTAAAAGTTATCACCTAGGAGATTATAGAACCTAAAATCTTTCATATTTAGATGACCATATTCATTTATTTGTGAATGAATGTAGATGTGGATATATTTAGATTAGATCACATGGATTGGAACATGGGAGAAAGCACCTTATTTTTCAATCATAGTTGATATATATATTTGTTTCTTGGATTTTGGCCTTGGTCTGTCCACAACATTGATGATAACATGAGTAGCCATGATAGATCTTACTATATCTAGGGTTTTATAAATAAAAACTAGAGAAATACCTTTGAACACTATTGTTAGGGTTTGCACAAAATTCATTGAACACTTTCTCCACTTCCTTAGCTCTTGCGCTCACTTGAGATAGTTTTGTTGGAAATATATGCCTAAATCATCATAGGCTGTAACCTCTATTGGAGCTAAGTCGGAGTGACATCTTTAATGTCTGGCCGACTAGCAGCTTGAATCTTGTTGAACAGTTCCAAGTCGCTAAGACAAGGTTGGTGTCTTGCCGAATGAACTATCGCTGTGACAAGAAGCATTCGTTGTGACCTCTTACCACGTGGAGATATTTGGCCGACAGGCCATTCAATCGGGCGTCGGGGTGACTTGAACACTCAGGAAGAAGTCCCAATGATAATGGAAGGTCTCTCCGACGGGGATACTCTTGAAGTCTTCGCGGTGACATGAATGCTTTGGTATGAATTATGGGCGATGTGTTTTTGTATCGCCAACAACGTTTAGTTTGAAGTCATCAGGGAGACTTGGCCGAAAAGGAATACTATTGGTAAGAAGTCTTATCGATGTGGGAATGTCACACCAACCGTATTCATTTGGGGTAACTCAAAGGCCTCAGGAAGAAGTCCTAGTGACCGATGAAGGTCTCGTCGACGGGGACACACTTGGAGGCATCAAGGTAACACTAAGGGTTCGCTAAGAACTCTTAGTGATGGACAGAAGTCTTCCGACCGTTTGGTGCTCGATGTAACATAAGGATCTCAGAGTAAAGTCTCAGCGAAGGACGTATGTCTTGGCGATAGATGAGCACTTTAGAGTAACATAAGATAGCTCGATGAAACCTCTTGGCGATAGTTGAATGTCTTAGCGATGAATAAATCTATTGTCGGTATGACTTGAGAACCCGGTATGAGGTCTTGACGAGAGCGAAATGTTTTGCCGACAGTATGACTCTTTGGTGTGACTTAGGATATCGATTTGTGGTCTCACCGAAGAGTGATAGTCTTGCCAAAAGGAAAACTAAAGTCGTTGTGACTTGTGAATAGCGGTATGACTCTCGTCGATTGTAAGGAGTCTTGGTGATATTGAATGTTGACTGTGTTGGCATTGGGGAGACACGGTCAGTGTCTCACCGATATGCCAACATAGCTTGAAGCCGTTTGACCGAGTGATACTTTCCTATGTGGCATCTCGTGGACCAATCAGGGGAGCTAAATGGGAACTGTTGGAAGACAATTCATTGTGGAAGTTCTGAGAGGAAGCTCGATAGACAGGGGTGACATGGTTATACTCTGTGATTGCAGATTGTGACTGGTTCGAAGGATCGACAGATTGTTGTGTGACTGTATGATCGGTGCATGAATTCTATTATGTGAAGACTGTAACGTGAATGTTCTGTAACAAGGTTGTTCATGGTGAAGCTGCTGAAATATGACATTAGAAAGATAAGTCTGATATTTGTATGTAATCTCCATTACTGTAATACAAAGTGATTTCTCTTGGTGTGGTGGGTTTTTCTCCCGTAAGGGTTTTCCCACGTATATCTGGTGTTCATATGTGTGTGTCAAATACTCTGTTTCTATAATCTCTTTCTAGTGCATCTTAATTGGACTGTAATTGTAATTTTAAAAGGTATCTCTGTATTCTTCCCTGAGGTTTTGACGTTAGGAGAGTTGTTTCTGCATCTAATTTTCCTTACAAGTGGTATCAAAGCCTAGCCAGTTGTGTTATCCTTGTGAGTACGTTGGGTTTTTTGTGTCATTTATGTTTAGTGGGATTCTTGTAGAAGTTTGTTAATTCAAATTACAGATTAAGATGACAAGCACGTCAGGAAAGATTGAAATAGATAAGTTCAATGGCAGCAATTTTGAGATGTGGAAACTCAAAATGGAGGATCTCTTACTGGATCGTGATCTGTGGCTTGCTGTGTCTAGAACTAAACCTATAGGCATGAAGCAAGAAGATTGGGACCTTGCAGATAGAAAGTATAAGGGGCTGATAAGGCTTTGTTTGGCAGACTTTGTTCTTCTCAATGTGCATGAAGAGAAGACTGCATCTTCCTTGTGGAAGAGACTGGCATCTATTTATCAGGGGAAGTCTTTGGTGAATAAACTATTCCTGAGGAAGAAGTTGTACTCTTTGAGAATGCAGGAAGGAGGGTCTATAGTTGATCATTTGAACACATTTAATATGTTGATTGCTCAATTAACATCTATTGGTGTAAAAATTGAAGAAGAGGATCGCTGTATGCTATTATTGTGCTCTTTGCCAGACTCTTGGGATCATCTAGTGATGGCTATTGGGAGTACAACATCCAATTTCAAGATGGAAGATGTTGTTGGTTCTTTGTTATCAGAAGAGATGAGAAGGAAATCTTCTGAGATGGCGAAGGAGGCCCTTGCTATTAGAGGTAGGTCAAAAGATAAAGGAAAGAAGAAGGACAAGAAGTCCAAATCAAAATCAGAGGGGAGATCAAAGTCTCCTGGCAAGAAGTCCAAGGTGAAGTGATGGAACTATGGGCAACCTGGTCATGTCTGAAAGGATTGTAAAGAGGAGAAAAAAGAAGAAGAAGAAGGGCTCTTCCGATAATGATTCTTCTCAGTGATGGAGATGC
Source organism: Sequoia sempervirens (assembly GCA_007258455.2). NCBI lineage: Eukaryota > Viridiplantae > Streptophyta > Pinopsida > Cupressales > Cupressaceae > Sequoia > Sequoia sempervirens. The sequence goes on along the minus strand of VDFB02281492.1, from coordinate 148,326,375 downwards.
CTTCATTAGCCTTGGCTACACAGGCATCAGATGATGTCTGGCTGATTGATTTTGGAGCATCTTTCCACATGACATCGCATAGAGACTGGTTCACAAAGTATGAAGAATACATGGTGGAAAGGTGTACTTGGCAAGTGATTCAACTTTAGAGATTGTTAATGGAAGAGTCGAATCCAATTCCCGATGGCAGAGTGAAGGGAATCAATAATGTAATGCATATACCAGGTCTGGCTCAAAATTACTTTACGTAAGTATGCTAAATGATATTGGAGTGCAAGTCACGTTCTCTAGAAATGGCTGCAAGATGACTAGAGGCTCAATGGTGCTAGCAAGGGGTGCTCGTATTGGTACCTTGTACAAGCTGGATGCACATGTTGTTCAATGTAACAATGTCTTGTAAAGTCACAGAAGGCTACTCATGGAGGAAAAGAGGGAAATGTTCCTAATTGTGTAAACTCTATGGAAGTTAAACTTCCAGTAGAAAAGACTATGCTCTGGCATCATAGGCTAGGCCACATTGGAGACAAAGGTTTAAAAACCTTGAAGAACAAAAACCTGGTTGAGGGGCTTGATGATTGTAACCTTGAATTTGAATTCGTGAGCATTGTATATATGGAAAACAACAGGTGTTTTTTTATTCCAGTCCTCATAAATCTTCTGGTTTGCTAGATTATATTCATTCTGATGTATTTGGTCTAGTGAATGTTCCTTCTTTGTCTAAGTCAAGGTACTATGTATCATTCATTGATGATTATTCGAGAAGGACATTTGTTTATTTTTTGAAAAGTAAATCATAAGTGTTCAGTCGGTTTAAGGAATTTAAAACCTTGTAGAAAATTAGACTGAAGAAAAATTAAATGCTTAAGGACTGATAATGGCGGTGAATTTTTCGCTGATGATTTCGAAAGGTATTGCAAAGATCGTGGAATTAAAAGACATAAGACTACACCTTATACTCCACAGCAAAATGGAGTTGCAGAAAGGTTCAATAGGACGTGATGGAGAGAGCATGAAGTATGCTGAGTAGTGCTGGCTTGGAGGAGAAGTTCTGGCTGAGGTTGTTGCTACTGCATGTTACTTGATTAATCATTCTCCAAATTCTACTCTTGTTGAGAAAACACCTTTGAAGCGTGGTCTGGTAAGAAGCCCTCTTTAAGACATATTTGTGTTTTTGGTGTGAGGCATATGCTCATGTCTGTATGAGAAAAGATCTAAATTGGAGAACAAGGTGTCAAATGTATTTTTATTGGCTATATGCATAAAGGATACAAGCTTTGGAATCCGATACTAGAAGGTTGTATACAAGTAAGTGTAATCTTTCATGAGTTGAAGCCTTCTACCTTGGATTTGTAGTTAGAGACAAAGTCAGAAAACAATAAGGATGTAGTTGGAATTCCTCCACACCGGATAAAGAGGAATTGAAAATTCAAAATGTACCTAAAGAGGAGAGCTCAAGTAGTTCTGAAACGAAGAAGAAGAAGAACCTCAGCCTTAGCAGTGAGGAGGTCAACCGTGAAATAAAACAACTTGATAGGTATGGGTTCTCTTTAATAGATTCTACTTGTGCCTATGCTTTAATTTCTAGCACTGATGAGCCTAGGACTGTAAAGGAGGCATTTAAAATGTCTATTCAGACTCTTGGTTGGAAGCCATGAATGAAGAAATGGCATCATTAGAAAAGAATGAAACTTGGAGTTTGGTTCCCTTGCCTAAAGGAAAAAAGTTGTTGGCTACAAATGGGTATTTAAAAAGAAGATTGGTTTGAATGGCAGTGTGGAAAAATATAAGGTGAGGTTGGTTGCGAAGGGTTATTCCCAGGTAGAGGGAATTGATTATGGGGAAATTTTTTCTCTTGTAGCTAAGCTAACATCTATCAGATTTCTTTTGTCACTTGCAGCAGCGTATGACTTAGAGGTCGAACAGATGGATGTGAAGGCAACATTTCCTCATGGTGATCTTGAAGAAGAAATCTATATGTCCCAGCCTGAGCACTTTGTTGAAAAAGGTAAAGAGAAACTGGTTTGCAAGTTAAAGAAGTCTCTGTATGGGTTAAAGTAGTCACCTAGAATGTGGTACCAGAAATTTGATACTTTTGTATTATCTTTGGGATTTGTAGGATCAAAATATGATCATTGTGTCTATTATAAAGCTGAAAGTGATCAAGTTCTTATTATTGTTCTCTATGTTGATGATATGTTGTTCATAGGCAATAGTAAGCTAATGATTTCTGATCTTAAGTGTCAGTTGTCTGCTAAGTTTGAAATGAAAGATCTTGGTGCAACAAGGTATATTCTGGGAATGGAGATAACCAAGGATAGGAATAGTAGAAAAATTTGGCTCAGTTAGAGTAAGTATATCAAGACTGTTCTAGAGAGATTTTGCATGAATGATTGCGAGTAGATAGTTGTTCTAGTCTTGCAGGGAACAAAGATATCTGTTGAAGACTGTCCAAAATATCCTACTGAGATGGAGGACATGACCAGTGTACCCTATGCTAGTGCGGTTGGCAGTCTTATGTATGCAATGGTCTGTACAAGGCCATACATTGCCCAAGCAGTGGGAGTTCTTAGTCGGTTTATGGCTAATCCTGGAAGGACACATTGGGATGCTGTAAAGAGAGTTTTTAGATATTTGAAGGGCACTTCAAATTTTTCTTTCTGTTACCATGGGAACCTGGTTGAATCATAGAGGACTCTCAGTATTCGAGGCTATGTGGATTCTGATTGGGCAGGGGACATTGACAGTAGAAGGTCCACCAGTGGATATACTTCCATGTTGAATGGTGGTGCAATGAGTTGGATGAGTAAGCGACAAGCTGTAGTCGCTTTGTCCACTATAGAGGTTGAATACATGGCAGCTACTCATGCTTGTAAAGAAGCAGTTTGGTTAAAATGTTTGTGTTCTAGCATTGGTTTTGATGCAGGGCAAATAACTATTTTCTGTGACAGTCAGAGTGCAATTTTTCTGGCAAAGAATCGTACTTTCCATGCTAGGACGAAACATATAGATGTACAGTACCACTTTGTACGAGATATGGTGGAGGATGGAAAGGTCAGTTTGGAAAAAGTTGATACTCTGGAGAATGTTGCAGATGCATTGACGAAGCCAGTGAGCACAGACAAGTTCAGGTGGTGTGCTAGTTCAATGGGCCTTAGTGCCCATGATTTTCAGTAAGTTTTGTTGTGCTCTGGAGGTGCCTGTGTGATCTTCGTCAAGTGGGAGATTGTTGGAAATATATGCCTAAATCATCATAGGCTGTAACCTCTATTGGAGCCAAGTCAGAGTGACATCTTTAATGTCTGGCCGACTAGTAGCTTGAATCTTGTTGAACAGTTCCAAGTCACTGAGACAACATTGGTGTCTTGCCGAATGAACTATCACTGTGACAAGAAGCATTTGTTGTGACCTCTTACCATGTGGAGATCTCTGGCCGACATGCCATTCAATCAGGTGTCGAGGAGACTCATAGCAACCCGGGGCTTCGGGGTGACTTGAACATTCGGGAAGAAGTCCCAGCGACAATGGAAGGTCTCGCCGACAGGGATACTCTTGAAGTCTTCACGGTGACATGAATGTTTCGGTATGAAGTCTGGGTGATGTGTTTTTGTCTCACCGACAGTGTTTAGTTTGAAGTCATCGGGGAACTTGGCCGAAAAGGAATACTATCAGTAAGAAGTCTTACCGATGTGGGAATGTCACACCGACCGTATTCATTCAGGGTAACTCAAAGGTCTCGGGAAGAAGTCCTAGTGACCGATGAAGGTCTCGTCGACGGGGACACACTTGGAGGCATCGGGGTAACACTAAGGGTTCACTAAGAACTCTTAGCGATGGACAAAAGTCTTGCCGACTGTTCGGTGCTTGATGTAACATAAGGATCTCGGAGTAAAGTCTCAGTGAAGGATGTATGTCTTGGCGATAGATGAGCACTTCAGAGTAACATAAGATAGCTCAATGAAACCTCTTGGTGACAATTGAATGTCTTAGCGATGAATAAATTTGTTGTCGGTATGACTTGAGAACCCGATATGAGGTCTTGGTGAGAGAGAAATGTTTTTCCGATGGTATGACTCTTCGGTGTGACTTAGGATATCGATTTGTGGTCTCACCAAAGAGCGATAGTCTTGCCGAAAGGAAAACTGAAGTCGTTGTGACTTGTGAATAGCGATATGACTCTCGTCGACTATAAGGATTCTTGGCGATATCAAATGTTGATTGTGTTGGCATCGGGGAGACATGGTCAGTGTCTCAATGATATGCCAACACAGCTTAAAGCTGTTTGACGGAGTGAGACTTTCCTATGTGGCATCTTGTGGACCAATCAGGGGAGCTGAATGGGAACTGTTGGAAGATAATTCATTGTGGCAGTTCTGAGAGGAAGCTCGACAGATAGGCGTGACATGATTATACTTTGTGATTGCAGATTGTGACTAGTTTGAAGGATCGATGGATTGTTGTGTGACTGTATGGTCGGTGGATGAATTCTATTCTGTGAAGACTGTAACGTGAATGTTCTGTAACAAGGTTGTTCATGGTGAAGCTGCTGAAATATGACATTAGAAAGATAAGTCTGACATTTGTATGTAATCTCCATTACTGTAATACAAAGTGATTTCTCTTGGTGTGGTGGGTTTTTCTCCCGTAAGGGTTTTCCCATGTATATCTGGTGTTCATATGTGTGTGTCAAATACTTTGTTTTTGTAATCTCTTTCTAGTGCATCTTAATTGGACTGTAATTGTAATTTTAAAAGGTATCTCTGCATTCTTCCCTGAGGTTTTGACGTTAGGAGAGTTGTTTCCGCATCTAATTTTCCTTACAAGTTTGAATGAAATCAATTTGATCAAAATTAGCTAAATATACCTCATACTAACCCTAGTTGTTCCATAATAAATGCATTTACCTATTTAGAAAATTTTACTACCTGTGACATTGCAACGATCCATAAGTCTTCAAGACACCTCTACAAAAAGAGTATTTACTCTTGAAACATGACCATTCTGTTGGAAGAGTGGGGATTTTGTCATTGATGTTGTTGGAAACATGAGCATGTGGGATAAGCGCAAGGTATATTGTTATACATTGTAGTGTTGTCATTGATGTCAACATTGTATCTTGCTTTGGAGATCATGGTGTAGATCATTTTGGTTGGCTCTAAAAATGTTTTAGGATGTTTGCATAAGGCAATTTTGTAACAATGTTTGATCCGGTAAAGCCAATTGTGATGAAAATTGACTATGTTAATACCAGTGATTCTATGTATAGGGGATCTAGTTTTTGGGTCCGCATCAATTCTCTGTTCAGTGATTTTCTCTATGATTCTAGTATATTTTTTTGGCTAGTAGAAGCATCTAATTCGAGAATTTCATCTTTTTTTGACTTTTGGTGTGAAAGTTATGGGTAACAAAAGTTTAGCTTGATAGTTATAGGTGTTTTCCAATTTTGTACTTATGAGTTGAAGAGTACACTTCTCCATGGATTGGATTTTGACTTTGCAGTTTTGAGGAGATGTTGATAGTGTTAATAGAGTGTGTATTCCATATGGCATAGTGTTTTGAAGTTCACATGTATTAATACAAGTATATAGTTGGAGAATTTTTGTATTAGGTCTCCTACAGTGCTGACTTAATGGGTTTTAAGGTATGTGAAGCTTATTTAAGTATTACAAAGTTAAGTGGGAGCTATTATAGGTCCATGTAGACCTATTTCAAACTATTTTAGGATTTGAGTCTTGGCACAAAGCGTGTGTGAATAAATATTGAGCCGACAAGTTCTATTTTGTATATTTTAAATGATACATCTAATTAGGCTAACCTAATTGATGTTATGGGTGAAGCAAATATATAAGCTAGATCATTTTTAGTGTTCTGATGAAGGTCATACATAAAAGTGACATGAATGATGCAAATTGAGCGAACACATTGTGAATTAGAGATTTGAATGCAAAGGAAGGTAGAGTTTTACAACAAAATCATATGAAGTGTGTAAAGTCAATCTATTGAGCTTCGTTGGAACTATATTTAATGCATATGATAAATGCAATTATAATAGTTCAACCTAGGCTATGAGCCACAAACTTTATTCTATCTCTTTTCTTCTTTCAATGGATAGTGAGTCCACCTGTAGTGAGCACTTATGTAACATACTATAGCTATTTATAATATATTGTGAGCTAATCCTCACCATTGTTTTTCCCATTTTGTGTTTTCCACATAAAAATCCCGATGTTCATGTGTTATATGATGTTGGAATTTTTGATTCTTTCTTTCATTACTACAACTGAATATGCTATGTAAGTTGAATGTTGAAATGTTTGAATGTTTTTAAAGAATACCTGATTCATCCCCCCCTTTAAGTATTCTAGGTGTTCAAAAATTGGTATCAAAGATTGATTCCTTGGAAGGAGCTTAACCACTTGGGGAAGATCTTAGAGGTTGAACACATGGCTGTTAGAAGATTACCTACTCCTCCGAAAGAGATTCCTATTGTTGGATTTATAGAAGAAGATTACATATTTGATATGAATGGAGAATTCAAAGTTGCTCTTGAAGAAATTGAAAGAAGTGAAGGTGAAAATAGATATCTGAAGGAAAATGTCCAAGAATCAAATGAATGCATCAAAAAATTGAGGGAGAAAATCAAGAAATTCAGAGAAAGGCATAGGAGGTCAGTGAGTAGTTGAAGCAAGAAAATGAAACCATTACCTGTATGAAGGTGCAAGTTGAAGAAAGAAAGAGAGTTGAAGAATGCTTGAATACAATGGTGAAAATAAAATCTGAAGAATGCACAAGGCTTGAACAAGAAGTTGTGAATCTAACATCAGATCTAGAGAAAGCAAGGATTCATGAAGACAAATTCAAGATGAATTCTACAAAGCTTGATGAAATGATTTTAAATCAGAAAGGCTCTAAAGATACAGAAGGTTTAGGATTTGAAAAGGGATGAATCCAACAGAAACAAAGAAGGAGATGGATGAGATTTGGAGAAATAAGAAAGAGACTAAGGTTAAGGATGAATCTGTACCAGCATCTAGTGCAAATGTTTCCTCTAGAAACTAAGTTGAGATATTTAGATCAAGGGGATCTCTAATGGAAATATTTTATCTCTTAACAAAGAAAATGGTGTCGATGCTTCAACACGAGGATATGTGGTGTAGGTCAATATGCTTGATCTTCTGGAGAAAATTTTAGTAGAAAATGTTGAAATGAGAAATATTGCAGAGCATTTGAAGGTAATTGTGCACACAATGAAGGGTTTTACAAATTTATTGTTTTAAGCATTCAATGCAAAATTATGTCAATTCCAAAGGGTTATAAAGTGATTTTACTTAGCCAAATTTAGTCACAATGAGAATTGAGAAGGAGCAAATTAGTGAAAAAAATATTCGGAGTGATCAAGGTGATTTGTGATCTAGTGCATTCAAACCCTAATAAAAAAGTGAAGGAAAAGGTATTTACAATATTGTTTTTCCCTAGTTTCTCAGAGAACTTTGTTGAAAGCAATTGAATTCATTTTGAAATAGCTACATCGAGGGTTACTAAAGTTATTGATAGGACATGAACCAAGTTTAAGAAACATCATGTTAAATCCATGAAGGTCAACCCCTTAGGAATATTTTCTAAGGTTTCATATGGTTTGTTGCATATGGAAGACATAAGGATTTACATTCATTGCAAATTGGAAGAACATAATCATTCTAAGCTAGGAGAGGTATGGGTGAATGAACTTACTGGAGATAACTTTACCCTGAAACTAGAATATCAATACCTAGTTGCAAAGAAACTTGATGTGTGGGAAGGGTTTCCAAATTTTTTCTTTGATGATAAATGGGTTAGAATTGCATTGATTAGAATTCATAATATATTTTTCTTGACTAACATGCTTGCATTAATCACAAAGGATGTGATTAGAGAAGTTACAGTTTTGTGCTCCACCAAACCTGTTTCGGTACTCAAGTCAGTGAAAAATGAAGTGGTCACAGAATTAGCCGATGCCACATATGACAAAAGGGCATTGAAAAAATAATAGCTATGAAGTATGTAACTATGATGATAGGTTACAAGCTTTACTTCAAAAACAAAGATAACTCTTATCTACGACTGAAATAAACACTGCCTATGAAATGGTGGAAAAAGGAATCGACTATGATATTTGTGAGTTGTTGAGACAACAACTAATGAAAAATTTGGAGAATACCAAGGAAAAGAAACACTCATTTAAGTATGGTACCCTAATTGTCTGTTTACTTTTCTACTTCTTGAGAGAACTAGCCGGTACTAAAAGTGTTTTATGGTTAAAATGAAGACCAATTGCACATCAAATTAGAGACTTTCTAAGAGGTCTTGGTGATACAGAGGCACAAGATGAAGCTCTTGAATATTTTTTTGTAGTGTTTCAAAAGAGGATGCATTAAAAGAGAAAGAATCCCTAAGAAAATGTTGGAAAAATATAAGGATGAAATCATATTCATGGTATCAATAGATGAATGCATCATACAAGCAGTTGAACCAAGGACAATGTGGATCCCAACAATGGGATATGAGATTAGTGAACAAGAGATTATTGCCTCAGTTGATTTTATGCTTAGCAAGCCTAAGGACACCACAGAAGGAAGATATGACATTTATAAAGAAAAATCAATGGAGGTGAATATGGAGCAGAAGAAACCAATAATAAAGAAGAAGGTTGAAAATATGGTTGCATTGTTTTTGGAGGACATGGGCTTCACATAGGAGCAAGTGGAGCAAGAAAGAGCAAGGGCTAGAGCTCTGGGAAGCTCTTCTATACTAGAAGATCTGTTAGAACAATTACCACCTCTCCTACTATTCAAAATTCCTCTAGGACTAAGCCTCCTACCGGAGAAAAGAGAATATCAACTGAAAGTCCTCTAGTGAAGGAGAAGTATCCTCTAGTTATGAAGAGTACAAGGCCTTAGAAGAAGAAGGATACTTTGGCAACACAACTTGTAGCCTCTGCCAAGAAGAGAACAAAACAAAAATCAATAAGAGAAAAAAACATAAGTGTAAATGTTGAAGATGAAGGAGATGAAGAAGGACCTTAATTGGTTTAGAAGAGAAAACATGTAGCTTCACAAAGTGAAGAAAGTTCCAAGAAACAAATAGTAGATGTTGTGGACACCGATGAAGAAGAAATAGAGAAAGAAAATAAGGCATTTTTCATCCACATGAGAGGAAAGAAGGGAGTAGCAACCAAGAAATTTCCTTTAGAGAAGAAGAAAGTAGAAACAAGGCAGAAGAAGACTCTGGATTTAAGGAAAAAGAAAAAAGAAACACAGCTGGTAAGCACACACACTCCCATGAAGTTAGAAGCACTACTTAATAACATTTTGCAGCATGAAATGTTAGCAGAAATTGCAACCTTGTATATTGAAGAAAATGAGGTAGATAAGGCCACCATTGTAAAAGCTATCATTAAGTATATTATTGTTTTATAATTTGACATGAAGAACATTGAAAACCAAATTCCTACAGAGTTGTGGAATGTCTTGGTGAAAAGAAGGCAAGAAGCAATAGAAGAAGAGGAAAAAATAAAAGAATATGCATTGAAGAATATTGATGCTCCTCTCTTAGAGGAAAATAAAGCCACATTGGCTGAGTTGTATAGCAAAAAATTTAGGACAAAGCAAAGGGTTACTACCCTTATTGAAAGAGAAAAAAGTGAGGTTGAAAGGCTCCAGAAGGAGACAATTGACAAGATTGCAGACATAGCACAAAAGTATGGAATGACTCAGGAATGCACACAAAATCTTGGTCCGGATGTCAATATAGGAGATGAAGCACAAGACATTGATGCTCAACATGAGCATGTAACAGATGAAGGATATGCTCAAGATAATTTTCTTCCAAAAGTGGAAGAAGTGACAAAGGAAGATGAAGAGGTAGAGAAGAATGTTGAAAAAGAGACCACCACCTATAAAGATATAGCAAAGGAGGATACCTCTCCTCCTCTATTAATTGAAGAAAATGTTGAAGATACACAAGGAAAACCAGCGATAATTCCTGATACCACAAAATAGTCTTCTGGTTAAGAAAATGTAAATAAGGATGAAGAAAAGGAGAGTGGTGACCAAGAAAATAATGAGAAGGATGATGAGGATGCATCTATAGATGCAAAGATAGAAGTAGAAACACTAGTGAGATCTAGAAAGAATGAGGAAAATGAGTTGAAGGAAAAGACTACGGAGAATACAAAGGCTTCTGCTGAATCCTCTAGGTCCTCTGAAGATTCCTTTCAAAGAACTTACTAAGCATGCAACTTAATTTCCAGCCTACTGTATCAACCCAACTACTACAATTACCTATGCAACAAGGGAATGTGGACCTTGATAAGATTTCCCCACTCCACAAGCTTCAGTTGGGAGATGTATTCCATGCATCTACCCAAAAGGAGATTATAGAGACCCATCAAAAGAGTGAAGAGATAATGGATGAAGTTGTAAAGGCTCTTCAAGAGGCCATACCTAGTGCAAACATTGACACTTCACTTTCTAGTAAATTATTGATTAATTCTTTTAAAGAATATGCTACTGGTCTTAAGGGACAAGTTGAAAATGAGGTTGAAAAGAAGATAAATGACAAGATGTTGGAGATTACTAAGAAGTGTTACCTTACACATAAAAAGTTTCAATAAAACCTCAAGGGAGCACAAGTTTGTGTAGGTGAGACAAAGCTCTATTCTAGTATTGTATGAAGTGGCCTAGATCCACACAAAACATCAAGAGTGAAATGGACTCCATTGAGTCCCAAATTAACAATGCTTCTAGTGCATATGATCTGACACATGACCTGATTGGAAGCACAAGAGTTGTAATAGAATATTTTTATGAGATATTCTTCTGGCTGCAGGCCCAAAAGGAGAAAATCATTTTGTAGTTTGGAAACATAAGGGACTTGGTAAATTCCAAATTCTTATTTGTTTCAAGTTCCCTTTTGAGTGCTAACAAGGCTACACAGATCAATCTGGTACCTAGCACTCTAGAAGAAGGAGAAGAAATTCTAATGGAGCTAAAGATGCAATGCAAAATGCTTGGGACAACAAAGAAGATTTGGGAAGGTAAATAGGCCTAACAGACACATGTGCAGAAGCTTCAAGAGTCAACTTACTCCAGTTGACAATATTCCTTATTATTTATGCATTTCCATTTTTTGTTTCAGATTCTTTGTATATATGTTGATTATATAGAGTGGTTTCTAGTACAAGTTTTTTTTTCTTTGGTACATACCTTAGGGGCACTCAATTCAATTTTTTTAGTTTGTACATATGCATATATTTCTCAAGGGGAGATCCTGTTATAAAAGTTGTTGTATGCACCCTTTTCCCTTGATGTCAAAGGGGGAGAATATTTTGGAAATTTTTAGGCATGTTTCCATCAATGACAAAGGGGGAGATTGTTGGAAGAATGAGAAGTTTGTCATTGATGTTGTTTTTGGAAACATGAGCATGTGGGATATGCACAAGGTATATTGTTATGCATTGCAGTGGTTTCATTGATGTTAAAATTGTATCTTGCTTTGGAGATTATGGTGTAGATCATTTTAGTTGGATATAAACATGTTTTAGGATGTTTGCATAAGGAAATTTTTCAAGAAGGTATGATTCAGTAAAGACAATTGTGATGATTAATGACTGAGTGTTCATACTAGTGATTATGTGTATAGGGGATTTGTTTTTGGGTTTGCATCATTACATCATTCAGTGCTTTTCTATGTGGTTCTAGTATATTTGTTGGCTGGTAGAAGCATCTAATTCTAGAATTTCATCTTGTTTTGACTTTTTGTGTGAAATTTATGGGGAACAGAAGTTTGGATTGATAGTTACAAGTGTTTTCTAGTTCTTTACATATGAGTTGAAGAGTCCACACTTCTCTACAAATTTGATTTTGACTTTGTGGTTTTGAGGAGATGTTGACAAATGTCAATAAAGTGTGTATTCCAAATGGCATAGTGTTTTGAAGTTTACATGTTTGATTATGGGTATATAGTTGGAGAATTTTTGTATTAGGTATCTTGTGGTGTTGACCTAATAGGTTTGAAGGTATGCAAAGCTTATTTAAGTATTGTGAAGTTAAGTGGGAGCTATTATAGGTCCATGCCGACCTATTTCAAATTGTTTTAAGATTCGAGTCTTGGTGCAAAGCGTGTGTGAATAAATATTGAGCTGACAAGTCCTATTCTTTTATATTTTGAATGATACATCTAATTAGGCTGACCTAATTGATGTTATGGGTGAAGCGGATATATAACTAGATCATTTTGGTGTTTTGATGAAGGTCACACATAAAAGTGATGTGAATGATGTGAATTGATAAAATACATTGTGAATCTAAGTTGTGAATGTTGAGTAGAATATTAGAGTGATGTAAATGCAAAGGAAGGTAGAGTGTTAGATCAAAATTAGATGAAGTGTGTAAAGTCATTCTATTGAGCTTCATTGGAACTATATTTCATGCACATAATAGATGCAATTGTAGTAGTTTAATCTAGGTTTTGAGCCACAACCTTTATTCTATCTCTTTTCTTCTTTTAGTGGGTAGTGATTCCACCTATAGTGAGCACTTCTCTAATATACTATAACTGGTTATATAATATATTGTGCGCTAATCCTCACTGTGGTTTTTCCCATTTTGGGTTTTCCACATAAAAAATCTAGTGTTCATTTGTTATGTGATGTTGTTGGATATTTTGATGCTTTCTTTCATTACTACAACTAAATATGCTATGTAAGTTGGATGTTTAAATGTTTGAATTATTTAAAATAATATTGATTCACCCCCCCTTTCAATACTTTGGGTGTTCAACACAATAAAGTTCATATCACAATTTACCAATATATTGAAGATTCCCACATCTCAAGTATTTTAGGGATATGATAAGTTCTACAATTGCAACTCCCCTTGAGTCAATACTCTCATTCTTCCTTCTTCTGCCAAACTTTGTTCATCTCTTTCTTTTGCTAGATAATGATAGGATTCCTTTGAAGAGAAGAAAACCTTACATTCTTTCCCTTGCAAAATCTTGCAATGTGTCCTTGTCTGTTACAATTAAAGAAAATGATATTGACTTGCAGAGCATAATTGTGTCTTCTCACATTGGATCTACAATTAGCAACTTTATGAATGAACTTGTTGCATGCATGGCAATAACCAAAGAAATATTGAAAGGTCATAGCATGATCATTCCTTATCACCTTACTTCTTCATTCATTAGTCTTGTAGCCAAATTTATTGCAATCATAGCACTAACCATTAAATGATTGAGATTTCATACCACTATACCTTAGAGGCCCAAGAGAATTCAAACTTATCCTGATTTTGCACTCAACTGCCTTATGACCAAATTTCTTGCATGCATAGTAGTTTCCTTTAAATTTGATAGGAGTAGTTTGGGAAGGCTTCCTGAAATTCACTTTGTTGTTATGGACAAGTGTGAAATCACCTTATTTCTTGTTGTCTTGATTTGTATTTGCATCTTTGGTGGATGTCTCCTTTGTTTCAAATTTTCCTTCTACCTTGAAAATTTATCATACCAATTTGTAGATTCCTTGAACATAGAAATTTTCCCCTTTTCAAAGCCAAGCCTATATTTCTCTTTAGAGGGATTTTGAAAATTAACGATTTCATCAAGAATTTCATAACCCCCTTTCAATTTTACACCTTTATCATTTTTCTCCTTTTCCTTTTCAAGTTCTTTTCTTAGAGTAACAATTTCTTCCTCAAGTTTTGAGCATTCAATAGTTTTATCTTGAAGCTTGGTATTCAAATAGTCTTCAACCCTTTTGCTCCCTCAATATTAACTTTCAAGTCAGAGATCACAATTTTTTCTTCCTTGAATTTATTTCCTTCTTCTATTTGAGCTTTTAGTTTTCTAACTTCTTCTCTAGATTATTTTTCCTTCGCTTTCAATTTGTCAATTGTCTCTTTTGATTTTTCCAAAATACTTGTTCATATTTGATATTTTTCAACCTTGCTTCATCTAGTTCCTCAGGAGTAGACCTAAGTTCACCTTCAAAGTCAACTTCACATTCTTTTGGATTGATATCCCAACCTTCAAGTTTCATAGATTTTGGTTCTGTGATGAACATATCATTGATCTTTTCCACAGACCCATGTGTTCATGTATAGGATCTACCTTAGTTGTTAGGCTTATTCAAGGCACTTGGCTCTAATACCAATTTTTAATTGAAGATAAAGCTTGTGGATCTTCAACACCCTTGATATTGCTAGATAATATATATTGATCACTACCAATCAATTACTCAAATTTGCAAGACCAATATTGCATCTCTAGAGGAATGTGGAGCATTCCATCCAACCTTTATCATTGCATTGCACTGTTAGGACACAAACCAGAACAATGTCAACTATAACTTTGACTACAAAAAGTGTGAAGACTTTATTTTTTGGATACAATATCTTCATAACATGGCCATCATTTCATTTGAACCGCAAGAAATAATTTGTCACAATGGATGGATGTGGACCAAAAATTCATGGTACAACATTAGGGTATACACAATTAGTGCCTTAGCCAAACTTTTTCAACATGCGGTATAAGAACTTGGAATGATATCAAAGTATAAATGTTGTAGACACATTGGGAGATGAGTATTGCACCATACTTAGATCACCATTCTTCCTTATACTCCCTTGTAGGCATGCCTCAACCCATATCCACTTATGCAAGAACTAACTCTGGAGTATGTGCATACTTCAATAACACATCTTGACATCAATGACAACCTAAATAGGGTTGAAATCAATGACAAAACTTATTCTAATAGATTATCCCCCTACTAATATTCTTATCCTCCCATGAGTTATATATCTTAGTTTAGTGTTAGGGAACATCCCTCCTTGAAACTCAACACCCTTGTCCTCATCCTAAAGAATATATCTCAATAATTCCCTCCATTGCAGACCTCTTTCCCTCTAGGTCTTTCTTGCATATTGGTTTCTTGTCACATCCCTAAAAAATATATACTTTCTTATTTTTAATGCTTGATTTCCCAATATAATTTGGACTAAGGAAAAAAACCTAACTTTGAATTATAATCGTTCTTGATATTTTGATGATTGTATGGATTTAACAATTGATGCTTTAAATTTAGCATTGTAATTGTTAAATATTGTACTTTTTTAGTAATTAAAACTTATGAAGTAATTAATTTCATTTTAATATATGGAATTATTGTATCTATACATGTATATTAAATTTTAGATTAATCATGTAGTAACAATCTTGTGTTGACTTGTGTGTGATAAATTGGAGTGGTTTTGTAGGTGCTAAGGGTACAAAAAAGTGGACCTAGCAGCTTCATCCCAAGAATAATTCTAAATCCTTTTAACCCTTATTCAATCACTTCACTCAAGAAAAATAAGTCAAGTAAAAGCTTATTTCCCTCTAAACATTTTATAAGAGTTATTTGTAGTAGGAAAAGGGATTATCCATCTATGATTGTTTTTGCAATAGACACTTTTGAAGGGCACAAAATATACTGAGAGGGGGGATGAATCAGTATATTCAAATCTATTTAAAAATATTTAATTCAACATGAATTACCATTAATAAATTATCCAAACATGAATATTAAATCATCAAAACAACTAGTGTTAATCAAGCAACATAGATGCACACATTCACACAATGAACACCAGATATATATGGAAACCTGGAATGGGAAAAACCATGGTGAGAAGAGTTTCTTAGAGCTACTATCCAAATCTAGCCTCAGAAAAATAATGAATAACTTAAAATCATGATTCATGAAGTAGGAACCAACCTACCAGAGACACCAATCCCCTATTGTATTTGTAGGTACCGACCTACTGGACACCAATCCCTAATACAAAGATCTGAGCACCAACTCAACTAGTCAGAAAATAGTCCTACTAGATTACATAGGTTTGATTTGTGGATCTTTAATACTAATGTACACAAATTTCTCTTGATTGTATCTTCATTTAGACACTATCCTACACAACATATGATCCTCTAATAATGGTGCACAATGATTAGATGCAACTCCCATTACATCACCCAAATTTACACTTGCTCGCACATTCACTATGATGGTTAGTCATTGAATAAATCCTAGTCATAAATATCATAAATATATACATCCCAATACATTAACAATATCTCATGTCCGCCAGGAACCTCTTAACACTATCTACAATCAACCAAGTCGACTAAGAGTGGACCTAAATTCAAATTGATATGAAACATGTAGCGGGTTGGCCCTAAAGTAAATTTGTTGCTGCCAAAAAAGAATGAAGTTGTGTGCTTCCTTCAAAGACCTTAACTTGGTCCTATTTCATCTTCATACACTTCCTCTAGCTGGTGCACACTTCCCTTCTCTAGTGCAAACACTCAGACATTATTCACGGTTAGCCTATCAACATAGATAATACTCTGTTACACCTAACTTTCTGTCTATTAAGGCTCCACCTCTGAAACACTGGGATCTAATACAACATGAGTAACTTTACTTTAGGTCCAAGTTACAAGGAATAGAATTCAACTGGGATAGAATGTGGAGCAAAAAACCATGAAAATGTAATATAATGTATGAGTAGAAATCCATAGAATACTTCTACAAGAACTTCCAAGGTATTCCAACAATAAGAATAGATACATGCATGGTATTTCAAGCATAATACATAATGTAGATCACACTAGCATGTTGTTCTCAAAATATTTGACATGATAGTTCAAGTAATTAAAATTTAATCCTCACCAATATATTGACATCACTCATTTCACATCAATAAGCACCTTTGACATCAATGGAAACATATGTTTAACAATCTCACCTTTTTAATTGATGGAAAACAATAAAATGTTATTAGCACATCAACAATCTTAATCCAGAACTCCCCTTATGTGATATAATCTAGATTTCCTAAGCTTTTGAAAGATATAACATTTTGGATTCCTTTCTCCTATTTTGTCATCAATGGAAAAGTTCAACACTCCCCTTAAAAGATATATCATTTGAAATCCCTTTGGATTTATTCCTCTTAATTTTTGAGCTTCTCTCTCCCCCTGTGTATGTCATGTTTGATAATTTTTCCACAAGGCCACCAAGAATGCTTGTAGTATGGATTCAACACTCCCCCTTACCCTGTACTTCCTCTTGATTCAAGAAGAGGGAGAAAAAACTCCCAATTTTTTTTGGAGATACTCAAAAGTCTCCTTGGGAAGAGGTTTCATGAAAATGTCTGCTATTTGCTCCTTAGTCTCAACATACTCCAACTTCACTTCTTTTTTTGCAACCTTCTCTCTCAAAAAGTGATACTTAATTGCAATATGCTTTGTCCTTGAATGCATTACCAAATTCTTGGAACTATTTATAGCACTAGTATTGTCACAAAGAATGGAAATAGGTTCATCAAGCTCTATTTTCATCTCCTTTAGGTTCTACTTCATCTATAATACCTAAGCGCAACATGAATCTATTGCAATGTACTCTACTTTTGTTGTAGACAAAGATACTAAATCTTGCTTTTTACTTAACCAAGATACAATATTGTCACCAAGAAATAAATCTCCAACACTTGTGCTCTTTTGACCATCTATGTTCCTGCCTAATCTGCATTTGTGTATGCATTTAGAGTGAATTTTCACTCTTAAGATGCCATAGATCAAAATCTATTATAGCCTTCAAATATATACATATTATTTTTATAGCTTTGACATGAGCTTATTTAGGCGATAATTGAAATTTATCTACTATTCCTACTGCTTCCATTATGTTTGGTCTAGATAGTTACATACAACAAACTTCCAATCATTGACCTATACAAATTCTAGCTTTCCAAAGTAGATTCGCCATCCTTACTCAATTTACACCCAATAACCATAGATGTACACACCAGTTTTCATTCTTCCATCTTAAAATTTCTCAACATCTCCTTTAGGTCTTTAGGTCTTAGGACCAATTCCAAAGTTTTATTCTTCTTAATTTAAGTCAATTCTTCCTCCATAGCATCTAACCAACCTTTCTCTTTGCTTTCCTCCATGCATAAGAACTTAGTTCAATTTTTTATAATAATGCAAAGTGTACATGTTCATTTTCTTTCTCAATTATTCTCTAGGTCTAAACTCCCTTATCCTTATCTCCTATGATTTGATCTTCAGAATGGTTCTTTTGTACATGCTGTGAATGTCAAATTCTTTGAGCTCCCTTTGGGTGGTTTTGTTTTTGCTAAGTACTAGCCTGCACCTCATATGTTTGAAATGCTTCCCTTCACTTCTCAATCGGACTTCTTTTTGATAAACTATGTTTACTGTTGCCACGTGTCCCCCAGGTGCTCCTCGCATCGATTTCTTCCTTCACTCTTCTACCGGCTCCTGCCATGCTTCCACGTGTCGTCATTGCGGGCACTTCAAGGCTACTTCCCTTCACTTTTTAGTTGGGCCCCGTTCGTGTGCCATGTAGCTTTCATCCGCATACACTTTTTGGTAGACCCCACAGTCGGTGTTGTTAGTAAAGAATGTAGCCACGTGTCTTTCCAGCTCAAGCTTTCATCACATAAAGGGAGAAATGAACCACAGGATACAACCTATCACCACATGTCTCCTCGGCAGGGGTTCTACCGAAGGGAAGGATGGATCAAATAACAAGCTGTGACATACTGCCACGTGTTCTAACTGCCTCCACTGGGGAGCGACACTTGTTTGCATGGGGTTTTTCTAGAACCACTGCCATCATTCATAGGGTATGCATTTGGCTAGGGAACGACCATGTCCTATGGCCCAAATCTTTTATGTTTTGATGACCGAAGGGAATCATTGTGATGGTCATCATTCCTTGAGATATGAGATATTTTCTATTACTAGCCCTCTAGGCGGTGAGATTTTTAGCTATAGATACTACTTCTTGCTTCTGAAAATGGGTTTGAAAGATACACAAAAATTAGGGAAAGACGCTAGGCCTTTTGTATTTCTTTTAGATTATTGTATGAGACTATCAGACTATGCCATTGTTCAACCTTTATGTTTTTCTTAAGCTATTTGATAAAACATTATACTATGTCATTATTGTCCTGGATTGTTCATTTGCAGAACTTCTATTATTTTAATACAAGTTTGCTAGTTTAGATCATGTCTTTGACTCCACTTTTCAGTGAATGTGTATGAGAATTATTTTATGTTATTAAATGAATTGTTCAGGCTTCTATTTCTAAATTCTGTTATTCTAGGACATAGCAGATTGTTGAATGGACCCTTAAATTGTATTCAAAAGATAGATTTACCATGCCTTATATCTAAATATTGGCACATTGCCTTAGTTAGATCTTAATTTTTTATATCTACTTCCTTTTCCCATTCCAAAACCCCAATTACAAAAGAAGCCAACTTCTTAAAAAACCTAGAGGTCACTCAGTTTAGCGCAATTGGTCCCCCCATTAATTGAGTTTCCCATAAAGGCTGTTACCTTGCCAATTTTCGGCATCAACAATTTCTTTTTTTCTGGAACGTCTGGTGGGACTACTTAAATGAACCTAAATTTAAAGAGGGTGTATGAGTCATCGACGTGTTACTAGATCCCAAACAATGAATAATCCTAGTTTGTTAGTGCCGCCATTAGGAACAGTACAAGCCACGACCCAAATTGTGAACGTTCTGCTTCCTCCGCCCCTTCTGCTAGCCATTTTTCCAGCCGCTAACATAAATTATGTGGCGTGGGATGCTAGAAGTCCTCTCATAGTGCCAGTAGCACCTGTCGTTTGGGCCCCTATCCCGATCTCTGCTTTAAAAGCTATACCTAAGTTCACCAGAGATGGCTCAAGGACACCCTTTGAATATCTGCAAGATGTGGTAGATGTGTGTTTGGTGCATGGAATCACCGCCCAAAATGTGGTGCTAAGGCTGCTTGCAACCTCTTCTAGGGGAAAAGTGCTAGATTGGTACCACACTTTGTAGGCTAATATTATCAGTACCTAGGATTAGCTTGGAGACCCTTTCTATGAAATATTCTCTAATGACGGAGATAGGTCTTCACAATATCATCAACTAGAAATAATAAAGCAGGCCCCACATGAAGCCATGACCAATTTCAATGCTCGATTCCACATAACTTGGTAGAGAATCCAGACTGCTATCCACCTGCCGGTCGAGATGAAATTCATGTTCTACTTGAAATCTATTAACGCTAACATCTCAATGATGATCTAGTCTCTTAGTAGAACCACTCTACTGGATGCATACAACATTGCAGTCAAGGCAGAGAACAATTTGATAGACGTTGGAAAGTTGTCACCTCAACCCATCATGCCTATATTTCTAGAAATGTCAGTTCCTGCTTAGGAAGTAGCATCTACCAGTGCACCATCTCCTCCCCAATCTATGTACACGTATCTGAGCACCCCATAGAACATTTCTTCTATATCTAGCTCTTTGAAGGAAGAGATGAGCGAGTTCAAGGAAATGTTGCAGACCATTGCCAATGAAATAACTGTCATCAAACGAAACTAGTCCGCGCCTCCAAATCTAGTTTATCAAAATTATCAAGATGGAAGGTCTTCTTACCAACAAAACCAGTTCCAAGGAGGTGCTCACTCAAATCCACAAGCTCAAACAACTAATCAAATAGTACCTGTGCCTTCTTTGTTATAGAGTTCCAATCCAAGCTCAAGTAGAGAGCTGACAGTGGGGAAAAACAATTTAGTCAATGACACCAATCCCTGGTGCTTCCCTTGTGGCGATACACATATGCCTCAGAATTTCCCACACAGAAACTTAGAACAAAAGGTGGTAGAGCAACACAGTCAAGGTGTGATGTCGGACCATGGAGGTTATGCATATGCCTCTGCACAAATGGAAAACATGGTGCTTACCACGTAAATGCAAGGAATGTCCTTGGAGTAAGAAATAGATATTGCTCTCGATCACATGATCTTCTCATGTATGGAAGAAGAAGAGGCAGTGTTTTCCAATGATGCATCTACACCAAAACCCCACAAGTGTAGTCTGATTATAACACTCGCTCAAAGAGGAGATTCATGGCCAAACCAGTTGTCATGCAACTAGTTAGTCCGTAGCCCAAAAGTGCTTCTGAATAGACGCCTAGTACCTCCGCAATGGCACAACAATGTCCGTTGCGAAGGGAAATTGTTATATAACTAGAGTTAAAGAGTAGAAGCCTCCAAATCTACCACCATTCAATGTGGTGGAACAATTGAAAAAATCATCCGCTAATCTATCTCGGTGGGGTATCTTAGCTATTCTGAAACATAAGACATTTCTACAAAAGGCTCTTTGGGAGGATCTAATCATTGAACCAACAAAACAATTTCTCAAAGGAAAGGCTATTGATCAATTACCTCCTACCAAAGTTCTCATGAATAGCACAGAGGAAGCCTCTACCAAGGTTAGAGATAAGCTAAAACTGAAACCATTCTTCCTAACTCTTATTGTGGGAGAGAAATTATTACACAATTCCATGATTGACTCCGGCGCTAGCACTACAATCATGCCCAAGCAAATAGCTAAAGCCCTAGGACTTAGCTATGAACCTTTAAAGAAGGGGTTATGCAGCTCAATGGGAACAAAGTCAAAATTGTAGGTGTCATCAAAGACCTCCCCTTGACTCTATTCTCCTATCCTTGCATCACAGTTCTGCAAGATATCATGATCATAGATGTTCCCCCTATGTTCGGTCTTTTCCTATCTCAAGAATTCACTTCAAAGATAGGAGGGTATCTTTCTCTAGACTGGTCACACTTGATCCTAAGGACCAAGCATGAAGCTAAAATGAAAATAGTGTTTGAATCTCTACATTCGGAACATGTGGCTAATGAAGCCATGATCAAATTTGAGGTTGCTCATACCTCTTTCACCAAGGAGGAAACATATTGCACCGAGTTGCTAGAAGATGAAAAAGTGACTAGATATCAAACCGATAAAGAAGTTCTCTTGAGAAAATACATAGAAACTAACCCTTTTGAAAATTATCATGCTACCGGATTGGGCACTTATGTCATCTATGATGAAGATCAAGTGCTTTCGAAGGTCATGAAGGAAACTGAAAATAACCAAGCTTTAGAGCTATGGACGTTGCACTTTGATGGAGCAAGATGAAAAGTGGGTGTAGGATCTAGGATATGTTTGATATACCTGCATGATGAAAATAAACTTTGGTCCTTCCGCTTCTAGTTCACTTGTTCGAAAAATGAAGCTAAATATAAAGGATTAGTGCAAGGTTTGAGCCTTGTCGAGTGGATGGACATCAAGCAATTAATGTTGTTTAGAGATTCTGAACTAATAGTAAACCAAGTCTGAGGGGTCTTTGCTGCAAAAAATGTTCGCATGTGATCATATAGACATAGAGTCTGGGACCTGATAGAGGGTTTCTAAGCCTTCAACATCCAGACAGTACCCCGAGAACAAAATGTTGATGTGGATTGCATGGTAGCAATCAAATATCAGTTTGACCCTGCCTCCAACCTAATTCATAACAAAAAATCTGTACGAGTGATATTCTGACCAAAAATTCCAAATAATGATCAGAGCTGGCAGGTATTTGACAACGATGAACACATCACCTCATTCATCCAACAGTCGGGAGAGTTTGTTGACCAACTCCAACTGAATATTGTTGAAGCATATGACAGATAAATCATTCAGCTAAGGTCTAATAAGCTTCCAAAGGGACTGGTCACTCTCAAAAACTTTTTTGATTGTGATGACGCAAGAAATGATAAAAGGAAGTTTGTAGCAGAAAAAAGTAACTACGCGGACCTTCAGGTCAGAGATGGAAGAAAGCTCAAAGTTGGAATAGATGTTCCACATCGTGATAAATAGAGGCTCATCAACTTTTGTGAGAAATATCAAGGAGTAGTGGCTTGGTCATATGATGACCTTAGAGGATAAAATCCCGACATCATCTAACATACAATAGAGCTGATAGAAGGTGCAAAACCAGTCTGCCAAAAATAGAGGCCAGTTAATTCGAAGATCGAAGCATTGATGGTGCAAGAGTTGAAAAAGCTAATTCAGCCTTAGATCATCTTTTTGATCAAGCACAGTACATGGGTATCCAACCTGGTCCCAGTCTAAAACAAGAATGGATACATTCATCTATGTGTTGACTTCTGGGACCTAAACAAAGCATCCCTAAAAGACCATTATCTATTGCCTTCTATGGAGTCAATCTTGCAAACAGTGGCAGGATCGGAAATATTTTCTCTGCTAGATGGCTTCTCTAGTTACAACCAGAACCGGGTCAAAGAAGAGGACCGACACAAAACAACATTCAATACCAAGTGGGGAATGTTCACATATGATAAAATTCCTTTTGGCCTCTCAAATGCGGGAGCCACTTTTCAACAGGCCATGGATATCACTTTTAGCGAATTGATTAACAAGATTATCCTAATCTATTTGGATGATTTGACTATTTTCTCCAAAAATAAGGATGATCACTTTGATCACCTTGAGATGGTTTTCAAAAAATGCCAAGAGTTCAGGGTATCACTGAACCCAAAAAAATGTGTCTTCGTAGTATGTACCACAAGGCAAGCTATTGGGACATGTAGTGTCCAAAGAAGGAATCACAATTGATCCCGAGTAGGTGAAAGCAATCAGAGAGCTGCCCCTTCCACTCAACAAGAAATGAGTCTAGTATTTCTTGGGGAAGGTTAAATTTTTAAGCAAATTCATTTTTGATTTTGTAGGAATGATTAGGCCAATCGCCCTGTGCTGAAAAAGGATCAATTATTCAAATGGACTAAAGAAGCTAGAGAAGCCGTTGAGAGGGTTAAGGATGCTATTTCCTTAGCTCCTATACTGGTCAATCCAGACCTATTGAAGGACTTCATAATGTATGTATTCAGTAGCAAGTCAATCATCACTACTATCTTAACTCAAAAGGATGATGAAGGAAAGGGAGAACATCTGATAGCATTTCACTCTTGGACCCAAAAGGAATATTAGACGAACTACAACTTCATCGAGAGGCAAGCCTTCACAATAGTCAAGGGACTCAAGAAGTTCTGACACCTAATATCTTGCAATAAGGTGATTGTTTATGTTGCTCATTCTAGTGTGCACAAATACATCATGGAAGGAGAAATCACCGAAAAAAAGCCAATTGGATCACCAAGATCCTTGAATATGACATTGAGGTCAAGCCTACAAAGATTGTCTGAGGAAGAGGGCTATTTGAATATCTGGCATACAATGAGGAAATGATAGCTGAAGAAGAGCAATCGAAGCTAGTTCTAATGAATGATTCTGAATTTGAAGGCTTACTGGCTAGCGGACCGGGTGAGATTCATGCATATAGGAAAATATCCGCCCGACCTTCCTTCTCAAAAGAGAAGATTCTACCAACTATAGAACAAAAAATATGAACTCATCGAAGGGATCCTTTTCAAAAGGAACTTCAACGGTGTTCTATTGTAGTGTGTCACCATGGAGCAAGTGAAAAGAATTCTTGACACTTTCCACAACAGTTCTGCAGGCGGACACTTATCCGCAAAGACCACCACCATCAAAATCATGTGCGTTGGATACTTTTGGCCTACACTATTCAATGACTCATACTCCCTAGTAAAATACTACAAGGAATTCCAATTCTTCACAAGAAGAAGGAAAAATTCCGCGATGCCTCTCAATCTGATAGTGGTTGATGAGCCTTTCGCACAATGGGGCCCTGATTTCATCGGAATGATCAATCCTGCATCTAGCACCAGACACAAATGGATTCTAACGACAATAGACTACTTCATTGGGTGGACTGAAGCCATTCCCTTGAAGAATGTGATGGAGGCGGAGATAGTGGAATTCCTCGAGGAATTGGTGACGAGATTCAACCTGCCCAAAACCATCATCTCCGACAATGCTAAGGCTTTCCTAGGCTCTAAGGTATGTCAATTCACACTTGTGCATGGCATATTCTTGAAAACATCATCAAACTACTACCCACAGGGGAATGGCCTGATGGAGTTGACTAAAAAAAATTTAGTTTGACTCATCAAAAGGATTGGGTCAGAACACCAGTGAGAATGGCATAAAAACCTTCAGACATTACTGTGGGCAGACTGTATAACTCCCAAGCAAGTCCTTAGTACTTCGTTGTATGAGCTAGTGTATGGAAAGAAGCACTATTGCCTATCTCTATGGAGATTTCGGCACTACAATTGCTCAAATCTCTCGAGAGATTGAACAAAATGGCACCATGGAGGTTCGATTGGCTGAGTTGCTAGAAGTGCAAGAAAAAAGGGAAAAGGACTTGATGGCCATGTCCAACCGCCAGTAGGTGGTTAAGATATGGTTTGAAAAGAAAGCTTCGGACCAAGGTCTAAAGTGTGGGGACCTAGTGCTAAAAATTAATGAAAGGGCTGCAAAACCAGGCCAACATGGAAAGTTTGACAGCCTTTGGGAAGGCCCTTTCAAAATAATTCAATGCAAGCAGTATAATGCATTCGAATTGGAAAACATAGAGCAAGAAGCATTAGGGATTCTTGTTAATAGAATCCACCTAAAATTATTCAATTAAGCTTCAAAATTATTCTACCGGTGTAAATATGTGAGTAGTGTAATTACCTTTCTTTCGTGTTTTTTGTTGGACGGTCTTTCAATAATTAAATTCTACAGTGCGAGGAAGCAAAAACAAATGAAACCCATTATTGCAAAGGGCAGTGAGAGATAAAAGCAACACATGAAGCAGAGAAAAATGACACCCATATACATAATTGAAGTGAACACATATATGCAGGAAAAGAAAAAGAGAACCACATTGCAAATCAAAAGACAAAGGAGACATAATGCTAACATAAGCTATATTTTCATTATATTTATATACTTTGATAAGTACATTGTCAAAATGGCTCAGAGGCCACGCTTTTAGAGTATATATCTATAAATATTTTGTATCTTCTCCATATCTATCTACGGTGAAGCCTTTTCTAGGCATATATACAAAAAACATATTAACAAAAGGATGATTTCTTAAAGCATAAAAAGAGATTTTCAGTCTTAGGCATGAGCAGTAGCAATGGAGGCATTGATGGTAGTGTCTACAATTTATTCATCAATAGGACCAACAGCAGCATCTGCAGGAGCAATGGTGAACGACGGAGGGAACACCAGGTTCTGGAAGTCAGTGTACCAGTCGATGTTGAAGAAAAGAACCACATTGTACAAGTGAAACATGAAGTGGCATGCACGAGTGACCCTTTGACAATCTTCTTCTTGCAACTAAATGTGGAAACCACTCACGAATGACACCCATGGTACTACTTCTTCTTCAATGTACTTCCAGAGGTCGCTCACCACTGGCAGGCCTATACCAAATGCAACATTTTCCACCACCTCTCTAAGGCCGCCTAGATACTTCTTCTGAAATATTTTAGTTTCAGGCAGAGAATTAATGACTTGGTAACTTGGATGTCGAGCATGGATGCCACGAAGTGAGAGCATACATCAGTATTAACTCTGTACTTGTCTTCATATTCAATGCAGTCCCTCCCTAGAACCCACTTCATTGCTATAATGGCCAGAGAATGCTTATTCTTGGTCATTATTTTGAGATGCCTAGTTGAGATTTCACCAAGGAAAGCCATTTGGGATTTCTTGTATACTAACCTAATTGGAGTGTTCATGGTGCCTAGCTCTATGCAAACTACCTAAGGCTAAGTTCTATGCAAATTCTACTCAGCTGTCTAATACCAAATTCTAGGCCAATTTCCTATTACCAATTCTGCTAAAATTGCTAGGTGTGATTTTACTATTTCCTAAATAACCTATTTATAGAAATAGCTAGGATAAGTGTGGTAATTTGCATACCATAAGCATGATGCTAATCAAGTACCAACTTGAAAATCACACCAAGGCTTGCTCAAATTTCCCACCTAGTTGCGACTGCTAGGTACAGTTTGTTGCGTGTAGGATTAATAGGAGATAATTAATTAGCATAAGCTAGTGGCAGTCATCAGCGGTAGTCTGCATGGCTAAATGCTAAGGTGTTGCATTGCAGGCATTTTTTGAACTCCAAGGCATAACTTGTATCTTTTCAAGCACTTATTGTATATTTGGGCTTAATCATTCCAATTGGGATATTAATTGCCACAACATACAAATGCCTAAGCTTCCTTCAAATTGTCAGTTCAAGTTCCAATAAAATCATGCCAGAGGACATCATTACTAAAGGTCATTATGAATTCTTGTCATTTCAAAATGGCAAGTAATTCATTTTGCATGAGCAAATAACTGGTGATACATGTTGAATTTAATGCTAAAAGGTGATCGTTGTTGGCCACCCCAAGAAGGAAATAACTAAGTATTGCATGCAAAAGGCTAACATTGTGAATTCTTTTCAAACACGCTACTTAGAGCAAGAGTTTTGAGTGCAGACAGAGCTGAAGCAAATTGCAGAAGATTTGAGCTGAGCATAAGTCTCCAATAAAAGGAAAATGGTAGAAAGTTCTTAAACAAAGCCAAAAACAAAGGCACAAGTAGAGGAGAAAGGAGAGGCAAAACAAAGCTTGTTTGATGCTATGCATGCAGTATCCATCATCTATGTCTTTGAAGATGTCTCTTACGCTTCACCTGGGATACCAGAGAAGCCAAAATGGGTAAACACACATTCCCTATACAAGCCCAAAAATTATAGGGACCAAAGCCTAATCAAGGAGTGGGATAATATTCATGATCCCATCCTCGCAAAGAACCCTAAGTCTTTGAGGGAGGTGGCCTATGAAAGGATGAAGAAATTCAACAACCTGGATACTTTGGCGCAGAAGCTATGGTTCATCGGCCTTTCACAATATATGGTACCGTTTGTGCACTATTTCCCATAACTAGTTGATGTGGCCATCGAACACTTCTACCCAAGCACTAACACCACCGAGGGCTAGGAGTTGAAGGTTAATATCTACCCAGGTGCTATCTGGAATATGATGTGCATCCCTGACCAAAGCTCTAGAGTGGAAAAGATAGTCATTCAATCCAGCAAAGGGGGAGGAAATATGGAGAACTAGACAAAAGTTTCTGGATTTTTATAACAAAGAAACCCAAAGGCCTAGGGAAGATCAGAAAAATCCTCCAAAGATTCTGACGCTGCATAATGCCTTCCCCATGGACATGTAGGAAGCCTTCTCAATGATGTCATTTGTTTGCGGCCTGGACACCAACAAGTATGTGCAAGAGTTTTAATTGGGTCTGGGGTTTTAGTTTCTTAGGCAACATTCCTATTTCTAGTATGACTTCGCACGATTCCTCATTGATGAGATGCTAAGGAAAATAAGGGACTACAAAACACAACAGAGGTTCAGGTTTCCTTCCTTCCTTTCCCATATGTTTTTGCATCAGATTCCTGATTTCTTCAAGAAACATGTGAAGTTGGCTATTTTTGATGAATCAGGAAAAAGAAGGCCAGTTTCTATATGGACTCCTCTCCTCTCCTCTACTTACAATTATTATGCATTTTCAGATTATTTCTTAACTCTGATTCTACAAGATTTGAGAGGGGAGGACGGTATTGATCGACTCACCAAGAAGCAAATAGGGTCTATGCAGAACTTCACTCCTAAATGTGACTGGTTTCCCGAAATGGACTTCACTCCTAAATGTGACTGGTTTCTCAGAATGGATTTCACGTTCATTCGGATGCACAACTTCACCGAGGAAACATGTGAAGTTCGATAGTTTTGATGAATCAGTAAAAAGAAGGCTAGTTTCTATATGGACTCCTCTCCTCTCCTCTACTTACAATTATTATGCATTTTCAGATTATTTCTTTACTCTGATTCTACAAGATTTGAGAGGGGAGGATGGTATTGATCGACTCACCAAGAAGCAGATATGGTATATGCAGAACTTCACTCCTAAATGTGACTGGTTTCTGAGAATGGATTTCACGTTCATTTGGATGCACAACTTCACCGAGGAACTGTTCTGGCTTCCGACATGTCTCACAAATCGGGTGTTGGCCCTCAATTTTTTTTGGAAATTATCCATCATCGACTACAACTTTTGTGAAGGACCAACCAAGAAGAAGGGATTTTTCATCTACTCGCTAAGCTTTAAAAGGGTGGTAATGGCTAAAAAGAAGACGCACAAGCTGCTAGAAGATAAGTTGGCTCATTTGGGGTTAGTGATGATTTGTGAAAAATGGAATTACAACCCCAAAAATGACTTTCCAAATGAATTTTTCAAGGTAACGCACAACCCCAGACCTTACTTGGAAAAGAGGTAGAACTTGTGGAAAGATCTAGATGATCTATTGGTTGACTTGATTCACATTCCTACAAACGACAATAAGTTGCCATGGCTTAAGTTCTACTTCGCCGAGGCAAAGTATGATGAAAAGCATAAAATGGGAGCTGACCTTCAAAGTAGGTTATCAAGAAAAGAAGGATGAAGTGAGGGAAGAATTGGATATTTTTGGGTGTACCGCCAAGAGATCAAACAACTTGAGGCCCCTTATGGAAGCGTGGAGTTGGATGAACAATTTGATAAATTATGGAATGATGCACACACGGATTCAGACGCGAGCGCTGAAGAGGATGATGAATCCGGTGAGGAGTCTGAAATAGATACTGGGAAGGGAAAGTAGAAGGAATTAGAAGTCTCATCAGCCTTCACTCGA
The DNA here is from genome assembly GCA_007258455.2 of Sequoia sempervirens. Taxonomy (NCBI): domain Eukaryota; kingdom Viridiplantae; phylum Streptophyta; class Pinopsida; order Cupressales; family Cupressaceae; genus Sequoia; species Sequoia sempervirens. Next base: position 148,296,761 of record VDFB02281492.1, on the reverse strand, counting down.
AAAAAGAGGAAGGCAACAGAGCAGCCTAGCTAGGTTGCTTCAAATGTGTGGATGAACATATCGAGAGCCTCACAGACACTCACCTGGACCGCAGCAAGGACAAGAATGACTCAGCAATAGTTGGAAACCATAGAGGTGGAGGACTCCCCTCCTATTAAACGGTAGTGCACAGAAGCAATTTCTAGGGAGAGTTCGCAAGAATCCACAACAAGCCAGGAGGTTGTGGTGAGCTGGAAGCCACAATCATCTAGACAATAGGTAACTTTTGCTCCCTCTTCTCTTACTTCACAATCTTTGGTCGCTCCTACTATTTTTGTGATGCCCATCACTACAAGTGTTGGCCCTTCCTTTTCCACTTCTTCCGCAATGGTCGCAGGAGGTTTCTCCCAGTTCTCTCAGGTGAGGCTAATGGTTTTGATTCCTTCGTGAACCCTTTCACCTTTCGTCGTTGCCATGTCTGCATCTGCTATCTCTTCACTCTTTGCATCCGCAGACGCTATTGACACCCCTCCTTCTACCACTATATCGAGCCCAACTTAGTCCACTCAATAGATGGAGTCCATCATGACTCCGCTATTGTCACAACACCCAATGAGTCCTCCCACTGGGTCACAAACCGAGCTTTGTTACATCCATCATTTCTCCTCATAGACAACCACTCTTCCAAAGAATAAAATTACCAGGACAACTACCCTCACGTTCCCTTTCACCCTACCTCCTGGTGCACCTTTCGTAGGTGAGCTAGTTCAATTGTCATCCCAATTTATGGTGTAGGGTGAAAATGAAAAGGAAGCGTGGGCTCTCTGAATCCAGAAGTGAAAGGCCAAGGATGCCAAGAAGCCAATGAAGCCATAGGTGTATATGGTTTTCAATGAATCTCAAAAATCAATCCATTTCACAACCATGTATCTGAATGTCATCAAACTGCAAGGGGAGATGCAACTCGATGATTACATGTTAGCCATGGGACTCAATCTGAGCATGGTCCAGCTACAGGACAAAGCTGAGCTCATGGAAGAAACACAGTGGGTGGTGACCACTAACTTCCTCAAGTCTGGTCACGAACTAAAGAAGAAAGAAGAGGAGTTGAAACTTGTGAAGAATAGGGTCAAGGTCTTGATAGCAAAGGAAAAAACAATGGAAGCAGAAATTGTGCACTTATTGGAGAGAGTGCAGGTAGCATAGATAGAGCAGAACAAACTCCAAGAGGAACTTGCAAAGTTCCAATCTATTGACCCCACCTTGGTCGATGCACTATGGTGGAGGAACCAAGACTATCAAAACAAGTTAGATCTGGCAGAGCAGGGGATGCAACAAAAGAGTGAGGAGTTTGAATGACAGTGCGCTCAATTTGAGCAAAAAATGCAACAGAGGGATGCAAACTTTGGGAACCGAAAGGCCCAAATGGAAAAGGAGCTCCAAGAGATGAAGCTTTCCCTTGAGGCGGAATCAACAAACAAAATCCAAGTCGAAGAAAAATGGCTCACCAAATGGAGGACTTTGTCGGAACAACTTTTGTCCACAAACAAAAGGATCAAGGAACTGACATAGAGTATTGGCTCGAAAGATGTAGAGATTTTCCTTCTAAGGAGTGTTCCCCAAGCCCCTGCTGCCTAGCCATACCTTATTCTAGTGGCTCAATAGCTATATGTTTTGTACAGGGAAAAGGTCAAGGCCTTCTCCTTAACACTACAGCCGATGCTCCAATTTATGTCGGAGGTGACAAGCTTGAGTAGGGAAGTTTGTGGAGCGATTGAGCAGTTCCCATAGGTCATCACAGAGAGGGTTCCTGAGGAATTTTTTTTTCTAAATAAGTTATACATGGTCTCAGATGAAGACTTAGCGAAAGCATGGATTGGAGATAGAAAATTCACTTCCAAAACAATGAACAAGTTCATCCACTGTCATGAAGCCATCCTCCATGCTAGCGCATGTGTAGCCACTTTGAGCCAGACTATGGATAGCATGCAGGAAAAATTCTCCTGGCTAACTGAGATGGGCCTACCCTCCCTATTTTTTGTAGATGAGTCAGTGGCCTCAACAGAGAAAATTGCGGTGAAGATTGCAAAGAAGCAACATGACATATTTTCTTTCCAGAGCTTCAACCAACCCCCTACCACAACATATATTGAAGGTGTCACTCATCAAATTGCATGACTACTCTTCCAACTTGAGTTTGGGGCTAGTTTATCTACGACACTGCCTTAAAAAGAAATGATTGACCTGAGCGGAGCACAAGAGAATCTGTGTGACATATCGACACCATCTGAGGCTGACTGGCTACCTCTATAGGCCTCTCTTTCTAAGCTTTGACTTTGTCGCCCAATGGATGGGACTCTGGTCTACAAGCCAGAGAAAATTTTGGGTTCCTTGTTCCGCATGTGAAACACCTCTAGTAGTCGCCAAAATTTATGAATGTCAAATTCTTCGAGCTCCCTTCGGGTGGTTTTTTTTTGCTAAGTACTGGCCAATGCCTCATATGTTTGAAATGCTGCCCTTCGCTTGTCAATCGGGCCTCTTTTTGATAAACTCCCTCGGCTACCGCTACGCGTCCGCCAGGCGCTCCTCATAGCAATTCCTTCCTTTTCTCTTCTACTGATTCTCACCATGCTTCCACGTGTCATCACCATGGGCACTTGGAGGCTATTTCCCTTTACTTTTTAGTCGGGCCCCGTCCAGGTGCCACGTAGCTTTCATCTACATACACTTTTTAGCAGACTTCATAGTCAGTGCTGATAGTAAAGAATGCAGCCATGTGTCTTCCTAGTGTAAGATTTCATTGTAGAAAGGGAGAAATGAACCACGGGCTATGACATGCCGCCACGCATCTCCTCGGCAGGGGTTTTACTGAAGGGAAGGATGGAGAGAATAACAAGTTGCAACATACTGCCACATGTTCTAACTACCTCCACTAGGGAGTGACACTTCTCTACATGGGGTTTTTTTGGGACCACTACCATCATTCGTAGGGGATGCATCTGGCTGGGGAACGACCATGCCCTATGGCCTGAATATTTTCTATTGCAAAAATTGAAGGGAATCATTCCTGTAGGCATCATTGCTTGAGATACATGATTTTTTCTGTTACTGGCCCTCCAAGCGGTGGGATTTTTAGCTATATATACTGCTTCTTGCTTCTAAAAATGGGTTCAGAAGATTAAAAAAAATTAGGGAAAGACACCAGGCCTTTTGTATTGCTTTTAGATTATTGTATGAGACTATCAGACTATGCCATTAATTGGTCTTTCTATTTTTCTTAAGCTATTTGATAAAACATTATACTGTGCTATTATTGTCCCAAATTGTTCATTTGTAGAACTTCTATGATTTTAATACAATTTTTTTGGTTTAGATCATGTCTTTGACTCCTCTTTTTAGTGAATGTGTATGAGAATTATTTTGTCATTAAATGAATTATTTAGGCTTCTATTTCTAAATTCTGTTATTCTAGGACATAGCAGATTGTTGAACGGGCCCTTAAATTGTATTCAAAAGATAGATTTGTCGTGCCTTATATCTAAATCTTGGTGCATCGCCTTAGTTAGATCTTTATTTTCTATATCTTCTTCTTTTTCCCATTCCAAAACCCTAATTACAAAATAAGACGACTTCTTTAAAAACCTGGAGGTCACTCAGTTTAGCGCAATTGGTCCCCCCATTAACTGAGTTTCCCATAAAAGATGTTACCTTGCCAATTTTTGGCATCAACACATACCTAGTCAAAGTCTTTGTGATTATATTTTTTCTTATTTTCTAAGTCTTCATCATTGCTGCAGATTATATCTTAATTATCTTCTTCATCTATAATAACAATAGACTATATTGTTTCATAAATAATTACATTGACAATTTCCACAATCCTTTTCAATATTTTGTTATAACATTTATATGATTTTCTTGTCTTAGAATAACCAAAATAAATACCTTCATCAAATCTAGAATCAAACTTACTGAAATGTTTTTCATCTCTCTTGATGTATCATTTTATTCCAAATATTCTAAGATTTCTAATTGGCATTGGTCTTCTTTTCCATAGTTCATATGGTGTTTTGGCAATCTTTGGTATGATTTGAGCTTTATTTAAAATGCAAATTGCGGTCTAAACTACTTCTCTCCAATACATATTTGACAGCATTGTTTGATTTAACATTGTTCTAGCCATCTCCTATATAGTTTGATTCTTTCTCTTAGCTATTCCATTTTATTGTAGAGTTCTAAGGGTAGAACATTGTCTTTGAATCCCATGGAACTCACATAATTCATCATATCTATCAGAAGTGAACTCTGCACCTTTGTCTGATCTCAAACACTTGATCGTTCTTATGATTTCTTTCTCAACCATAGCCTTAAATGATTTAAACTTATCAAATACTTCTAATTTTTCTTTCAGGAAAGTAATCCAAGTCATTTTAGAATAATCATCAATAAGCATCATAAAATACCTATCACCTTGAATGCTCTTTGTCCTCATTGGTCTGCATAGATCAGTATGAATCAAGTCCAATGGATTTGTTGTAGAATATTCCTTAGTAGGAAATCTGGTCCTTGTCTATTTTCTTTCATGACATGGTTTGCAACTCCTAGATGGATGCTTCCTAATCTTTGGCATGCTTCTCACCATTCCCTTTAAGCTTATACTTACAAGATCGTCAAAATTGATATGTCCCAATATTTTATGCTTGAGCCAAATCTCTTCTCTTTGTATGGCAAAGAAATTATGTCCATTTACCTCATTGAGATGATATACATCATTTTCAATCCTACTTTCTTCTGCAACTAACTCACTCATATCAATTTTCCTGATTTCACAACCCTTAGCACTAAATGAGATCTTGTAGCCTTTATCACACACTTGCATTACACTCAAAAGATTATGCTTCAATCCTTCCACATATAAGACATCATGAGTTTTAGTATTTTCACCATCAAGACTCAAAATACCCTTATTGGTAATATTAGCAACAAAATTGCTACCAAGGGCTCCAACTCCGTCAAAATTCTTGAAGTGCATGAACTTTCTCTTTTATCTAGTCATATGAATTGAGCATCGGTTGTCAATGATCTATATATTCTTCTACTTTTGGGAATTTAATGCAATGTATGTTGGCATATAGTTGTCATTGATTTCAAAAGGGAAAATCATGCAAGGTAAAGTGTTGGCATGATGAAAGAGGATATGGAATGAAATGGAGTTGCTCATGCAAGTGAAGATGATGGCATTAATGTAAAGTGTCATTGATTTCAAGGACATATGGTTTGTAGTGAATATGGAAGCATGGGTATTGGTTGTTGGTGAATGAATATGCTGCAATGTTGTCATGGAGTTACAAGAGAATCTTGAATGCATATACTACGATGTTGTCATTGATGTCAAAAGTGTAAATCATGCAAGGGAGATTGTTGGCATTATGAAAGAGTATGAGTGTGAGAGTAGTGGATTTGATGGAAAATTAGATGGCATATTCAAACTAGGTTTCTCAAGGCTTTCCAGAAAGGTATTGTGTAGGTCTTGATGTCAATGGAGATGTCAACATTCATTTGTTCATGCTCTTGGTCTAGGGTTTATTAGTTAAACCCTACGTGTGCAAGAGTTTACATTCACAACATTCAAATAGATCTATTTTTTTTAGTGACTTGGTATTGCAGGTTGCAGGTCACACAAGTAATAACTTATGTCATTCATCTCGTGGAGGTGACCGGCCCCTCTTCTTAGCACTTTAAGGTTATACATTTCCATCATTTTGGTGAGACACTAGTGTATTGGCAAGAGTCAAGCAAAAGTCTCTTCAACGACCTGATGATCATTTCATCAGCGAGAAACTAGTGTATCAGTAGGATTTTAGGATTCTCTTTGATGGAGTGATAACGTCGACATGTCACAGGTTTTCAAAACCTCACAAACACCAATTAGAGGTTCTTAACTTTATATTTTTAGCTACTTACTGATGGAGCGATAAGGAGGAAGGGAGCGCTACAAGTGTGGTGCAGGAGCACCTAGTGATTTTATGCCTCCATGAGGAAATCTTGTAAAGTTTAAATCTTCATCATGTAAAAAGGTCATTTCAAATGTATTCGAGTCACTACTAGGTTTCTAGGAGGTAAATTAAGTCAAATTACAAAAATGTCATTTTGTCGCAAAAATGCAAAATTGTAAAAATGCAAAAAATGAAAGAAGTTGAATCATTTGTTAGGAAAGGTTGTTAGTCAGCTAAAGTTGAAGGGGAATTTATATTAACTGATGTAACATCTTATAAGAACCTTGGGGAAGGTGAGAAAAGTATTGGACATTGTATTTTGAAGAAGTTTTGTGAATAAAAGTACTATGTTCTGCAAATACAACGTTTTCTTTCTGTTGTTTACTAGTTTTTACGGCCTGCACAACATCACCAGGCCTTAACCCTCATTGTCTTTGGAAGAATAGTGAATTGGCTTTCAATCAAACTTGATTTAGAGGAATTTAATTGAGTTTAAAGTCTATTTGAGTCCTTTTACAATAAACTGTTTGAAACCCTCAGGTTAAGGGTTTTGAGAGTCTAAAGAATGGTTTAACAACCATTCCACCAATGGAATATTTTAAATTGGTGGAATGGGTTAGGGTAGGTTAATTTTTAATTTGATTATGTTTTCAGACACAGGGGAAGTTAGTTTCCATTTTTTTTGTTGTTTTCCTCATGGAATTTACTGAGTTTTTACCATAAAAGTGGTGGCTCCAAGTTGAAATTTGTTTTAGATGCATTCAAGAAGGTTGGAAGTTAGTTCTAAAAGTTTTTGTAGACCTTTTACAAGGTGTTTGAAGCATTGGCCAAGTGATATGAGGTTTGGAAAGCATAGATCCAATAAACCCCTATTTTACTTAATCTAAAATGGCCTAGGGTGCGTTAATGAGTCTTCCAAGCACTAAGGATTGTTGATTTTGTAGTTTTAGTGTCTGGTTAAGGTCTGTAATTGGAGATTAAGGATTGAGAAGTGGATTAGTGAAGACATGCTTTGTTAAATAGGCCTAATTGAGCCTTATTGCTGCAGGACAGTCAAATTTAAGGGTATTCTTTCCAAAACAACTCAACCTTAGTTTTAGATGTGTTAAATTATTCAATAATGGGTTTTTGAAAATGTATTTTTTCTATGGAGATTCAATCTGGTTTAAGAGTTTCACCTAATTTAGTGTTTTGGGCTCCTACAAGCAAATTTGGTCTTTTGGTGCAAGTAATTGAGAAATTGATGAGTCATTGTTATGAAGGAGTGTTATTGGTTTGTTCCTATCAAAATCATGATGTTTAAGGTGAATTATGAGTTTAGTGAATGTTTTGGGTCTTTATTCCATTTTTGGTGTCTTTTAGCCTTGTGAAGTCAAGTTGCATTGAAGAAGAGTTTGTGAAAATTCAAGTGATCCTTGCAAAGTTTGTGTTTTGGGTCTTTAGAACCCTTGAAGTCATTGATTCTTTGCATCAGAGTGGGACCCAGTAAGGTGGACGTGGCAATGAGACCTGGTAAGTTGCAATCATGGTGTTGTAAACAAGGTTTCTATTTTGATGATGATTGTCTATCACAGGTTATTGGTTGCTTAAGTTACTACTTAATCCTTTGAAGTCGTTTGGGGAACCAACCCCTTCAACTTGCATTTATCGACTGAGAAAATATTTGGTGCACTTAATATTTCCTGAGTATCATGCAAATAGTTACCTTTAGTGAGATCAATGGTGATGGTTAAGGCGGCAAGATCTAACGGCGCCTGCCAACCCCGTTGAGTTTTTGGTGGGTCCCAGCTAAGTCCCACAGGATCTACGAGGAGTGGTGGAGATTATCCACAATGGATGGATGATGACCATTGATGAATAAGGTCGGACCTACAAAGACTGCACAAGATGACGTATGCCATGAACGATGGTGATCGAATGTTGAAGATCGACGGTGCTCACAATATGCATGGTGGGACCTATTGGAAATACAAGGGCAGACAACTGAGAGGGGGGGTGAATCAGTTGTCATAGAAATTCAAACTTATTCAAATTATTAACCTTATTCTCAAATCTAATTATTAACCATGAAAGCATGAATCAACAACACATCAAAAACACACATAACACCAAGATTTTTTATGTGGAAACCCTGTTAAGGGAAAAACCATGGTGGAGGTCAGTCCACAAGATTATACCCTGTTAAAAGTATAAGAGAATGAAATATGGGGAATGCACTTGCATTCAGGCGCATTGCCTAGAGCTCACTACTCAATTACAAAGGAAGACACATTTTCTTACAAATAGATTTAGATTATAGCCATCCGTAGGGATTTGAACTGATAAAATAGCAACTGCTAATTCCTAATCATAGTTTCAGCTAAGCGCATGAACAAATGTTCACTCTTCTTCACTCTTCTTCACTTTTCTTCACACTCTTCTCTTCCTTCAAATGATTAGGAAATTATTCACACACACACACACACACACACATTCGACATACTTCAATTGGAACAAACAACTGCTCTTATATATCCACAACAAGAAATTTCACCGCTACAAGTCAGCCACAAAGAAATAATAAAATGAATATAACTATCAGCCCAAAATAATAGATAATCTTAAATCAGAATCAACCAAAGTTGACCACAACTTAGTGAGGACCTAAATCAACATCTTCAACACAAAAAAATCTTCAATCAATTTCTCCTCGAAGATCCACAACACGCTTCAACACCATGTCGGCCAAGAACATGAAAAATATGAACATGCAAGAGAAAATCACCAACCACGATCACAACGATCAGTGTGGACATGCAAAAAGATAGAGCACAATCTAGAAGAATCCAAAAACATTAAGAACCAATAGAGAAGCATCTGCAACAACTGAGCTAACTAAAATAGCCTCATCTTCAACTAGGAACACCAATTGAAGAAATAGAAAAACTGTCAGAATGAAAATCTTCATAACTTGATCAAATCTTCATGCAGATCTCTGAAACTCAATGTGGATAAACTATATACACTCAACAATAAACCCTTTAGTCTACAAGCTCTGATCACCAATGTACAAAACATACCACCATACTGAACATCACTTCACCACTGACAACCTATAACTCATTTCTTTACAATTTTCTTAATATCCTTGACATATACAACTTCAAATGCATTAGTGCTAATAGTGTTGACATCAATGACAACTACATATCAGCAACACATCCACAATATCCAACAATCTCCCCCTTTGGCATTGATGGCAACACATGATGTGAAAAACACCATCAATGCAAATAACTCTTGACACTTACTCCCCCTTAGGATTTGACTCATTTTCTCCTCAATTTATTCACATGACTCTTCTCCCACATAACTCTTCTCCCCAGATAATCACCAATTTTTCACATGACTCTTCCCCCCCTTTGACATTAATGACAAAGTTCTCTAAGCTCTGAATCACATATCTGAATTTCTAAACCATCTGACTACTCCCCTTGAGTAGCAACCACCACAACATCAATCCAGATCAAAATATGATCATGAAATGCATAGATTGATGTAAATCAATGCATCCTTAGTTCTGATTAGGAGGGGTAATTACCCCTAACTTCCCTCTAAGATACTCAAATGTATCCTTAGACAACGACTTAGTAAAGATGTCTACAATCTACTGCTTTGTAGGCACATACTCCAATCTTACTTCTTTTTCACTTACTTTCTCCCTCAAAAAGGGAAACTTGATAGATATATGCTTTGTTTTTTAATGCAGCACTAGATTCTTGGAGATATTAATAGCACTTGAATTATCACAGAATATAGCAATAGGCTCATCATATACAACTCTAATATCCTTCAACATTTGTTTCATCCATAGGACTTGAGTACAATTGTTAGCAACAACAATGTATTTGGCCTTAGTAGTAGACAAGGAAATGGCATTCTGCTTCTTGCTTAACCATGAAATTATTTTTTTACGCAAGAAAAATGCTCCACCACTAGTACTTTTCTTGTCATTCACATCTCCGACCCAATCAGCATCAATAAAGGCACTCAAAGTAAGATCATCATCTTTAGGATACCATAGGCCAAGATCAATAGTTCCCTTCAAATATCTAAAAATTCTCTTCACAACAATCACATGAGATCCCTTCGGATTAGCTTGAAATCTTGCAACAATACATACAACATTCATGATATTAGGCCTAGCTTGAGTTAAATACAACAATCCACCAACCATTGATTTGTATCTTGTCTGATTTGCTTTCAGAGAATCATCTTCTGTAGTCAACTTGCATCCGGTCACCATGGGTTTACCAACTGGCTTTGAATCTTCCATACCAAACTTCTTCAACAATTCCTTCACATACTTGGACTGAGATATAAAAAATCCTTTATCTAACTGAGTAATTTGCAATCCCAAAAAGAATTTCATCTCACCAATCATTGACATCTCAGATTCATTCTACATCTCATTAGAAAACTTCATGCACAAGCCATCATCTCCTCCAAAAAAGATATCATCAACAAAGACTTCAACAATCAGATCTTTATCATCATTCATAAAATACAAATTACTATTAGTAGTACCTTTGCTAAATCCAAGCTTCAACAAATACTTATCCAATCTTGCATACTATGCTCTAGGGGCTTGCTTGAGTCCATACAATTCTTTCTTCAACCGACACACCATATCTTCTTTATCAGTCAACTAGAATCCATCATGTTGCTCAACATACACTTATTCTTCCAATTTTCCATTTAGAAAAGATGATTTGACATCCATCTGATAAAATTTGTAGTCCTTGTGAGCAACATAGGCAAGAAATAATCTTACAGCTTCAATTCTAGCAACAGGGGCAAAGGTCTCTTCAAAATCAATTCCTTCCATTTGTGAATATCCTTTACATACCAGTCTTGCTTTGTTTCTAATCACTTCACCTTGCTCATTCAGTTTGTTTCTAAAAACCCATTTAGTTCCAATAACATTCTTATCCTTAGGTCTAGGAACAAGAATCCATGTATCATTCTTTTCAATACACTTTAGCTCTTCTTTCATTGCTTCAACCCAATGCTCATCTTTACATGATTCATTCACACTAGTAGGCTTGGTCTTAGAAATCAAGAAATATTCTTCTGCAATATTTCTCCTAGTCTAGACACCTTTATTCTTATCACCTATAATCTGATCTTCTAAATGATTCAATCTTACATACCTAAAAGTCTTCTTAGAATGATCTTCAACTTTAGGTTCCTCTGATCTCTCTTCTATGTTTCCACAAGTTTCTCCTTCTTCTTCATTCTCCTGATTTACCAGATTGATTTGCACTTGATTTTTAGTTTGATCTTGCTTTCCTTGATTTGTACTATCATCCTAATCATCAGAGTCATATCCACAGGTTTTGGACGGTGTACCTAAGTCTTCATCAACTTTGACATTTGCACTTTCAACCATTTTCTTCAATCTTTTATTGTAACACTGGTAGGCCTTACTATTAGTAGCATAACCCAAATAGATACCTTCATCACTCCTAGCATCAAACTTTCCTATGTCTTCATCTCTCTTAATGTAACATCTGCTTCCAAATATCTTGAAGTATTTAACAGTAGGCTTTTGACCAGTCCATAGCTCAAAAGGGGTCTTACCAATATCACCTTTGATTCGTACTCGGTTGAGTGTGTACACATCAATACTCACAGCTTCTCTCCAATAGATATGAGGGACATTTCCTTCCAACATCATTGTTCTAGCAACATATTCAACTATTATATTCTTCCTTTCCATAACTCCATTTTGTTGAGGGTTCCATGGTGCAGATAATTGTCTCCTTATTCCATGTTCTTCACAAAATGAATTAAATTCAGAAAAAGTGAACTCACCACCTCTATCTGATCTCAAACATTTAATTTTCAAACTTGTCTCATTCTCAACCATAGCTTTAAAGATCTTGAACTTTTCTAGTGCTTCATATTTCTCTCTTAAGAAGGTAACCCATACCATTCTAGAATAATCATCAATGAGTAACATGAAATACCTGTAACCTTGTAAACTTCTGACCTTAGAGAGACCACACAGATCAATATGTACCAACTCTAAAAATCCATTTGAATAGTGGTTTTTACTCCCAAATGAAATCCTGGTTTGCTTTCCCAACTAACATTCCTTGCATATTGCATTAGTAGGTTTCACCAACTTAGGTAGATATCTCACAAACTTTGTAGAACTTTTCTTGACAATATTATCAAAGTTAACATGACACAATCTCCTATGGCATAACCAACTTTCATCAACTTGAGCAATCAAACAAATTTTACTAGCAACACTCAAGTGAAATATATTACCTTTTGTTTTTGTACCTAAGGAAATTTCATTTCCAGAACTCAATATTCTGCACTTTCCATCCTTGAACTGAAGATTGTATCCCTTATCAACCATTTGACCAACACTCAAAAGATTATGCTTCAAGCCTTCCACATACAAAACATCATTAGTATTATGCCTACCATAAAGAGAAATGCATCCTCTTCCATAGATCACACCAAATCTCACAACCCCACCATCATATTTTTCAAAGCTTACAAACTTACTTTTGTCTCCTGTCATATGATGTGAACATCCACTATCAATTACCCATTCATCTTTTTCTTCACCTCGAGTAGCCAGGGCTTTCTCCACATTTGTACAACTAGAAGATTCAGTAGATACAAAACTATTTTCTCTGACAACAATAAATACCCATTCATCATCTCTATTTCCTTTATCGAATTCATCATCTATCACACCTTCACCAACAACATAGTAACAATTCTTCTGAAATCTAGGCTTGTTATGTCTTGGTTTAGCAACTCTTTCTGGACACCTTGATGTAAAATGACCTATCTTATTGCAAGAAAAAAATTTAAGAGGAAACTTTCCTTCATACTTACCTTTTCCTCTCGACACTCTTTTGAAAATAAGTGCTTCCAGTTCTTCCATCTCTCTTTCTTCTTCTTCAATCTATCTGATTTCATCCTCATACTTGAATGTCTTTCTAGATGAACTCTCAACTAGATCATATCTTTATGTATCTCTTCTAGAAGTAGTAGCCTTAAATGTAGATTCGACCTTAGGAAGGGCACCACCAAATTCACTCAACTCAAAATCAATCAACTTACCAACCAATGTATCTTTGGTTATGTTTGTTATGGTACAAAGCTCTTCAATAGCACTAGCTTTGACTTTGTAAGAATCAGGCAAGGATCTAAGCACTTTAGCAATAATCTCATATTCTTATATCTTTCCACCAACACATCTAATACCACACACAAGTTCATTCACTCTTTGCATGAAAGTATTAATGTTCTCATCATCTCCAATTCTCAACCTTTCATATTTCCCTTTCAAACTCTGCAACTTAGCAATCTTCACATTAGCATTACCTTCATACAAGGTTTCCAACTTTTTCCAGATCTCATAAGAAGTCTTCAGATCCATAACATTTGTCATCTCAGAATCAGTCAAAGCACTCAACAAAGCTTCCTTATCCTAGATATTATACTCATCATCTTTGATCTCAACAGAAGTAATAGGACCATATGGAATAACATACATATTACTTGTAATTCTCTAGTAGGGTTCACCAATGCATCTCAGATGGCACTCCATTCGATTCTTCCACAAAGAGTAATTTGTTCCATCAAATCTCAGACTATCCTTCTTGTAACTTGTCATCCCAGATCACCTTAAGCTGTTAAACTTCTTCCAAGGAACTTAGCTTTGATACCAATTGTTGGAAATAAAAGGGTAGACAACTAAGAGGGGGGTGAATTAGTTGTCACAAAAATTCAAACTTATTCAACTTATTAACCTTATTATTAGATTTGATTATTAACCATGAAAGCATGAATCAACAACACATCAGAAACACACATAACACCAAGATTTTTTACATGGAAACCCTGTTAAGGGAAAAACCACGGTGGAGGTCAGTCCACAAGATTATACCCTATTAAAAGTATAAGAGAATGAAATATGGGGAATGCACTTGCATTTAGGTGCATTGCCTATAGCTCACTGCTTAATTAAAAAGGAAGACACACCATCTTACAAATAGATTCAGATTATAGCCATCCACAGGGATTTGAACTGATAAAATAGCATCTGCTAGTTCCTGATCATAGTTCTGGTTAAGTGCATGAACAACTCTTCACTCTTCTTCACAATTCTTCACTTTTCTTCACACTCTACTCTTCCTTCGAATGATTAGGACATTATTCGTAGACACACACACACATTCGACATACTTCAATTGGAACAAACAACCGCTCTTATATATGGGGAATGCACTTGCATTCAGGCGCACTGCCTATAGCTCACTGCTCAATTACAAAGGAAGACACACTATCTTACAAATAGATTTGGATTATAGCCATCCACAGGGATTTGAAATTGATAAAATAGCATTTGCTAGTTCCTGATCACAGTTCTGCTTAAGTGAGTGAACAACTCTTCACTCTTTTTCACAATTATTCACTTTTCTTCACACTCTACTCTTCCTTCGAATTATTAGGACATTATTCACACACACACACACATTCAACATACTTCAATTGGAACAAACAACCACTCTTATATATCCGCAACAAGAAATTTCACCGCTACAAGTTGGCCACAAAGAAATAATAAAAAGAATATAATTGTCGGCCCAAAACAATAGATAATCTTTAATGCGAATCAACCAAAGTCAGCCACAACTTAGTGAGGACCTAAATCAACATCTTCAACATGAAAAATCTTCAATTAATTTCTCCTTGAAGATCCACAACACGCTTCAACACCATGTCAGCCAGGAACATAAAAAATATGAACACACAAGAGAAAATCTCCAACCATGATCACAACAATCAATGCGGACGTGCAACAAAGATAGAGAACGATCTAGAAGCATCCACAAACATTAAGAACCAACAAAGAAGCATTTGTAAAAATTGAGCTAACTGAAATAGCCTCATCTTCAATCAGGAACACCAATTGAAGAAACAAAAAAAAAATCAGAATGAAAATCTTCTTAACTTGATCAAATCTTCATGTGGATCTTTGAAACTTGACGTGGATAAACTAGATACACTCAACAACAAAACCTTTGGTCCACAACCTCTAATCACCAATGTACAAAACATACCACCATACTAAACATCACTTCACCACTAAAAACCTGCAACTCATTTCTTTACAATTTTCTCAATATCCTTGACATATACAGCTTCAAATGCATTAATGCTAATAGTTTTGACATCAATGACAACCACATATCAACAACACAACCACAATATCCAACAAGACCTATAGAGGAAAAAAATGTAGTTAGTGGAACATGATGTCACAATGATAGGTGGCAATGAATGATTGCCTCAAGGCCATTAGTAATGGTGCATGATCAACGGTTGCAATCAAGAAGATTTGACGGTGCCTGCAGTGTATTTGGTGGGACCCGACAAATGAAGAAGTGAAGGAGATGATGGTGACATGTGGTGAAATGATGGCGTGTGGACCACACATTTCAATGATGTATTAGGTGTTGTTGTTTTCATCAAAGTGACATACTATCATCGGTAGGACTTTTAAGGCAGTCTCTATGATGCAGAGATGATAATCATCTATTGGGTAGACAATGTGATATTGCCAGGACTGTGAAGCTAGTCTCTACGACATGGCAATGGGAGAATGAAATGTCAATGAGTGGGAACCAGTGTAGTATGGTGACAAGTGAGATGGTATGAGGCATGGTAGTGTACATTTAGAGAGCAAATGAAAGGATGACATGTGATGATGATGTGTCATGGTGGGACCCGACAAGAAAGGTGAATGGTGATGTGCAGCTAGGTGGCGGTTTGTGATTGCTCGGTATACAAACTCACATCATTGTTGTGAGTTGCATGGAGATGATGTGGATGAAAAATGGATATATCCCACAAGCCTTTCAAAGTTTTTGTGGGCCCATTGTCAAAGCTCACAGGATAAGTGGACTTTGGACGCGTGTCTTGGTGGACCTCATGTATGGAAAGCAATGTATGAAGGAGGTCAATGATGTAGATTGAATGACAATTGATCCAACAGTGATTTTCAATTAGTGGAGATTGACGATGGAGATTTGAAGACCGTTTATCAAATGGTTGGATTTTAAAGATATGAAAGTGAGCGAGGATCATAGGATCTTGGCGCGAGAGAGAAGATCGACGACCAAAATTCAAAAGAAAAGATCTATAATGACTACGACATTG
This sequence comes from Sequoia sempervirens, assembly GCA_007258455.2. Classification (NCBI taxonomy): domain Eukaryota; kingdom Viridiplantae; phylum Streptophyta; class Pinopsida; order Cupressales; family Cupressaceae; genus Sequoia; species Sequoia sempervirens. The sequence continues at coordinate 148,280,550 of VDFB02281492.1, read as the reverse complement.
TGAATAAGGGTTTTGATTGGTAACCGACATAGGAGAAAGAATTAATTGGTCCAACTACACCTATGACCAATGTCGATGAAGATTTGATCTTCAAGGAAACTATATAGACTGTAGAAGTGATTAAGATAGAATATGATCATATTGAAAAGAGAATACATTCAATGCATATCAGATTCTAGGGTTGACAAAGAGCTAAATTGGGAAATTTCTTTGTATCCAAATTAAATGTTGTGAGGCTCAATGAAGAGGTTATGTAAGGAATGTTTCTGGAAACCCTAACAAGTGATTGAGATTGAATCAAATCGAATGGATAGGAGAATGTATTTAATGCAAATCTGATTCTAGGGTTTGAAAGAGAATGAATGAAGCAAAATTCTCTATATCAGAATTAAATGTTGTGTGACTCGATGCAAAGGTATGGTTATATCTGATAAACCTTATAAGATGTCTTTATGATGAGCTGGATGATGGCATGTAGCTCGATGTATAGGTAGCTTGTTGGTGAAGTTAGCATATGAAGAAAAACCTAGCAGTAAGCTGGAGATGATATGGACGATGGAGATAATCTCAAGGTAGAGATTGCAGGTCAGTGGAGAAAGAATTCAATCATATATTGTCGAAGCTAGATGTGAGAAGAAAGTATGTAGGAATAGAGAGAAAAACTTGTAGTTGTATGAAGTACTGAATAGAGTTACATCTTTCTGAGTATGCTGTAGAGATAGGTAGAGTGAGGTGATGTAGTAATTCTGCAAAAAAGATAGAGTGAATTTTAGCAAACAGTGAATGCATTTTGTGAAGTCCTAGATTGTAATAGAGAATATCATCTAGGTTGGCATTCAGGTGAGTGCAGATGTATGAGACACTACAGAAAGGGAAAGAAGAGTAGAGCAACAAGATAGAACAATGATTGTTCTATGCACATAGGAGAGTGTAGAGTAGGGGTGTGTTGCTGAGAGTGCAACTTCAACAACAAAGTGTGAGTTGCAGTAAGTGCAACAATGTATTGAATTTAATGATGCATTATAGGTTAGGTAGAACCAATCTATGCATATATGAGCTTACAATGTTGTAAGAGGTTGTAGCCTCATTGTACCGAGTTGTAGCTCAGATAGGGTGTTGTTGCATCCTTGGAGTTGTAGCTCCTAAAACAAGGTGTTGTAGCATCCTTGAAGTTGTAGCTTCTAAAGTAGGGAGTTGGTTATTCCTTGGAGTTGTAGCTCCTAAATCAGGGTGTTGGAGCATCCTTAGGTTGTAGCCCTAAACATTGTAACAAAGATTTCATTTGTGGCACTGGATTTGAATAGTAGCCTCAAGTAGCTTTTTTCACCATGGTTTTTCCCATCTTGGGTTTTCTACGTATAACTGGTGTTGTGGGCATGTGTGTGTTGATTATCTATTTGAATGTTTGCATCTTTAGTTTTCAATCTACACATTAAGAGTTTGAGAAAGTAATTTTCACAAAGGTTTTTAAGGGATAGATTTTAGTATCTACTGATTCACCCCCCTCTCAATAGATCATTGTGTTCCAACAATGTAATCCACTATGGATTTCTTTGACCTTTGCTCCTCTAGTTTCTTCTTCCAAACCTTGTATATCTTAGTATTCTAAATGTTGACTTATTTCCTTTTGCATTCTAAATAGGAGGAATCACAGAACTAATTCTATAGTTTCTAGCAATTTTTCCAAAAAAATTGTATGTGTGACAAATAATATTGAAATTATACAAAGGTGCAAATACATTTCTTCTAAAAAAAATATTTTCTCTTATTGGAGCTTTTTACAATTCATAGCCTTATGGCCAAGATGATTGTAATTAAAATAATAACCAAAAAAAGAATGATTGAACCTGGAATTAAATTCTTGTCCTCATGAAGCTTGTCTTTGGATCTTCTATTATTTTTGTGTACTTGGGTGAAACCAACATTCAACACTTTTCTTTCATTGATTGCCACAACTTGTTCATATTTTGAACTTCTAAAACCATTTTGATCTTTTGGACTCCTAACAACTAGCTTGATGGGATTCTCAGTCACCTTATCCTTCTATATATTAGTAAAACCAATGCCGATTTTGATATGCAGTGACCTTTGACTTTCTATTATCTGATCCAAGATCTTAGTGATCTTCCTAAACTTTAACTTTAGTTGGTGATTTACTTTTTCAAGATATTTCCTTAGTGACACAATCTCTCCTTCAATTTTTTCATAATCCTTATTTCTTGATAGAAACCTTTTAGTCAAATATTCTTCAATACTCTTTATCTCTTCCACTTTAATCTTCAGACCAATGACCATCTTCTCTGCTTTCTCAAGATTCTAAGATAATCTGTCTTTGAATAATTTAACTTCTTTTGTATTCTTTTCTTCAACTTTTTAATTTATTTGCGAGCATAGAGTAATTTTTCCACAAGGTCTACTTCAGCATCATCATCAATTATGGACTTCATTTCTACATCTTCTTCAGAGGTTTCCATATTCATGAAAAAGAGCCTTTTCTCCTTCATTTTTGGAAGTGGCTTAGTCATCATCGTCAAATGAGTAGTAGCCTTCCTCATTGATAAAGAAACTCTTCTATTTTTTTCTAAAAAAAATTGCTTTTTGGAAATGACTTCTCAACATTTCTAGATTCTCTATATGTACACTTAGCCATGAAATGTCCTACTTCACCATAATTAAAGCATTTGAAGGTCAAATTACCTTTATACTTTTTGGAACCTCTCTGTAAGTTTTTGACAAAGTTTTCTTTCTCAAGATCTAATCCATCTTCTAAATCTAGATCATCTTTCTTCTTGGACACTTTGAATGCAGCCTCTTTCCTTACAAATCTCATAGGCAGTCATAATTCCATGTAACTCATCCATATAGAGTATTCAAGTCTTTAGCTTCTTCAAGAACAAAAAAATTTGCATCAAAATTTTGGGGAAGGGATCTAAGTACCTTATTCACAATCATACCTTCTTTCAATTCTTCACCAAGATATCTGATAGAGTTGAAAATCTCATCAACTTGGAGAAAGAATGTGGAAATTTTTCTCTTCTTTCATTTTTAGAATTTCAAATTGAGCTCAATGATTTTATAGCTTTTCTTGTTTGACCTTGTCATCACCTTCATAGATGTTGTGTAGCTTACTCCATACTTCCTTCATTGTCCTATAATGCATGATCTTTACAAACTCGGAGTTAGATAAACCACATAAAATAACATCTCTTTTGTTGGAATTATTCTCACAAGCCTTCTTTATAGCCTGATCTCTTGGGGACTTTCAAGAATTTCATATCCATCCATAACTAATTACCAAACCTCAAATCCTAGGGCCATCAAGTATGCTTCCATCCTTACTTTCAAATGGAATAATTGGATCCATCAAAGAGTGGTGCCTTATTTGAAGGAAATCCTTCTTGATCCATTGAGTGTGTCATCCCAAATATACCTCAAGCTATTAAGCTTCTTCAAAGGAACTCAGCTCTAATACCAATTAAAGGGAACACAATATAATGAGAGGGGGGTGAATCAGTATATTCAAATCTATTTAAAACTCTTCAATACAACATAAATTTCCATTAATAGCTTCTCCAAACATGAATATTAAATAATAAAAATAGCTAGTTTTAATCAAACAACACAGATGCACACATTCACACAATGAACACCAGATATGCATGGAAACCCATAATGGGAAAAACCACAATGACTAGCTTCTTGGAGCTACTTTCCAAATTCAACCTCATAGAAACAATGAATAACTTACAATCATGAAGTAGGCACCCACCTACCACAGACACCGATCCCATATTGTATTTGTAGGCACCAATCTACTAGAGACACCAATCCCCAATACAAAGATCTAAGAACCAACTCAACAGGGAAGACACCTGTCCTACCAAATTACATAGTTATGATTTGTAGATCTTCAATACTGATTACATAACTTTCCCTTGATCTAATCTTCCTTCAAACATCTCCTACATAGAATATAATCTTTTGATAATGACACACAATGATTAGGATGCAATTCCCATTACATCACCAAAATTTACACTCACTCACACATTCACTATGATGATTAGTCATTGAATGAATCCTAGTCATAAATATATGAATCCCCATACATTAAAATATCTGATGTCATCCAGGAACCTCTTAACACTATCCACAATTAGCCAGGTCAGCTGAAGGTGGACCTAAATCCAAATTGATATGAAATGTGTAGCAGGTCAGTCCTAAAATAAATTTTTTGCCTCCAAAAATGAATGATGTTGTGTGCTTCCTTCAAAGACCTTAACATGGTCATATTTCATCTTCACAAACTTCCTCTAGTTGGCACACATTTCCCTTCTTTGGCAAAAACACTCAAACATTATTCATAGTTAGCCTATCAACATAGATAATACTCTGTTACAACCAACTTTATATTTGTTGAGGATCCACCTCTAAAACACTAGAATCTAATACAACATGAGTAAATTTACTTTAGGTTCAAGTTGTAGGGAATAGCATTCAACTGCGATAAAATGCAAAGAAAAACACTGTGACAACGTAATATAGTGTATAAGTAGCAATCCAAAAAATACTTCAACAAACACTTCTAGGCTACTTCCAACAACATGAATAGATACATGCATGATATTTCAAGCATACTACATAGTGTAGATCACACTATCATGTTCTCAAAATCTATGACATGATAGAAGTAATTGAAATTTAATTTTCACCAATCTGCTAACATCACTCCTTTGGCATCAATGAGCACCTGACATCAATGACAACATATGCTCAACAACCTTTGTCTTGAATAATTTTTTTTGATACGTAAGATAAATTCTATTGATTATAAAAGATAATTACAACCATTTTCCTTGCAGGAGCCATTGAAAACCCAACACCTAGTATAGTATACAAAATTGTAGATTTTCCTTTTACTAAAGAGAGTCGAACCAACCAATAGTACTTCGTAGGAAATGGGCCAAAACCAACAAAGGAGAACATTTCTTCCCAACAACTAACTAAACCTTATACCAAAAAAAACTTTTTCCCATATCCTTATGCATTTCTGAAGGGAATTGGATAGCATATTACCTATACTATATATCATATCCAAAAAAATTCTAACCCTAAATTCTAGATCACTGCCTAAAACCCATTCATTTTTGTGAATTCTTTAAATTCAAGGACCCAATCAAAATTGCTCACAAGGATGAACTGTAATACCTTCTTGAGGAAGTTTACCCTATAGGCCACCAGTTGTCAATGCCTAACCAACACCATTCCCTTTAAATCCAGCAGCAAAAGGACAGTATTTGATGACCTCACCCGATACCTTCATCAGCGGCAGGTCACTCGGTTGAGGATCTCTAAAGCTAGGAATGGTCATATACAAGATCTTGTCCAACCCACCCAACAACTCTTTCTTGAAAAATTTCCATACTAGTGCCTTCGCCTCCGCTTTTGGTGTTCGAGCATCAAGAATAGATGCAAGAAACCAAGAGACAATGTGGTTGTTAACCCAGAAAGTCTCCCGGTTCAGAAAATGCCCCTTACCCAGAATTATTTTAACTGCCACCACCATGTGAAAATATATGTTGAGCATTATACACTTTAACCACTGATCGGTTATTAATTTGAACGTCATTTTCTAGACATTATAGTCCAAATGAATGGGTTTCAACCTCCAAGCTTATGAGTGACTCCACAGACATATGGATGATAAATTTAGACCCCTCTGCCATCCTCACAACTAGAGAGAAAGACTAGAAAATGAAGTAAAGAGTAACCAAACATGTGCCACCCTCAAAAATTAATAGCACTTGATATGAAAATCTCCCCAAACTTACTACACTGTGCATAAGCGTGTGTGCCACCTAGTAAATCCTATTATAACGCCACCCAACCGATGGCGTACTTGACGCCAGTTTGAAAAAATCCCGTGAGGTGACACATATGAATCGCCATTATTATGGGCCACTTAAAGCCCTTAAGAGTTCTAGAAAAAATGTTACGAAAACTTAAGGCCTTGGAAAAACATCATTTCAATCTCACCACACATACTGCCAACCTACCCAAATTACTCCATCATCAGTGCCAGCTCAGCCAACTATGTCCCAGTCTCTCCACATAATAACGTGGAGAGATGCCCACCCAACCACCCATAGTTACACTTATTTAGCAATTTATTTTATTGACTCACTATCTTTTCCCAAATTAGATAGTGCATCTGCCTCAGTGTTCCCCTCTCAAAAAATATGGTTGATCCTTGACATGTTTCGAAACTGTCCAATAGCCTTATTTTCATTTCCAATTTGGTATTTAATTTCCAATTTTTCATCTTTTGAGACCTCAATGCATTGATAATCAATGATGAGTCTCCTTCCATTATCATCTTCACCTTAAGTTCCCGGCACAACTTTAGACCTAGTATTACCACTTCAAGCTTTGTAGCAGTATTTGTTCCCCTAGGAAGAGGCTTCATGACCTTGCTTAGTATCTTGCTTTCCTAGTCCCTAACCAGGAACCCAACTCCTAACACTTTTGGGTTGCCCCTTGAGGCCCCATAAAAAATTAATTTGTACCATCCCATATCTAGTGGAGTCCATTGGACTTTGCTTCTTTCCTCCTACGTGAAAGCACCACCCATTTCGATGTATGATGGAATTTCTAGTCCAAACCAATTGCGCCTCATCTTTGCATCCCACTCTATGAAGGATGCATTTCTCATTGAGAAATTCCCGATCCTTGAGTTGAATAACTCTAGCACACTAGCCTCAATTTTATTTTGTAATTCTTGTAATGATAGTTCCTTCTCCTGGAAGATGCATCTATTGCGTTCTTTCCAAATATCCCAAAGCACTAGAGAAGGACATGCAATCGAAAAAATACTATAAAGTGCTTTCTTCTGAAGAATTTTCCAACTGTTTAGCAATCCTAAAAGATCACCAGGGAGTGTTGATTGCCATTGAAGCTTTGATTTTAGCCACTGCCAACAATCCTGAGTGTAAGGGTAGTTAACAAAGAGATGATCACCACTTTCCTCATCTTGCTTGCAAAGACTGCATCTAGAGGGACCATTGAAGCCCAACTTTACAAACCTATCAGCTATCAATACTCTCCCTTGTGCCACCGCCTAGGTAAACATACCTTCCTTTGGTAGATAATCCTTGTTCCAACATAGAATGTTAGGAAGAGAAGCCTCCCCAAAAAAATTATTGGTGAGCACTGTGTATCTAGTCTTCACATTATAATCCCCACTTGGTGTTGCATTCCAATGAAGCTCATCCTGGCTCTATCGCACACACACTACTCTTGCATTCATAATATCTTCATACATGTCCACTTCTCTGGCATCTAAATCAAGGTCATGCAGACTCTTCCACTTATAATTTAGAATGCCCTGTTGAGATGTTACTACCAAGTAATCCCTTACCTTATCCCCCCATGCCATTTTTGTCACTACTCTGATGTTTTCCAATTTAGCCTTGTCAGCCAGTTTCGGATATCCATCCCATGAGTCTCCCCAAAAGGAAATCGAGCACCCATCTTTTATCTCCTAGGTGAGGGAATATATTATTAGATCCCTGCAACTCTTCATAAAATTTCAAATCAGGAATCCATTAGGGAGGATTTTCATAGTAAAGATGCTATTTTCCTCCTCATCCAAGTACTTTTCCTTGAGAATCTCAACCCATTTTAGATCAAGTTTTTGGAACATTTCCCATATTAATTTCACTCCCAAAGCCTCATTTGAAGGAGGTTTTTCAAACCTGTCCCATTGGCCTCACACTTTTCATAAACCTTTCTCCATTTGATCAAAGGATATTTGTGGTGGTTTGAATTTCCTTGCCAGAAAAAGGTCTTCATTTTCTGATTGATGATTTTGCTGACTCCTGCTGCTAATGGGAGGCAAGAGATCAAGCATGTTGGGAGAGCAGATATTAGCGACTTTAACATGGTGATTCAATCGACCCAAGATAACCACTTATTCTTCCAAGAGGCTAATCTATTTTTTACCTTCTCAATTAATGAATCCCAAATGTTCCTTGGTTGTTTCCCTTTGGCTAGAGGGATCCCCAAGTACTTACATGAGAGCTTCCCTTTCTTGAACTTCAATTTTTTTAAAATTTGCTGCTCCCTACGAATTGAAGTATTGAACCAAAAAACCTCAAATTTCTCCATACTTACCTCTTGACCAGAGGTTGAAGAGTAATTGTCCAAAAAGGTTCTAAACCTTCTTGCTTCCCTTTCTTGTGCCATGCCAAACAACATTGTGTCATTTGTGAATTGCTGATGTGTGACTTCTAGAAGACTACTAGTGACTAATAGTCTGTTCACCAACCCACTTTGCAAGGCTTTGGTGATTGACCTACCCAAGGCTTTCACCATTATGATGAACAGGAAGGGGGAGAGGGGTCCCCCTTGTTGCAACCCCTTAGAAGCACTAAAAAATCCTTTCAGGGAACCATTTAACAACACTAAATATCTTGGGAAGGAGATCCAGTCAAAAACCCAATCCAACCATTTGTTACTAAAGCCAAACACTTCCAGGACTTTGACGAGAAATTTCCAATTAACCATGTCATATGCTTTCCTAATGTTGAGTTTGACTAACATGGCTGATTTATTAGTTTTTTGAATTGAATGAATAGCTTCTTGGGAAATGACGATTCCTTCTAGGATGAACCTCCCAGGCATAAAGCTTGTTTGCTCCTCTAAAATGATACTCGGTAGAAGCTGCTTAATCATATTGCATAGAGCAATTGGCCTGTACTCCTCCAATGATTTCGGTTTCTCTTTTTTGGGAATCAGAGCTATGAAGGTATTATTTATTTCTTTAAGCACTCTTCTTGAACACCTTGAGTCTTTGATTGCAGTTGTAACTTCTGGGCCAATGATAGCCCAACACTGTTGGAAGAAAGCCACAGGGAAACTATCCTGGACTAGAGATTTATCTGGGTGTAACTGGAATAATTCCTCCTTAACCTCCTTCTCAGTGATTATGTTGTTAAGCATGGCATTCTGATCATCAAAAATGCATCTTAGAATGCCCACTAAGAGATCCTTTTGTGCTTTGAGATTAGAGCCAGACCAATTATTTAAGAGATTCTAGAAGTAGTCAACCATGGCAACTTTCACATCCTCCATTCTGTTGATAATTCTTCCTTCGACATTTTTGATACTTGTTATTCTATTGCATTCCCTTCTCAACTTGGTGGAATTGTGATTTTTTTTTCTTATCTCCTTCACTCAGCCATAACTCCCTAGATTTTTATCGCCAAAAGATTTCTTCCTTGCCCAGGAGATCATTCAGCTTGCTCAACAATTCCTTCTCTTCTTGGAAGCTTTTAAAATTCATTCTAGATTCGATAACCTTATCAGACAGTGATTTCAAAGCCTCCTCCACTTTTCTTTTTTCCTCAAAGATGTTTTTGAAGCATTCTTTATTCTACCTTTTCAAATTTTGTTTGACTAGTATCAACTTTTCCACCACATTGAACATATTTATGCCCCTTGGATTGTAGTTTGACCACCATTTCTTGATGAGAGGTAAAAAATTGGGTCCTTTATCCAAATATTCTTGAATTTAAAGGGACATCTGGCCAGTCCCCTTTCACCAACAATCTTCAAGCCCATAGCGAAGTGATTTGAACTTGCCCCAGGAAGAATCTTACATTCCAAGGCGTAGAGGAATAGGCCGATATCACCTTTTAGAAGAAATCTGTCCAATTTCTCCACAATTAGAACTAAAACCCCCTTGTTTGTTTGACTAGGTCAATTTTCCATTCCCCATTTGGATCTCATGCAGCATGTTCCTTTCTACAAAACCTTCAAAGTCTAACTACAATTTTAATTTTCTACTAGTACCTCCTCTTTTGTCTAAGGATTTTAGAATAACATTGAAATCCCCCCAACAAGCAGAATTCAAAATTAGGAACACTACACATATTATCTAATTCCTACCAAACTTGTCTTTTTTGAATGCATGAGTTTGGACCATACACATTAACTAATAGAAAAGATAGATTTGAGTCTAAAATTCTTACCTTACACGCTATCCAATATTTTTTAGTAGTCACTTCTTCAACTAAAACACTCTGTGGTTTCCAGAGGATCAAAATCCCTCCTGAAGGCTCAATGACATTAACCCCAATCAATCTCCAAAATTTCATTTTTTTCCCAAAACTTTCTAGTTCCTATTCTCCCAATTTAGTCTCTTGGAGCATACAAATATCCATTTGCAAGGCTTCTATCTGATGCCTAATTAGGCATCATTTGTTAGGGGTATTTAAGCCCCTAACATTCTAGGTTAGTATTTTCATGGATTTTTAGGAAGGGCTTCACCCTTCCCTAATTTTAGCATCCCATTTATCTTTAGTTGCCTACATGCTTCACCATCCCATTTCTACTTTTCTTTGTTCAAAATTTTACCTTGATTCTTGCATTCGCCACAATTAGGGGAGGACTTTAAAGTGTCCCTTTGCTCAACCCCCAATTTACTCCACATCTGGCACCCTTTTTCTTTTGCAATATTTCTAAACCATCATTCCATTCATTTCCTTTGCTTCCTCATTCACCAAAGGGGAACCATTGATCCAATCCCTGAATGCTTCTTCCTCATTGATGTGGATTGAACCACTCCTGGTAGTGTTTTCCAATTCAACTAGCTCACTACCAACTTCAATAAGGGAATTAAGGTCTTCCTTCCTGACCTCTTTACCCAATAGATCAATTTCTTTTGCAACTTTATGCTCAATCTCCCATTTTTGGTCTAACACATCCCCACTCACCTAATCTAGTGCTTCTTGGTAGCCGACATCCTTGTGTACCACCCCATCAACCACCCCATCTATTTATGATGACCTATTTATCAAATTTGCTTCATAGAAGTCATCCCTGCCATTCGGTGGAGCATGAGAGTTGGAGTCATGGTCTACTTGGTGGCACTAGCACAAATTTTTGATCATGGGATTACCAGGACGTGGGTCTAACTTCAAGGCTTGCACCCAATTGCCCCTCTATGAAAATTTCAATTTCTCACCAAATTTGGATGTTTGATTACTTTTAACACAAATTCAGATATATGTGCTTATTCCATCTTTGTTGAGTCATTCTTCTGCACACACAAAATTTCCCATGTGATCTTCGATATCCTTCAAGATGCCAGGGGCCCAAAATTCAAGATGGAGATTTGGCATTTTATACTAATCCTAGATCTTTTCCATTTAATGGGGAAAGGGATCAAAACCGATCACCCATCGACAAATGTAGAATCCAAAGTTGTTCATTAGCCAAAATACTTTTTTGATTTCTTCCATGATATTCTACGAAGGGAAAATTACAATAAAGTACCCTTGTGCCAAGGCCTTCAATTCTAGGACTTCCCCCCATTTTGACACCACCATCTAATCAAACTATCCTAGTTGAGATTACTCCATACCAACAAACCAATAGTTCCAACCTCTCCAGGCGATCCTTTTCTTCTTGAAGCTTGTTTGTACCCAACACCATTGTTCCCCTTTGACCAAAATTTTCCCTACCACCTGACCACGATTCATTTTTTGATCTACTAGGTGAAGGCCGCATTCCCTAAGCCATTCCTCTAGGCCCCAACTCTTGATTTTGATCCCCTCTAGGGTTATGCTTCATGTGGATTCTTCCTTTGTCATAATTGTTCTGGCACCCATGATTTTGGATATTGTTCTTTCATCTTCCTTGATTTCTAGATTGACTACCTTGGTTCTACAAAGGGTTGCACCTTTCATTGCGTTAACACCATGGCTCGTTGTATGCCTGGCACTTGATTTGGTCTGAAGAGATTTCAGTTTCTAGTGCATGATCCTAATTCACCTGAGGTTTTCACTCACCCTACTTATTGTCATCTAAGTCTTTCGCCTCCTCAAGCTCATTGTGCTCACTGCTTGTAGATCTGCGCTCTACAATTTTTCACTCCTCCTCTGCTTGCGCCATCTCATCACCTTTTTCTTGAATAATTATTAAGGTACAAACAATAATAAATTGCTCATAATAATGAGTTTTTCAAGCAACACAAACTTATACATATCCATATGCATTGGTATTAAAAAATAATGATCAAAATAAAAGTAAAAATAAATAAATAATATAGAATGAAAAATATAAAAAAAATAAGATAGGTCATGGAATTTTTCCAAAGACCTAACAAAAAAGAAGAAAAGGTCATTAATGGATTTATATGTTCCTCTCATGACTACGAGACAACTTAGGATAAATTAAAATGGTGTGGATAAAGGGGAAGGGTGTTTGTGTCATTAAGAGGGTTTGGAGACCCTTTGGGAAAAAATTCAAGTTGGGGTCGAATCTGTTGGTGTAATTAATTATTTAATTACACTTACATAAGTTTTCTTAGGCTTTTAACTATATTCCTAGGTATCATTTACTAGGTGATAGGTTCACGTGTTTGCTTAAGATATAAGATTCCTTCTAAAATGATGAGTTGTCTTTTCTAGAAGTTTTATCTCATCTAGCATCATTTCCTAGGTAGTTAGTTAGTTTTCACATGTCATAAGATTATGACACATGTCAACATCATATTACATACTACATCTCAACCTTGCCTATATAAGCAAGGATTCATATGTACTTTTCCATATTCAGTTTGGCATTCTTGCATCTTAATGATAACATGATATTTCTGCCATTTCTCTCTTGTGGAAGTTATTTTGTCTTGTAGGTGATTCTGGGGTGTTTGAGGAGTTCACCATAAACCCCTACATGGTATTAGAGCTTCAATGCTACAAACTTCTTCCCGGATTTGAGGGACCAATCTTGGCATGAAAATATTATTAGGTGTTAGTTGGGGTCTTGAGAGCCTTTCCATTGAATCCAAGGTGTAAGAGAAAGTCAATATCAACTTTTATTTCATCAAAATCTAACATATTTTGTCAAATCTACAAGGGTTTGAAGAAAATCATTTTTCATTGGAGTCATTTTGTTTTTTTGCTTGAAAAATATAACTTCCACTCATTTTTGAGAAAAATGATTTTTGGGTTTGGTAGCCAGGGTTGAAATATCATCTGGGTATCTTTTAGATTTTGCATATCTTACACAGATCTAAAGAAAATTGTTGTCCAAAAAAGCATCATGTGTCATTTTTCTACTAACTGAAGGTTAAAAAAATATCATTTTCTCATCTTCTACTTGTCAGATCAAAAAACCATTTCTAGGTCTTGTTCTTCACATCAAAATATTTATGGGTTTCTATTATTGTCTACTTATTGTGAACAATTTTTTCAAAAATCAAATCAAAAGTAAACATTTTTTGCTAGAAAACCCATTTCCCGTAGGCTAAATTTAACTTTTTTGAAAAATTCATAACTTTTGGCCACAGTGTTCATTTTTGGCAAACAAGATATCAACGAAAAGCTAGTTTCAAGCACTTCGCAGTGGTGCAAGCCATTTTTTCAGATTTTGTCATCTACACAAATTTAAGGTTATTTTTCATCAGGGAGGCAGATGTGAACATTCATCAATGCATGCACTATTTCCTTTTTTGAGTGCATTAGGTTTACATTTTCTCCGCACTTTATTTTAGTTCCGGATTATTTGTTAATCAACTGTTGCTTCATAGATTCCATAGTTGTTCCAGTTTATGAGTTTTCTAGTGTTCCTTGGCATCGGGTCTGCTATTGCTTTTCATGATTCCGACTTGACTCCTTGAGTGACTCTAATATCGTTCCTTGCTTTTCAAATTGAGGATTCTAGTGTTACTCCACAGTGTACTTCTAGTGCTTCTTTTGTAGTAGGATATCTCATTGGGGGGTTGAATGGTCTCTCTTATCATCCTTTGTGTGGATGGAGATTGATTGGATTTGTGATGGATATCATCGTTGCATTATCTCTCTTTTGGGGAGGAGTTTTGTCCCACTACGTTTTCTCCTTTTCTCCATTTGTAAGATATTTCTTTGCATTGCATTTGTACATGGGTACGTAACATGGCCTTGTAGTCAAGACCCATCATTGCATCTTTGCATCATTTGGATAATAATTTCCTCCCTAAGTTGCACTTATGGGGGGTGTTGGTGTAATTAATTATTTAATTACACTTATATAAGTTTACTTAGGCTTTTAATTATATTCCTAGGTATCATTTACTAGGTCATAGGTTCACATGTTTGCTTAGGATATAAGATTCCTTCTAGAAGGATGAGCTGCCTTTTCTAGAAGTCTTATCTTATGTAGCATCATTTCCTAGGTAGTTAGTTAGTTGTCATATGTCATAAGATTATCACATGTCAACATCATATTACATACTACATCTCAACTTTCCCTATATAAGCAAGGATTCATATGTACTTTGCCATATTCAGGTTGGTATTCTTGCATCTTAATGATAACATGATATTTCTTCCATTTCTCTCTTGTGGAGGTTATTTTGTCTTGCAATTGATTTTGGGGTGTTTGAGGAGTTCACCATAAAATCCTACAAAATCTAGCATACAGGACAAAAGGAAGACCCACGACCTCTTTATAATGCATTTTTGGGTGGATAATTGAGCATAAACAAAGAAACAAAAGATCTAAGGAGGTAAATAAAACCTAGGGAAAATATTGTAAGAGAAAACAAGAGCTAAATGTGACAATCAGGGGGAGACTTCACAAGATATTTTCAACAAAATAGGTTAGGCATTGCATCTTGGGGTTTGTTGATACTAATAATTTTACATTTTTCATATGCTATGATTAATGTTAATTTTCCCTATTAGTTATTCTAAATTTTCATGGGTAAAGAGTTTCAATTTTTTTTATAAATTTGGGGGTTGTAAGTTTTTAAACTTGTTTTAAACAATATTTTTTGCACCCAAACATGCAAAAATCAATAATGCATTTACCAGAACTTTAACATGTAACAATCTTGTTTATGTGACATAATATTAACTAATTTTTACATGTGTTAACCCTAATGAATATGTGTGAATTTAAATAGCATGTTTGATCTATATTTAATGTGATTAGATATAATTAGTTCATAACTACATTAAAGGCTATGCATAGAGATAGATTAAATCAGAATGTTATAATATTGAGAGATATTAACATTGTTAAACTTTAAATCAAATTATGGATTTGATAGAGGCTAACTATCATTGTTTGATCTCTAAGTGTGATAGGATCACAATCAACACTCTCATTGAGTAGGAGAGTGTCCTTGAGAAGAAGTTCCTAGCCATTTGAAGGTGATGTGCATGAAAATATTCCACATATAAACATATAGATTCATATATTTAGAATTGCATTGGATTGTATGTAGATATGTTGATCTACTAGTTCTTTTGTTATGATGTATGGAAAATTCAATTTATCTTGACGATAAAGTATAACTTCTTGTTATTATACCAAAGGGCATGTTGCGCCAGCACCGCTGGTCATGTTAAAATTTTTACCAGGTGCACTGCAGTTTATAGGGGGTTGTGCTATCCGATTCCTGCAGTCTAAAAAAAAAAAACACCAATTATTTAATTGTCACTGAATCATTTTATTCCCCTAAGTCAATTCAATTATTAAATCATAATAATTTAATTAACTCACTTTCCCTCCAAATTTGAATAATTTAAATAAACTATTCAAATCATCATCAAAAATCAAATCAAACTAATGCAACTTTATTTGCAAAATTCAAACTTGATTTGCATGTTCAACTCCAAAATGAATTAATTAATTAAATCAATTAATTAATCATTCTCAACCACTTTCATGATTGAGAAAATTGTGATCCCCTAATTTCTCAATCTATTCTTGACTGATCAATCTAATTCTTGATTGATAATCTAATTATTGACTAATCAATCTAATTCCTAACTAAACAATATCTCAGAGTATGAAGCTTTAATCACAGGGCTCAAAATGGCCATTGAAAGGAGAATAAAAGAGCTACACGTCTTTGGAGACTCTCAGCTAGTGATCAAACAGGTGAACGATGAGTAACAAACAAAAGACAACAAGTTGATTCCATATAAAGGGATGGTTGATAGCTTCAAGGAATATTTTGTCACAATAACCTTTCAAAAAATTCCTTGGATCAACAACAAAGTTGTCGATGCAATGAAAACCATAGGCTCATTTCTTGATATTCCACAAAATGTTCCTAGGTATGAGTTCCTCGCAGAACAACTGCTCATACTTGCATTTGAAATCCAAAAATCAAAACTAGTACGCATTGTTGTTGGTCCTAACTCCACATGGTACCAAGATACATTCAATTACATCTAGCATGGTATCATACCCCTTGACCTAACAACCACTCAAAAGAAAACCTTCATCTGTAAAACTTCTCGCTTTACAATCCTAGGAGATACCCTATACTATCGTAGTCTAGATGGTATGTTACTCCAGTGTCTTAATGCAGAAGAAGCACAAATGACCTTACAAGAGGTACATGAAGGTGTTTGTGGTTCCCACTCTAGCAGACCTAACCTAGTCCAAAAACTTCTCAGAACAAGGTATTATTGGCCCTCCATGGAACTGTTGTCAATAATTTTGCACCCTGCTGAATGCAATATTCAACAAACTATTGAAACATGGAAACCTTCTTCAGATGTGGGTGATCTGAATGAAGAAGGAATCTCCAGAGTGAGCTGGTTCTCCGAATGATGAATTCTATTCTAAAATAGCCTATGAGGAAAGGTATAAAAGACGACTAAACATAAAAACCTATTTCTAACAGATGACTTTCCGAACCTAATAATGATTTAATGACGGTTATGATCTCTTCCTCCCAAACAGTTTTCAGAAAGATGCAATATTTCACAGCTCCTCAAGAACAATTGATACATAAATGATTTGCATGAAGACTCATCTTGAAGCACAATATGCAACCTGTACTTTTTGAACTTTCTACATTAAGAATTACAACTTAAGGACAAAAAAAGGATTTTGTAAACAGAAATCACAAGATAAAATCAAACTAAAACTGCAAATGGACACAGAAATGAGAAGTAGGAATGTTGTCTTTATTCAACTGAAGGAGAATGCCATAATCTGAAACTGAGTACAATCATGTGTTCACAAACTCAAAAATGTGTATGAGAAAGAACTCTGATCTGAACTACTCCAATGGGAGAGCTGAAGAAGACTAAGTCTATCAAAACATATCTCTCAAGAAAACCCTAATCCGAGCTCAAAAAAAAGCTCAAGGAAAAAAGGAACCAAACTGTCTCAAAAGCTGCCTAAAAGCAGAAAAAAGCACACTACTTTTATGTTCACACTGTCAAGCCTCTAAAAATAGGCTAATCTTTCTTTAAAAGCTCAAAAACAACCTTATCTCTCCAAGATAGGTCTGAAATCCGACCAAGAGTAAAAGTCAATAGAAATCTGCTAAAAATAGCAAGAAATCACAAAGCAACTTATAGAATATTGCTTTTATGATTCTGCTTTACAAGATGCAAATTTGCACAAATTATCTATTTTTTGCAATTAAAGATTTTTTTAAAAATCTTTTGCAAAAAGAAAAACTCCTTATTGCTCCATTACATTATTTGATTTTTCTCAAAAAATCAATAAAACATTAACACAATTATCCTCCTTCATATCTTCAATCTTCATTGATTTCTCTAAAATCTACTAAAAATAAAATCCTAAAATAGATAATTGATCAAAAAACATTATAAGTCATCAACTATTCACCATTACACCCTTATTGTTTTCTCACAAAACAATAACATAAGGTATCCAAACTCCATATTTCACTAAGGCACAAAGTAAGTCTCAAAGACTTAACATGTCGACCATCCTAGGCATTTGAATTTCGGCCTCACATAAGTATTAAGCTCAAATTTTAATAAAGTCATAAGGCATAGGTTATAATTTTGACCTCCATTTGACATTCACCACGTGCTTTGATTGAACATTCTGGATGATGATAGGGTCGAATTAGGGCTTGATCAAAACAAAGTCAAACCCTAATGATCACTCATTTTGCACTCTCCAGCTTGAAAGATAGAAGCTCTGCCACTGCCATGACTGAGTTGAACTTGAACTCAAATGCTCTGATACTCTTCTCCATGCTCATCAATCGACTGAAACTCCAGTGGGTAAGCTTTATTCTATTTGTAACGAAGTTCTTCTACTTATTGAATATCAAAAGGCCCTAAGGCCGCGACCTGTATGAGTTTATTCTCTAATTTTATCTACTCCTGTGCTTTGCTATGCTTTGGTCAAACTCAGCCTTTGTCAAGAGACTCCATGAGAGAGCTCGCTTGTGTTATTATTTTCCTTCCACTGTGACAGGGGTAAGCTATTTCGATGGTTTCATTTTTTCTTAGTCTGGCCTTGAGGCCATGGTGAAGACAATCTCTAATGTCTTTGTTCTGCATTTTCTATGTGTTTTCCTATGCTTACATCAACCATTTCCATGTACCATTCTCACCATGAGAGCTCGACTATCTTTTACGGGCTTGAGATCTTGGCATTTGGAAGCATTCTGCAACTTGGCTGCGGCTAGAGAGCTCCATATAAACATGGACTGGTGAGTTACACTTAAGCACATGCTGTCATCACCAAAACTTGACCCTCCATTTAAGATTTTGAGGCCATGTACAAGCTGCATCCTTATGTGTATTATAGAGAGCATTGTAAGAAATTTTGGGCTCGACCCAAAACCAGAAATCCTCCTTATGCCTTTCTGAGTATAAATCTGCTTGTGGGTATCTGAAATCATTAAAGAAAATTGTATTTCCTTTACCTCTGAAGCTCAATTCAGTACAAGAACTTGCATTTTAAATTCTACTGCTTTTTAATGTAAAACCCATTTGGGTTATCTCCATTATTGCATTCTCGTGCACTTAGAAAACAAACCCACATGTGGGTATTTGAAATTTGAAAGAGAATTGTGTTTTCTGGAACTTGGCTCAACACAACATTTGCATTTTGACTCAACTACTATCTTGGGAAAAAACCTCACATGGGTCACCGTGATTATTTCTTTTCTGCATTTCGAAAGTAAACCTGAAAATGGATATTTGAGATTCAAAGCTACAAATCTATCTATGATTTATAACAAATGAGCTCAACCCAAAAGAGCCAGTTGTTGGGATAATGGATGCACAGTCCTTGAAGCTGCAGTCTTCGATGTAGGACCTTTAAGCCAGGAAAGATAATCAACCACCCAGAAAGTGTTGCAACTAGGCATGCACAATGGAGATTCAATATTGATATGATATATTGATATGATATAATTACAAATGTACAAGATGCCTGATTATATAGGCAAGAGCTAAACCCTAATATGCATGAGATGTTGCCATGTGTCTTGATCTAACAACATGTGACAACATGTGAACCCTAATGGTAACGATCATTAAATGAGGGGATAAGTTCTAGAAGGACAACTCATCTTCTAGAAGGAATCTTATCTCCTACAAATAAGGAAGGGAATATTATCCCATTTATTAAATGATTGATCTAATAATGCAACCTAGGACTTAATTAATTAAATGCAAGACCTAAGTTAACTTATGCTAGTGTAATAATTAATTAATTACACCAACACCCCCCCATAAGTGCAACTTAGGGAGGAAAAATGCAATGATTATGCAGAGATGATGATGGGTCCCGGCTACGAGGCCATGTTAGGTACCCATGTACATGAAGATGCAGAAAATCTCCCACAAACGGAGAAAAGGGGAAAACCCAGTAGGAACAAAACCCCTCTCCAAAAAAGAGATGAAAATGCTAAAAGATGTGAGATAGGATGGGAAGGAAAGGATGGAGGACTCCCAAATTACCCCCCAAGTACACCATCCGTCACATGGATACAATATAAGCAAAAGCCCCCCCATAGGAGGAAAAGAGAGAGACTATATAGCCCCCCCCAGAAGATGAGATCACCTGCAAGAAAGGTAAGTGTCTGAAGACAAAATAAGATCCAATGCCGACAAACAACTTGTCTCCCTTTCGGAAGAAACAAAACCAAATGCAAGTGCAGAGATGCTTCCCATTCCGGATAGGAATTGAAGGAAGAAAGGATGAAGATGAATGATGGTGTCTCAGAATGCTGCTCAAATGTCTCCTTGCCTGATGAAGAAAATGCCATAGTCCCAAACAATGAAGAGGGTGACAAATCAGGATGATGCAGAAACTGATGCTGAACAATATGCAAAGACTAAGATATGATGGATATGGAGGATGTGATGGAGACTTGATAGCCCCCCCTGAATGAAGTGTCCTCAAAACCACTGAAAGAAGTCTGAAGCAAATCCAATGGTAGATGCTGAAGAAACTTCAAGTCCTGAATGGAATGGCAGGGAAGAAGTCTCGGATATGAAATCTCTGAAGAGAAACCATGTGCCTCCAAGATGGTCTCTAAATTCCCAATCAAGGTCGAGACAAAGGAATGAGGAGACTCAAAACAACTCTCCAAAGTGAAATCTGAATAGAGGAGTGATATCCCCTCAAGAATGTTCTCCAAACCTGTAGAAGTGGCCAAGGCAATGATACATAAAACAAAGCCATCATGTGATGCCAAGTCTGAAAAACTGAATGTGTCCTGATCGATGATGATAGTGGAAGCCTCAATCAATGATTCTGGACAAGGAATCACTGAATGTGAAGGGATACCAACTGTCTCTGATGAAGAAGAAGCACTAAAAGGTACCTTGTCAACCTCTTCGGAAAGATCAAGGAAATCAACTTCCTGCATAACAATATCATCATAGGGAACTTGATTTGAAGCAAGACATTCTGAATCATGACCATAGGGGAATGGTGGAGAATCTGAAGCTCCATAGATCTCCCAAAGCTTAGTCCAAAGAATGTGAGGACAATCACAATGATCAATAGTACTCAGAACATCACAATCAACTTGCATAGAAAGGATCTCCAAAACAGTATATCTGCTGCAACTCCAAGCAAGTTCATGAATACCTTCACTTGGATGAGGAACAATACCAAATATATGTGGCAACAAATCAAGTGATCGAAGATGGTGGTAGATCCCATCTCGCCATTGCAAATAGTTACCCTTGTGCAACATAACCAGAGAAGGAGAGAAATATGCAAGTCCCATAATGAAATTTCTTCACAAGAATACAAAGACACTGACCTTCAAACAGAAAATAAAGACTTCCAAATATGATGTACAACTGAAGTGATGCAACCCGGATCAAAAAATTGTTTCCCAAGCTTCAGGATGTCCAGGTTATTGAACAAATGCACCAAACTGAAAAAAATCACATGCAAGAGTACCTGGAGCTGAAACTGATCAAGGGGCTGGACTGATGAAAAAAATATCTGAATCACCTTCCTGATGCCGCTGGAATCACCAAAATTTGATAAACGGTTGAGAAGATATGCAGCTTTGAGTCCAAATTAGGGTTTTGACTTCAATTGGATGTAGAGGCTTCTGCGAGAAAAATTTCACAGAATGGATCTCACCACTGGAAGGTACGCGAAATTTCCTTTCCGACAGTATATCGTTTGCAAAAAATCGATACCCTGGGTGAAAGTTATGATCAAATGAAAAAAAGGCACTGATTGGGCACCTGCAGGCTAAACAGGGTCAAAAAGTTAGCCCCTCCGGGCTTAGCACCTGGTCGTTCATGTGACCGCGGCGGTTGAGCTGGCCAAAAAAAATCGCACCACCGGATAGGTGGCGTCGGGGCTGAGATTTGCGGGCGGAGTGGTGATTTCCGGTGGCGCCGCTCCCTATAGCGGATAACCCGTGGTCGTCGGCGGGAGCCGGAGGATGGCCGGCGGGCCCGGCGGTAAGAAGTCGACGGTGGCTACGGTCGTCTGCGGGGCCGGGAGGATGGCCGGCGGTGGAAAGCGCGGGTACCGTCCGGGAAAATTCAACCGTCGGTCAGGTGACAGCCGGTCAGCGGGCCCTGCGAACACTTAATGCGGCCGACAAAAAAAAGTACTCTGCAGACGTATTGAAAAAAGCCGACGGGATATAACAAATAAAACCCAAAATTTTTGAATATTGCCGATAGGCAATTCAAAAAAAATAAAATCACATGCCGACGGGTAAAATATAATGCCGATAAATATATTTAACCCGCAAAAAAATGTCGGTCAATGTAAATATGCCCGACGGATGAATAAATAAAGCCCACAGAAAATAATATGATGCCGACTGAGAATTAATTTGAAGGTCGCCCAAAATATTTTTCTGAAAACTATAGAAAAATGATTTTTTGCCAAATAAAAAAAGATATTAGCCCGATTTTCCTGAAACGAAAAGTGGCCTGCTGCTAAAAAAATTTTGCCTCAGAGGACAACTGCAAAGGGAGATTTTTTGCTGCAAATTGTACGGATAGTACGATTGATTTTGCAAACCCTAAAAAATACCTCTGAAGCTCCCGGGTTGAATAATCCGATTTTGATGAATGGGCAGGCGATCCTAGGGTTTTGAGGCCTTCTGAAGACAATGGCGAGCTCGGATCTGACTCAATCTGCTTCAGAAATCAGCTTGGTCCCCGGGTGGAAACAAGTAGCCTTCAATGGAAACCTTCAAGCCTGGAAGAATCTCGCACACCAACTTTCTTGATCGAGGGTTGACGTTTCACTGGATAAGCTCTGATACCATGTTGGGATAATGGATGCACAGTCCTTGAAGCTGCAGTCTTCGATGTAGGACCTTTAAGCCAGGAAAGATAATCAACCACCCAGAAAGTGTTGCAACTAGGCATGCACAATGGAGATTCAATATTGATATGATATATTGATATGATATGATTACAAATGTACAAGATGCCTGATTATATAGGCAAGAGCTAAACCCTAATATGCATGAGATGTTGCCATGTGTCTTGATCTAACAACATGTGACAACATGTGAACCCTAATGGTAACGATCATTAAATGAGGGGATAAGTTCTAGAAGGACAACTCATCTTCTAGAAGGAATCTTATCTCCTACAAATAAGGAAGGGAATATTATCCCATTTATTAAATGATTGATCTAATAATGCAACCTAGGACTTAATTAATTAAATGCAAGACCTAAGTTAACTTATGCTAGTGTAATAATTAATTAATTACACCAACACCAGTGGCTTATTCTGAACCTTTGACACAAAAGAATGACCTAAATGTTTGTATTTTCATTTCATCTCCTTGGTACTCTTGTTATTCTTGTGTCCCTTAATTTAAAATGAATATAGCCTGATATTCTTGGAAACACTGCATTAATTAGAACTCCATATATTTATGAAAAAACAGTGATCTCCACCTATAACATCTTGCTTAAGATATAAAAGGTTAGTAATCCCAATAATTATGCAAAATCTGGGCTTCTTTAATCATTCAGATTTCTTATCTTCAGCATGATTTTGTGCTTGTCTGTTGTGAAAAGGAGGACCCCTTAATGTATATTATCTCCATGCTCATTCATTGTACGTACAGCAATATCTTTTTTATTTTCCTTAACCACAACACAACAACTTTTGTCTTCTGCCTCAAACAGATTTAGATTGAAACATTATAATACTGTACACATCTGTTTTTAAAAGATTCCTCTTGTCATTGATTATACTTCAGGTATCATTGGCATGCCATGTTGAACTCTCATGCTTCCATAGTCTGATTTTGACAATTTTGTTTGTGTGTACTTTGCTTGGCACTTATAACTCACTGAAAACAATTGAATGCACATCATACTTTGATTGCATTCTTTCACTAAACTCTTGATACATGATCCAATTTGAAGATCAACCCATCCAAAATGAACTGGTTGTCCTTTGCTGTAGCTTTTCACTAAATAGTACTCCATATTTAGATACTGTATCACTGATGCTTGCTACTGTATCAAGTTACTTTCCTTTGCACTCAAAAATTTTCTCCTTGAAAACTTTGATCCAATTCCTATGCATATCTTAAGCCTCAGAAGCACCATTCTGGAATGAAACTGTTAAACTAGAAGTGACTACCATTTTTCGTTTGAATGCACTGTCCGCCTTTTGTACTTTTGGACGGCATGGTACTCTTCATGCATTTTTATGTTCCACTTATCAAACTGCTTTCAAAAATATGTTCTCTTTCATAATAAAAGTTAAAACAAAACATTGAAGCATAATGTATGCCTATTCACTATCCTTGACTGTGAAGAGAAAGAATCGATGAACAGAAACTTGCATGACATATATGATTACGATCAGCATAGAACATGAACTTATTCAACAATATCTGATGTAAAAGTACTCGGTCAAATTCATTTAGTGAACTAAACTCACTGTTCACCTATAGCCTTCAAAAAACAAACCTGATTGTTATGAATGCACAGTTGGTTTGGTAACTCAATGAATAAATTTGTTTTTACTCTTTCAGTTGTTCTTCATTTTTCTTTATGAACATCATGATGTATCATTAAAATTAGCCCATTAATGAATAGGGTAGCATGTCGAGCTCTACCCTTGTGGGAGCCCGTTTTCCTCCACATGCTTGGTCTTTGAATAACGTTCAACTTCATGATTTTACCTATACCTGCACAAGGAAACAAACAATGTTAGCATAAAAATCAGAACATGATGATCATGATATTGCTATCTCTCCTCCAGCTCATTTCTTTCATACTGCACTTGATTGGATTGATTGTTTCAATGCATTGTTAATAGCATGTTGTACTATTGCGGGTGCCTCATATAGGTTACATCATAATCGGAGCCACTGACACCCCTCTTTTCCTCTTACAGGTCGACGAAGCTCAAGAAGGCGAGGTGCATCATTCAGCATCAAACGTCGATAATCAGGCAATGATGATTATACCATCACTTATGTGTTTTACTTTCTGCATCTCTTGTAGTGCAATGTGCAATTAGAAATGTGTTGTAATAGTTACATCCATGGCTTGTGTGGATTCTTGATTTTAATTATGCTTTTCAATTGAAAAGGAAATGCATTTCATGCAATGTTGTAATATCATTTTGATTGTAAAATCAAATGAAGCCTTGTAAAAAGAATGAGTTTCTTCATGAAATAAAAGAAAGCATCTGAAATGCTATTTGCTCATGTTATCAATTATGTACTTCTTTTAATTTTGCAACATTTGAATGGCACTCTGAAAACTCAATTCCTTCTTTTAAATGTATAATTATTTCTCAATGGCATAATGACAATAATGTGAAACAACATTTGAACTTAAGTGCAATTCCACCTTTATGATGTGATAACATTCAACCAACTCCTCCAATTGAGCTGAGGCGAAAAATTGGTAACAGGAACATGAATGCATTTAGTACTCTAGAAAGTGTCATTAATGCTAGCAACATAGTGACCTTGTTCATGCACCAACACAAGAGTTGAGACCCATCCCAACACCATGGCCTTTCTTGCAATGGGGATTAGACCTAGTAGGTAAGATTTCACTTGCTTCATCTAATGGGATCAAGTTTATTATCACAACAAAAAATTATTTCACTAAATGGATAGAGGTAATTCCATTGACCTACATCACTAGAAAACAAATATCAAAATTCATTCTGAATTATCTAATTTGTAGGTATGGAATTCCCCAAATAATAATAATAAACAATGGAACCCCCTTCAAGAATCAAGACATCCAAGAAATTTCCTCCCAATTTTCTATCCAGCATAGATTATACATGCCCTATTACCCCCAAGGAAATGGTTAGGCTAAAGTGTCTAATAAAATCATACTAAAAATACTAAAAAAGACTATTAGTGAAGTTGACCATGATTGGAATTTGTAGCTAAACCTTTCCCTATAGGCTTATCAAACCAACATCTGAACACCTATAGGTGCCACACCATTTTCATTGGTCTATGGATCAGAGGCCATCTTACCTATCGAGGTTGAAATCCCCTCATTTTGAATCTCATTAAAAGGCATGAACATCAAAAAAGAATATTGGGTATCCAGGTTAAATGAGTTGGAACTCCTAGATGAAAGAAATTTGAGTGCATTAAACCATCTTCAAGTTTATCAAAATCGGCTCAAATGAAGCTATGAAAAAAAGATCAAGGACAAGAACTTTCAAGTTGGGGGCTTGGTCCTCAAGGAGAATCAAAAGGTACAACTAAATCAGGATGGCAAAGGAAAATTTGAACCCCACTGGTTAGGCCCATTTATCATCATAGCAAGCTATGGTTCAGGAGCATATCAGTTGGATAGCCCTGAAGTAGAACCCTTAGCCGAACCGTTGAACATCAGCCACCTCAAGAAGTTATACATATGAAGCATGTTAGAATACCCCAAGAAAAAGGGTAAAAATCTAAAAAAAGAAAAAGATAAAAAATTAAAAAAAAATTAAAAAAGCAAGAAAAATAGTAAAGAGAAATAAAACATTCCTTGAGTGAAAACCACTTTGTGGCACTCATAGAATAGGTACCATAGTGAAAACTTGGCAAACAGTCATTATGTTTGAATAAGACTCACATCATTATCTATCGGTACTATCCACATCATCCACCCATTCATCCCATAATAAAGCATGTGTCCAACCATGGTTTGATATTGATTTAGGAAAGTAGTCTTGTCTCAAACTAGGGGGAAAATTCCTAAAGTTGGTCATGGATTAGATCTCTGAGCATCCTATCATGGTCAAAACAACAAAATTAAAAACATCCAAAAAACAACAAAAAAAATAAAAAATTGAAAACATTAAATAAAAACATCGTTGGATTATTCCTTTACTCAAATAGTCTAAGATATCAACATTTGCTTGAACCTCACAGATAGTTCAAGTAGATTTCCTACAACACATCCTCTAGAAACGAAAGTGGAATATCAATCCAAGTTATCAACGTTGTTTAAAATCCTTAAAAAAAGTTTATGCTTTGAGTCAAGCAGTTGGACTATGTGGTCTTTGCGTGTACAAGGTAGGCAAGGCTTATCAACCCCTGAGGCTGTAGGTTAGTCCCCTTAGGTTTCTATCATGCTTTCTTTCAACTTAGTCAAAAAATACAAAATCCAAAAACATTCACAAAATAGAAAAGGTCAAAAATAATTTAAACCAAGTGAACTACGAGTCTTTGCATGTACAACATAGGCAAGGCTTATCTTTGATGAGACCCTGAGGCCCTAGGTTAGTCCCCTAAAAACAACAAAAAAATAGCATCATAAAACTTAGAAAGTCAAAAATTCCTATCCCCATCATCCAAACCCACTATAAAATTTTCACCCATAATAAACAAATCATCACAATCACCCTTTGACAAAACAAACAAATAAACAGAGCAAACATCAATAGATAGAACTTTCAAGCAAAAAAATCACAAAGATTTGATCACAAAATAGACTAAAAGAAATTGCAAAGTATTAACTACCTATCTTTTGACAAATTCACCAACAACATCTTGAGATATTCCTTAATGGATCCGTTCCTATGATATACATGATCAACAATGGATAATATCCCCAAAACCTCAAACATATATGGAAAGTGATACTACAAATTTGTTTTATCTTTTTATAGTCTTATTTTTATAATTTATTTTATTGACTCATTCCCAGAATCTCTCGAGGATGTCCATAGGATTTAGAGAAGAAGGAATGGGGGAAATTGAGTGTCATTTCAGTTTGTTGTTTGTAAGATATTTTTGTGATACTAACATGGAAAATACTTGCTTTATTAACTGTGTGGAAGTTGTTTTATGGCAATTCATGTAGCGGTTGTATGTTAGGTATTCTATACCTCTCTGTGAAACTGGTCTATATTTTTTTTTAACACAAACCAACCATATATTTAAAAAAAAGTTTCTATATGTCTGGTATGAGCAAGAATATTCTTTGTATGTCGATTCAAAGTCCACGTAATAGATACAAAGTCATCTTGGTTATTAATACCTTGGTGCATCATATTTGTTTGCTACTTACATAGGATTGTTCAAAAGGAGAAGCCTCCAAGCAAAGCAAAAGCAATACTCATTAGTACTAATAACATCAAATTTCTATCCATCATCAAATATTTCTTCTAACTAACATCCATCCTACATCACAACATCATTATTTTCATATCTATCCTACATCCACAATGTCGTCAATACAAATCATGATGATAATAAAGCAATGAAAACATCATGTATAATGTATAAGGCATACATCCATCATATATCAACATCATACAAACATCATTTATCAAAATGATATATTGATCATGCATAATAAAATAGCATATGATATAAAATATGATCCATCCATCCACATCACATGCATACATCAAAAAAATAATACAAAAACATATATAAACATACATCATCATACATCATCATCCATGATCATCACATATAAATGAGTCGAATCGAAGAAGGTATATCTCATATCGTACATCATCATCAGTGAAACAAGTTTGATAGGATAATACAAAATAATATATTTATATGAGGCCTCGACTGGGATGATGATTGTATATAAAAAATTATGTCTACAATATGAAGTCTCTAAGCAATAAACATCATGAACATCAAGAATAGAATGCCACTTCCAAGCAGGAAAAGGAGGACTCTATAGACCAAGCTATGGACCACCATTTGGATCTGGTTGTCTAATAAAATGCCCACCTGATTCAGCACCACCACCCACAACACTAGGCTCTCTCAATCTTGATCGTCACTATGCCCAAGGAACAAAAGCATCATATAGAGCCTAATAGTATGTATCCCTCTACAATAACTAATCCCACTCAATGCAAAGACTATCACACTCTATCCTCAGACTATCCATCTCAGTGGTGATGTCCTACAATTGTGTCTCGGCAACGAGACAACACCCAATCTTTGTATCTCGCTCTGCTTTGAAGCCATCTCGCTCCTATTGTGCAGTGTCTCTCTCTACTGTCACTGTGAAAATTTGTGCCTCTTTGGCCTATCGCTCTCCTATCTCTATAGCTAATTGAGCACCTCCATCCCCAGGTGGTGGAGGGGGACCTAGAACTTGTCCCTGACACTGCATTTGATCACCTTGTGCCCCATCCTATCAGGTCCTACCAAGATACTTTGCTAGAATCTCAATACGTTGTCTCTCTCCACATTGACCTTTAATTTCTACCCTACCAACTACGAGATCACCACTAGGATCTATGAATCTCAATGGAATACGTCATTCCTACCATTGATCAAAATCATGAGTGGTACCTAGATCTACTAAACCCACTAGCCAACCCCATCTAATTGGGGCATGAGCTCTGAATGCAACAATAGCAGTATCTTAGTCAGCTTGTAGACCTCATACTCAGACCTCTCTGGTGGTCTGACCAAACTAAGCCTCATAGGTGTCTAGAAATCAACCCTATCTCTCTTCAAATTGTCTAGATACCTTGTCAAGAGGATACCTCTCCAAAAGAGAATGAGTGCAACCAATCAACCATCTAGTCTATCGATAGTATACTAGTTGCTCCTGATCATCAGGCCATGCCTCACAATCCATATAGGGTCTCCATACAAAGCTTGGCATGCCATCAAATACACAGTGCTAGTACAAAAGCTCCCTAGGCAAGGTATAATGTAGAAAATATCCATAATGATAAGAGTAGGGATCATCAGGAGTACGATCCTTTATACCATCAAGCCGAGAAACTGTGATGTGCTCCCAAGCCCATACATGCAAAAGAGAAACACTAGTAGAAATAGATTTCCCACCTTTCTATGCAACCTCATGCATATATCTATATAGGTGGGCAAGGAGACATGGACCCAATGCATATCTAGTCCCATGCTCAAACATCTCCTTAATACATATACCCCATCCAATGGGAAACTGATGGCCTCTCCTATCACGAACAACCAACCCTGAAACCAAACCACAAAGAACAAGGGAAACAAGATGGGAACTACCAAAAAAATTAGATAAATCTATCTCAAACTGGTGAACCTCTAAGCATCTCACACCAAGCACACGTCACATAGCACGGGTGCCCCGACGAACATGATAGGTAACTAACTATACATGAATGGGTAGACGAAGGATCCTCCACATGTCCTCGAGGGTAATAGTGGCCTCCCCTATAGGTAAGCGGAAGGAAGGAGTCTCTGAATGCCACCGCTCCATGAGTGTGATCATCATTGCAGTGTGACATCAAATGTGACATAGCTCGACCACATCTAGAAAATCTTGCTCCAACATGTTGAAACCACTATAGAAACTTTAAAATGTCCTAAATGATATCATGCAGTCGAATCAGGTATACTAACATCGTTTCCTCCTAAAACCCATCCTCTTTTCACTTAATTATTAAATTATCCTAGCTATTTAATTAATTATGTCATTTTCGTCTATTAACCTAATCAATTTAATCGGGTTAATTCACCCCCTTCCATGTTAATATTTTGTCTTGTTAAATAAAATATATCAATCTATTTAATTTAAGATCCCTAAATCTTCTTATTTAATTAAATATCATTTCACTTTCCCCCTTTTATTAAATCACTTCATTTAATGAATATCATCTAATTCTTCTAAAATTTCATAATTAACATTTTTTTAATTATCAATTACTAATAAATCAAATTTCCCCCCACTTGCAAAGGAATATTCCTCTTTTGCACATTCCTCCAAAAGTAATATTCCCATGGAATATTCCTTCTCCCTTTTTGCACATTAAAGCTTTGTTTTAAGTTGCTAAATGTCTATTTTCCTCACTCATGAGAATATTCCAAAGAATATTCTCTTTCTTCGCTCATTTGAAAAAGGGGAATATTCCTTTTTGAAATAAACTCTCAACAAACTTTTGGGAAAGCTTTTTTGAAAGTGTGTTTGTTTGGAAAAAGGTGAACCCTTGATCAAATCTCATCATTGATTCTCATCCCTTGATGAGAATCCATGATCCATGCCTCCAACTTCCTCCATCCTTGACCATTGATTAACCTTTTTTATCTCAACCCTCCATTTCTGATTTGTCCTCCTATAAATAGGTCACTATTTGGAGACAAATGGATCCATCTTTTAACATCAAACTTATGCTATTAAAATCACTCTCACTTGCACTCAAATTTCACATCATTTTAGCTTTATTTACTTGCATATTAGCTTAGCTTCCATTAATGGCTTCCATGATAACATAAATGCATCCATTTTAGTATTATGTAATTAGGGTTTCAATCTTTTTAGTCTAAACTTCATTTAGATTAGCCTTGCACTCACACATATCAGTCATCTTAGCATAAATCATGTTAAAATAGCTTGCATCATTCTCATTTAGCTTTAAATCATGTTTCATCACACATATATATAATCGGTTTCGACAATTCTCTTCAATAGAATCAATCAAATCAAGATCATTTATCTACGGGATTGGGAAAGGGTCACCATTCCACATCAATGCAATACCACTCCCCCAATAGGACAAGTTTCAATGAATTAGAATAGGTATTTCTAAAGCTTTTGTAGTTTAATATGCTAAGTTTTAATGAATTTCTAGTTTAGTTTTGTTGAATGATCTTATTGGGATTGACTTTTAGTGGCATAATTACGTTTCATATCCTCATGGATCAAGTGTAGTCAGGCCATACTAATCCGTCGGTCACATTTTGGCACTAGAAGGAGGGATTTACTAATCAAATTTAACATTTTTTTCTCTTGAATCCTATTTTCTCTTATTTTTTGTAGGTATAGCGATGCTCTTAGAGATTTTAGTGATGCCTTTGTCAGGCGTTGCCATATAATGGTGCTATTTCCATCAGATAAAATGATGCCTAATTAAATCACTAGCATTGATTAAAATAAACTGCGACACTAATACTTTTTAGAAGTATCAAGAATTTAAAAATGGTGACGCCACCAAATAGCGATGCTATCATTGTCTATGTCTTTTTGTAGAGTGACACTATTTTTCACCAAATTGACGCTCATTTGAATTATAGTGACCCTATCATGAACAACGACACTTTTTACTCGTAAGAAAAAATAGTGATTTATTTTAAGCATATGCTTTAAATTTCTAATTTTATCTTCTTTTTGACACATCACTAACTTCTTGCTTTCTTAAGCTAATTGGGTTTCACAAGTTTGGACAACGAGACTTGAAGTGAAGAATCATACTACTATCATTTGAATTATTATTGTAACAAGTGTTGGGACACTTTTGGGGCAATTATAACCCATTTATGGTGCTTTTTATTTCACACTTTAGGACCACACTAGCTTTCAATTGGGTTTTAAAATGAACGTTCAAATTGGTTAAAATTGAACAAGGCAAGCTCACACTCAGTTTGGTGCTTAAAGTGAACTGACCTTTACTTTGAGGGTTAAAATTAACAAGTTTTTGCCATGTCTCGTGTTTTTCATTTTCGTCATTGAATGTGTATGCTCTTCTCTCACGCCACTCAACGATCTTGAGAATCAAAAGCATTTCTTTGACATTTTGTATAACTACCCACATATTTTGATTTGGATTTAAAATGAACCCCATGCTAGTGTGAGGAAAAGGCATTGTGTATGATCTCTCCTTGCGCTTCATGCGATTTGGAAGATAAAAAAAACACATTTCCTTGCTTTTTTATACCTTTAGAGGGCCTTCCACCTCACTTCAAAAGGTGGGAATGACCCAAGCGGTAACGAGCTAAATCCAAGATCTTTCGAACTGCTATATAAAAAATGTGTTTATGACGAAATTCATAAGAAATAGGTGCAGATGTTTCATACTGACAAGTGCCAGTCCTAGTGTTTGTGTGACACGTCAAAATACTTTCTTAGGAAAGGACTAGGAGGCCTCTTGATTGAAATAATGTTGAGCTAACCTTGCCATGTGTATGGCCACCTTGAACGAAAGCCCTTACTAAGAACCAATTATTTAGAAGCTGAAAAAGCTTTATGTTTGTTGGTGTAGGAATTGTCATTTTGAAGCCACCCCACATTTTACTATTCATTATAGAAATAGAAAAATCCTTCAGATCTGCGGATCTTAAGGATTTGAGATTTGGTGTCCCCGAGAAGTGTGTGTCGTGTAAGGGGGGGGCAGTGTCACCAATTATCTAACTGTTTGCATTGTCTTAGTGTTTGGAGAAATCCAAGTGGTGATTCAACAAGTAGTATCTTCTAAACCTAGGGTGATAAATGCTTGTGAGTCAGTTTAATACTTTGCTTGGTTCCAAGACATTACAAACAAACATCAAACAAATCTTCCTCAAGATTTCAAACCCTTTGGTCTAAGTATGGATACCCTTTGAAATATCCTTGATATTGATGCTTGTCCTAAGGATTTCTATCCTTAGATATTTCTAAATATCCTGACTTATATCTCAATCCATACTTCCCAAAGTTAACATAGGCAACTATGGCTCAACCTCATGATTTTCACAAAATGGACCTTGTGAAATTTATGATATTTTTGACATAGACATTTAGTTTGAACTTAAGAAAGACAAGTGTTTTTGGTAAAAAGAAACTCACTTAAGCAAGATAAATTGACAAATTGAACCCCACATGACCATTTGGCATCCGATCACTCCAGTTGAACAACCCGACCTTACACCTATTATCATTCAACCAAGTTTTGAACTCATTGAAGGAGAACAAACCGATATAATTAGTAGTTTGAGAAGCTTCACTTTTGAAACAAAGGAAACACCAACCCAGTGGAGAAATGCAACATACATCATAGAAGAATAAGAAGAAAAAGCTGATATTGTGGCTGGAAGGCCCATATTACCACCACCCATGTCGCAATAAATGTCCTCTTTTCTTCCACAAACTTGAACTTTTTTAAATGATCTCACACAAAATCAAAATCCCTAAGTGAAGTTCTACATTCTTTCACTTAAAACTTAGGAATCATAGGCAGAAAGCTATCAAACAACACCTTGAGGAACTTTATCAATATAGGACTAGATTAACAAGGAGCTTTTATATATGTGCTTCAAGGAATAATCCCAAATTATATGCATTGTTTGAAAGTCAAAACGTTGGTCTTTTCCATGATCTTGAACTTCTCTAAATGATCTCATGCAAAATAAAAATCCCCAAGAGAAGGTCTACATGCCACCATTTCAAACTTAGAAATCATAGTTTAAAGTACATTAGAAAATGTATCCTAAAATAGTACTACAATAGGAACAAGTTGGCAACAAGGTTTTATAGACTTATTTCGCTAAATAATCCAGACATGTGTGCTTAATATGAACCCCTCATTTAAGTCAAACATTGGTCATAGGATTTGAAAACTTTATAGGTCTAGCATGTTTCTCACCACCTTGATCTTTGAAAACAAAGGTTCACTCTAAGTCAACATTGGGTCAAACACCTTCATCCACCCCTTGTCAAAATACAAACTTCAC
Source organism: Sequoia sempervirens (assembly GCA_007258455.2). NCBI lineage: Eukaryota > Viridiplantae > Streptophyta > Pinopsida > Cupressales > Cupressaceae > Sequoia > Sequoia sempervirens. The sequence goes on along the minus strand of VDFB02281492.1, from coordinate 148,246,365 downwards.
TTCACCAAACTTTGCAAAAAAATCGAATATACCAACACTTTTGGACTTAGAAATTAATCAACTCAAATCCTAACTTAATTACTTTGTATGTGAAATGAATCATTTTCCATATATTTGGTTAAGTTAGTTATCATCTTTGAACTTGTTTATCTTGAAGGTCACAAGTATACCCTAAAGATTCACAAGTTCATAAACATCCTTTATCCAAACATCAAAACATGAAACTTAAGTAAAAAGTGTTGTCCCAAAACGTTTGAAAAGATCACTCCCCATAACATTCATCTTTTTACCTCCCACTACTATCATTGCTCCAAAAAGACTTAGATCGTCCCTTTTACCTAGATTTGAGTCAACTAGAGAGTTCAAACATTATAAATCTCAACACAACTCTCCCAGAGGTGACCCAATATTTATGGTAAAAACAAGATCACAACACAAGAGAATCATGGAGAAAACCAAAGTCAAATTTACCTCAAGTGATCTTTATCCTTTGGAATTTGATCCAAGAAGTCACGTTACCCTATCACAACAACCTTCGTCACCATCAGGGCCATATGAGATAGAGGATGTCACAAATAACCCATTTGGATTTACTAGAGAATAAATTTTGGAGCATCAAGCCTTAGAAAACATAGTTCCTAATTCCCCATCTTTTGTTGCACAATCATTGACAAAAGGCTTAACTTCGCCCACTATTCAAAAAACTCCATCACTAGGGCTTGATCAAACACCAACACCTAGTATTGCAGCTAGTCTTGCTAAGGACTTTGGCTATACTCTTCCATTTGAAAGTAGCACTTGTTGGTACCCTCAATACCAATCCTCCTCAAACTACCACTTAGACACCAATATTTGGCATCCCCCCATTCTCGAGAATCCTCTACATCAACATAAACCACTTACACTCCATTACTCCATGACAACTTCAACATATCGAGGACACCTATCTTCATCCATACTCATGAGTACCACAAGTGTTCCCAATATCCCGCCAAGTAGTGTGGACCAAGTATCACAAGTTGACCCAAAAGGGAAAGGGAATACCCTCATGCAAAATCAACCTTTAACGCAATAGGGAACATCTTCATCTAATCCCCCCTTTGATACATCAAACCCAACATTTTCCAAAAGCACATATATTCCATCCATCATCAACCCACATCAAAACAATCCCTTGATCACAAACCCCATCAACCAAGGTAATACCTTGACCACATCTCAAACATAAGGGAATCTCCAAAACATTGGTCAAGGGAATCCTTTCAATCAGTGGACCCAAGGTCCTAATGTGCCCTTAACATCACAATAATTAACGATGCCATCATCATCTTTACCATTCATCCCCCAAGTCATGCAAAATAAAATGGGACCCCAAACTTACATTCCTCCATCTCAATCCACTATCTTGCAAGGAATGTTAAACCGAGAAAACCCCCAACCTCTCATCAACAATCCACACAAAGCATCAACACCCAAAACCCATCATAGATGTCCCAACCACCGATTGATCCTACATTGGACACACATGCCCTGGCTTTACAACAATCACAATAGGCTTATCAACAAGTAGTCCAATAGTAGAAATAACAATAAGCAGCCTTAGTCACACAACAACAGTAGAAACAATTGAAAGCATCCTTAATCACACAACAACAATAGTAAGCAG